>JAHLSL010000043.1:5483905-5563255 GCA_025920805.1 Petroica traversi | reverse complement strand
TTTATTTTATTTTATTTTATTTTATTTTATTTTATTTTATTTTATTTATTTTTTATTTTATTTTATTCCTTCTCCCTGTCATCAGAGCAAACTGTGCTGCCAACACCATTGAAACAAAGTATTCAGTGGTGGGAGGTTACTGGTGTGGACCAGAGGGATATTCTCTGCAGCTCAGCCAGGGTCTCAGGCCAGCTCTTGGACCCAGCACCATTCCAGGTCTGTGGAACACTTGGACCCAGCCATGAGACAACAATGTCCAAGCACATTGTAGATCCAGCATCACCTCAGATGGGGACAGGACTCGTGTGAGGCAAAATTTTGCTCTGAGTGAAAACCGGTGGAAAAAATGTAAAACCAAAATACTGTTAAATGCCTCTAATGTATAAATGTAAGTTCTTTAAACCTGAAGGTTTAATTGATATTTTTTCTTCAAATAATGGACTAATGTCAAGTAATTTAAGCCATTTTACAGCAAAGGCAATTGAATAATTGCTAATGGCTTTCAGCTGAATGTATTTAAAGTCAGGTCACAAGTCTGAGCTGATTGAAAGACCGAGAGGCATTCCTTTCTCTTGAAAAAGAATTAGATAACAATGGCAATTAAAAGGTGGGATTCAAAGGAAAGTTGGAATTTGAGTATGAGCCTTGACAGAGCAAGAGGAAAAGAACTGACCTGATGGAGAAAAATTGTGACCAATGATCATGTGGAGTGGTTGAGGAGAGAAAAAACCCTGAGATTTTGCCATTAAAAATTGAATGCTCTTAATGTGCATTAAGGAGTGAAATAAGAAGGTTTTTTTCAGTCTGGTCTCACAGTGTGGAGATCAGCCTGGTGCAAGGTATCAGGCTGTGGCTGCACCTTTCACTCATTCCCAGGCTGGAAAATGATCTGGATATGGGATGATAGGCACTTTGGCTGGAAGATCCCATGGGGACATGGTGGCATGCAGAGCAGTGCAGCCTGGCAGAGCAGTGCCACAAGCTGTGTGTTTAGGGGTGGTCACAGGGTGAAGATTTAAAATAATCCCCAAGCTCAGGAGAAACACCCCTGACTATTTGCACGGGTGTTCTCAGAGCAAATAAACCTCACACTTTTACAAAGGACAATTTATTGATACTGCAGACAAGCTGGAACTGCAGCCCCAAGTTGCTGTTGGGGCAAGTCGTTGTCGTGTTTGTTTTCCTGCTGCTGGCTCAGGAATTTGTTGGCTTTGGGAGCTGGCAGGTGCCTGTCCTCACGTGTGTCACCTGGCACTGAGCACTGCCACATCTGCCTCTGCCATAGGGGCTGCTCCTGCTGCTGGGAGAGCCATTCAAACGTTGCAGCAGGCAGATCCACGCACAGCATCTCTAAACCTGCTCCACAGAAGAATTCCAAGATGTAACATATGCCCAGCCTGTGGTCTGAGGGACAATTCAGGATATTCGTACCCGTCTCAGTTGCAGTTGTCTACTGAAGCTAATGGGGACTTCCATTTCAGTGACATCTTACAGTAGTGGCCTTCATGTCCCAGTGATGAGACTGAACAAATCTGTGCCTTTTGCTGTTCTCTGGATAGGTCTTGCTCTTGTAGTTCTGGAATCATGGGAGGAGGAAGACAGGATTTCCTTATCAGCTTTCTTCAAATAACAGATATTTTATTCCTTTGTCTCCTCCTTTTTTGTTTCCATTTAAAGTAACTGGCTCTGGCTTTTCAGAAGGGAACTTAACTTCTTACCTCAGCTTCTCTGAATTGTCCTTTGCCCTGTGTCCTGCAGGGACCGAGTGTCCTGTGTCAGAGTGGCACATCCCTGCTTGTGTCTGAATTGCTCTCCTGGGTGGAGTTTCACTGAAGGGTGCTCCCCATCCAGCTGAGCTCTTCCCTGCCTCTTCTGTCCCTGTGGGTCACTCAGTGCAGGGCTGTGGCACCTTCCAGCACGAGCAGCACTGCTCTCTCAGCACAGAGCTTTACCTGCTGTTGCTCTGTGTGCCTAAGGAGATATTGCTGCCCCTGGAGTGTGGCTGTTTGGAAAGATTTAAACATCCTGGCCTGCCTTCTGCTGTAATCTCGCTCTTTTCTTCTGCCATGTGGCATGTGGAGGTGTGATCTATCAGCACAAACCTGCACTGAGCTTTGCCAGCATCACCCAGGATTGTGCTATGAGCAGTTTTTCTAGGACTTGCAGGCCTAGGACTTCTTTCTGGCAATACAGCAGTGCTCATTAAGCATTATTGCAGCCCTTCATCGCAGTTCTCATGGGCTTTCTTTCTGCCTCATGGCTCCTGGCAGAAGATTCTTGCCCACTGGATCCCATCTCTTTACTGTCCCAGCTGAGGCAACTTTTGTTCAGGTCTTCTTCCCTGCAGATTCCCTTCTGGATGCTCCTGTTCTCCATCAGACTTTGGCAGCCTTCATCCTGATGTCATTGGGGTGGCTCCTCATCTGAAGTCATGGCTACTCTTCATTTTCTTACCCTTGTCCTTTTACTTGCTCCCCAGGGCTCTCAAGGCATGAGATACGGAAAAGCCAAAGAGCAAACAAAGCTACCGGTGGACTTTTATCATCCTTTTGCCTTGGAAAAGGAGCTGAGTCTTGCTCTTTGCTGTTTTCTTTGCTGTGTCACCCAGCTCTCCACTGCAGTCTAACCTGGGAACAGTTAAGCAGTGTAAATAGCAAACAGGTTCACGTGCCTAAGCACTTCCAGATGCCTGAGCAGGTAATGCTTTGAAATGTGTTTTAAATGAGTGCTGAGTTCTGACCTGCAGGATAAATGCTGGCTGGCATGACACAAATAATACCAATCTTGAAAATTATCTCAAATTATCCCCACTGGTCGTAATGGTGGTAACAGCTCAGGGACACCCTCAGAGGGTGATTTCCTGCCAGGATCCTGTAAAGCCCTGCAGTGACTGTCACTGACCTTGAATTACCATGTCTCTGCTAATTGTCCCTGTTTCCTCAGGAGGCTTAAACACAAAACTAAATTTTAATTTATTGTTAATTTATTAATAAATTTATTAATTTATATATATCCTACATCCACTCTCTGCCATGCCCGGTCTCTGTACTCCTGCCCTGGTCCTAAGGAGCTGAGCTCTGCATGTTCAGCATTGCTTGTGTAGAGATTTTTCCTCTGGTTGATTTCCCTCATGCAGGGATTTTGCAGCTGGTCCCTGCAGGACAGAGCTGTTATTTTCCCTCCTCTCCCTCACATTACAAATCTCTTTTTTAGAGGAGGATGGTGCTTGTCTCACTGCAAGAACACCATTACAAAGCAGTAATAAATTGAGAAGTTTATGCATCTCCCTTACAACTGTAGGCTCCAAACAGCTGAGATGGCCCCCGAACACTGAGGGACATAATTAGGACAGGTTGTGTTTTGTGTCCTTTTAGGAAGAAAATTCTTTGCAAGCTCTCACTATTGAATACAGCCTGTAAATCAGAGCAGATAAAACACTATATAAATCTGGTACCATTGTGAGAATATTCTTTTTGCCTGTGAAATTGCAGAGAGGGGGTGGAAGTGAAAACCGGGATTCCACTCCTGGATCCTTCAGGAGGACTTCTTGTCCTTTAGAAATCTTGGCATCAAATACTGATTCAAATCCAATGAGCTCATGAGAGACAATTTCTATAGAAATTCTCATTATCTACATGCTCAAAAAATTCCTCTCTGTTTATTTTTCCTTTTTTTTTTCTTTTAACATTTTTTTTTCTGCTGAAAATAAGTATTTTATCTTCCACAGGAGAGAAATTTATAGGCAAAAATCCTGAGGTCTGTGTGTGGGATAAACCAGTGAGCTGGACCATACATTCTAATATTGCAGAGCAAAATCAAATTGTATTTCTAGTAACTGTTTACAAATGCTTGCTTCTTGGAAACTGTTTTCTTTATGTGAACAAGGAATTAACCTGCCAGTTTAAAATTATTATCAGAGGGATCACTTTGCTTTGTGCTGAGTGATAGCAAACATCCAACAGAATTTTAGAGCCTTTCCTTCCTCTGGCTGTTAACATTTAAAGTTTAATACTAAAACAAAACATTAAATGAATTATTCTCTCTTAACTGCATTCTGTCTGCTCCCACTTTCTCCCGCAATAGCTGTAGGAGACCTTCCCTAATCTTTCCAATTAACTCGGTATTTCCTGCAAGGCTGACACTGAAGAGGGTAAGAAAGGAGTGCAAAGCGAGGAAAGACATCTGTCAACCATTGGAAATACTTTCCGTGTTAGAAATTGAAGGGAGCCCACACTGAAGCCAGATGATCCGAGGAGAACAATTGCAGCGTTGGCTTGACAAGAATGTGGGTGATTTGTTATAGCTGTCCTCGCAGTAGGCACCTGGTTGTCATGTTCATGTGAGAATACCTTGGAGATATGCTAAACACATATCCTGTTCCCATCAGCAGTGCTGAAGGGCCAGAGCAGGCAAGGTTTGACTTGCATTTTCTGAAAGACATAAATTATCATTTGTTCCTAAATCTCCATCTTTTCAAATTCCTTCTCATTCCTCTCTGCTGTCTCATGACTATTTAAAAGCAAGCTATGAGAGTTTGTGTGTTGGGTAGGCAAATTAAAATGTGTGTTTACCAACTGTAGAGGCTCCTGGCTGACCCTTTTTGGGGTAAGGCTGTGTGCAGAAGGGTTCTGGTGGTCTGGTTTTGACTATGAGCTTTATATAATAGGTCAGCAGAGACCCATTTTGGTAATGCTGCAGTAAAAATATGAAACATTTTCTGGAGAGGAGAGACCCAGTTTTTCAGCTGATCTGACACATAAACTCTTGAATTGTTTTTTGCTTGGTTTACTTTTTGATTTACTCGGAAGTCTGCAAATGGCTCCAGTGTAGCTTGAAAATGAGCTGGAACAACGGTTCATGTTTGTGAGCCAGGACACATTTTAATAGGGGAAAGGCACTGCAGATTTCCAGGGCTCTCCTCCTTCTCTGCTCCTCGCCCAACCCAAAGTAAATTCTAGATGCAGAGAGTAGAACCAGCTTCATCCTTGTAAAAGAAGATCAGTTTCACAGTGATAGTTTCTGCATCGGTTGGTGTCCTCCTCCCTTCCCTGGTCTGATCAAAGCCCAGCTTGTCAGCAGTCCCTCCCCATCCCCATCTCAAAAAGAAGCCTATGAAACAGTCGAGTCATGGCCCCACTAGTTTGTCATTTCACTCTTTTGTTCTCCTGCCCTTCATCTCCCTCATTGTACCAGGCTCCAGGAAAATGGAGGAAACTTCTGTGAACAGCTGGATTAATTTTAAGGGCAGAGAGTATCACAAGATCAACAACTGTAAGTTTACATTACATGAATCATGGGATTTACCAGTCACACTGGCAATGAGCCCAATAACTCTTGTTCCAAAATGGCCTGCCAGTGGAGACATCAAGGGATGGAGACTGTTAGCTCCTTTGTTATCTTTGTGCTTAGTCATGGCGCTTGAATTGGAGGATGTTCATCTCCAAATTCACACCAGTCCTTCCTCCCTGAATTTTGGCAGTGGCTGTTACTGTGGGGTGAGAAAATGAGAGCTGTGGACATCACTGCTGCATGTTCAGGTCCACCAGATCAGCACGCAAAAGAACAGCCTTGCCTGAGGGTGCCCAGCAGCACCTCCAGCCTGAGAGCAAACTGATCCAGGATTATCCCTGAAAGCACCACATCTCTGTGGTTGTGTCCTCCCCTGCTGGCTCGAACACACAGGGACCTATTTTGTGTAGAAATCTTCTATGAAGCCCATGCAATATGTTCTCCTTCAAAGGGTTCAAACCTCTGTCATCTTCTGGGCATTTTCCCTCTTGAGCTGTCTCTTTCTGTCATTCAAGAGCAATGAACCCGGCAAGGACAGGAACTGGTGCAAGGCTTATGTCAGTGCACTGTAGGTGACACTGAGCAAGAAATCTGCTCCAGCCCCATGCCTGGACAGGGCTCCTTGTCCAACATGACCTGTCCAACTGCATCACTTGTCTTATAAATATTTCACCCCTTCCTTTGAGCGTCGCTTTCCTTCAGCCTGTTGGCCACAGTTGGTTGTGCTGACCTGTACTGTTAGGTGGGACATCCTGGCCACCACCACTTCCAGCCCCTGCCTCCATCCTCAGGATTTAAACTCCTCCCTGCCTTGCACGTCTCCCCAAGTCCAGCCTCATGACATATGTGCTATTCGCAGAAAATGTTTGTCAAGACCAGGTGGCTGAAAGTAAAAATGCCAGCAGATCTGCCTTTTGTAACTGTGCAAGCAGCTTGTTAAAATTAGTCACAGGCTAAGCTGCAGTGCATCTGTGCTGTCAGCCTTCCAGAGAGCCATCGCTCCAACGCCCATCTGCAGGGCTGCACCAGAGGAATGACTGCTGCAGTCCTTCCCAAAGCCTTTCCCCCTCCTCCAGTTCACAAACCTTTGCCCAAGTTTAGCCACGAGCCTCCTTCAAAATGCATAAACACTTATGTGTCCTGAGTTTCAGACAGAGCATCCCAAAACAAAACCTGGGAAATCTCGATGCTGGCATTTGCTTTAGAAGAATTTGTACTTGGCTGCTCTGAGAACTTTTTTGTTTTTCACTTAATTGAGCAAGGACTGCGATTTCCAAGGTTCTTTGGGGTGTGAGGTACTTAGTTGTCATTGCAGGATTTATTAAATGTGTGCCCACCTTCCATTTTCTGCTTGTAAAACTGAAAATCAAAATTCCTCCCTGCTGTTGTACAGCTGTCTATGGGAAAACACCAAATCAGCTGGTAATTTACAGCTGTCCCCAGTGTTGAGCAGGAAGCATCTGTCCCCAGTTTCCGTGCAGCACCCAGCACCAAGAACCTTTGGGAACTGCACCCCAGTGAGCTCAGCATGTGGGGTCGAGATGGAAGGGCTGTGCTTCAAACCCTCTGCTTCCCCACTGGGGGCTGCCTTTGATGCACATCCAAAAATACAGCTTGGATTGGCTTCTTCAGATCCATCGTGCTTAACTGCTCTGTCAATGTGCCCCTCTGTACAAACACATGAGCAGTTTGCATGTCTGTCCTGGAGCCAAGGGTCTTGTGTTTCTTCCCATCCTAACTCTGGAGATTTCTCCTGAAATGCTGTAAATGGTACTGTGCTCGCTCTGTCCTGCATCCCTGCTCCCACCTGCAGGCACCTAACCTGCTCAGCTTGGGAACTGCTGCTCCTTCTCTTGAAGCGCAGAAATGTGAGGGGTTTATTCTCCCACCTCTAAAACAGGGATTCTCATGAATTTGACCATGATTTCTCTCACCACCACCAGCAGCACACCTATCAATCCACGCTGGCTGGGGAAGGGGAGCTGCTCTGCCTTTTTTTGAGCACATTTGGTGCTGACTTCCAGGTGTTTTGCACAGTTCCCTGCCTGTGTGAGAGCCCGGTGCTGTGCTGGGAGGCCGTGAACACAGAACCTTTGTGCTGGGGGTTTTGTGCTTTTCCCCTGCACATGCTCCCTGCTCACACACGCCGTCTGGCCAGCCCTCCCAGCCGGGTCTCTCACATTCCACGCTCTCCTATGGAATTTGGATTCAAATGTGAAAATTCTCTGCCACACAATAAAAGTGGCATTTCCATGCCCTTTAGCACATCAGTCTTTTCTTGTGAATAGAGCCCTGAGTTCTTTGGCTTTTGCCGTATGGAACAATTGATCCCTTCAGTTCACTTGCCAACAGTAATCGGTTTCTTCTAGCCATAAATTTTAGCCATTCTTTTTTTGTCCACCCCCCACCCCCCCTTTTTGGGGGGCATGGGGGCGAATAAAGTAATAAAAAGAGACAGCCATAAAGTAGGCAGCTGTTACTAGTCAGATCTTAGTCTGGGAAAGAAGCAATTCAAATATCGACCTGGATCTTACCTGTTGCTGTTTGCTCACAACTCTCAGGACAGGTTGCTCTACAATGGGTTCCACTGCCAAGGTTCCTGCTTCCTCTGTAATGACTAGCCATGAGGAGTTTTCCTGTATTTAAACTAAAGAAATAACCAATTTGAAGCACGCTGTGGACTTCAGGGCTGTTGGTAAAATTCATGTAATAGAATCTAAGTGGGCAAAGCTGTAGGAAGGCAATTTTTGAAGGAAAATTTATATTCATCACTTTTATACCTGGTGTCATTATTTGTTTGCCTGTTCTCTGCCTTGCAATGACAGGCTGTGTTTGCACTTTTAGCCAGGCTTTCCTTTTCTGTTCACTGCAGTGGCTGCTCCAGGGCTCCTTGTTCAGGTTGATCACAGTGAGCTGCTGGTTTCATGCTGGGTGGCACTGGAGGGGCTCTCCAGAGCACCAAGGCATCCTAACACCAATCCCTGCAAAATCTCCCTCTCCCTTCCCATCCTGGGGACCACATGTGAGTTTTGCTTTCCTTCTGTCTGCAGCTTAGGCAAAAACGGATGGGAAATGCCAAGGAAAACAGTTCCCCACTCCCCTCCAAAATGAGTGCTACAGAGTTTACTTTATAGGCTAAGCCTAGAGTGTGCCTAGAGAATGAGTTTATTGAAATGTATTTGTCCTGGAGGCAGATTTTCTATCCATATGGCCCAGTACAGTAAGAACTGTTTCACACTTCTCTGGTGGTTTACAGTAAGCTGGGAACACCTGCCTTTGCTCAGCTTGGAAAGAGCTGAGCAGCTTAGAAATTGTTGATAAAATTGTTCTGCAAGGGGACTTGATCTTACTGAGTTTCCTTCCTCTGCCTGCTTGGGGCTCCATGCTGCTGGTATCAGAGAAGGAGGGTGGGAACCTCTGTTGTAGCAGCTTTTGAGAGGAAACACATCAGATTTAGAGTCCAATCCCTTGTAATTACAAAAGAAAATGTTCTGCCGCTCTGGGGGGAGCAATACCCTGCTTGAGACCAACCTGTGCCTCTGCAGCTGCTGCTGCCACTCCAGTGACAACCAGGAGACATTAACTGGGTGTGTGATGGAGCCTGGGCATACTGGGTGACCTGCAGAGAACCAGAAATCCCTCCTGCAGAAAGAGCTGCTCTCTCCCCTGCAGATGAGGATCTGCAGACATTTCTCCAAGCAGGACTCCGATTCCTACGAAGTTCTTCCAAAGCTGATGTCATCTGGGCAGAGACCTGCCAGATTTCCTGACCTCTCTGACTTGCTCCCAATATCCACATCCCCAGGGGCTCTGGGAGATGACGTGTGCCAAGGCCAAAGGCCGTGGGGCTGCTGGCCCTAAAGCAGGCACTCAGCTCACAGGCTGCCCCAGGAGAGCCAGCCCCAAAATCCAGTTTCCCACCCCAGCCTGGTTAAATGACTCCCACTGAAACCACTTTATTTCCCTAATAACCCTCTATAGCTATATTTTGATTTTGGGGAGGGTTTAGGTTCCTTTCCACCATCCCCACTGAGGACTGGAAAGAAATAGATGTATTTTAAACTCCCTAGCTTTGGCAGAAGCAGCTCTTTCCAGTGCTGTCCCTGTTTGTATGCCAGGTGCCAATATCCAACAGCAGTAAAACCACAATGTCACCTTGTTCCCATCAGTTCAGTCTGAGATATTTTTTAAAATCTGGGTTAAACCAGGACCACCAAGGAGGTCTGCAGTCACAGGTCATTAGATGCTTTCTCTTGAGGAGTATCCATTTCAGTGCCTTGTGTAACCATGGATCTTTTCTTCCACCTTACATATTGTGCTGGTGTTTGTAGTAAAGTTGGGTGACCCCAAAGTCCCCCCTGTGTGTCACCAGCCACACTTAAAAGAGGTGGATGGTTCTGGAACACAAATGAGAGGCAGCTGGAGCACACAGCATGGGGACAAGTCTGAAAAACTGGACCCACCTCGGAGGCATTGCATGCCAAAAATCTTTGGCATTAGTGGACATTTCATGCACTAAAGCAGAATTTGAGGTGCTGTTTCAGAATCCTGTTCCAGATCTTCACAGGTTGGAGCCACCTGGGCTGAGTGATGATTTTCCACCTTCAGGTGTACAAAGTTTGGAGTGTGGTCTTGAGAGCTTTTTCTGTCCATACCAGGCATCTGCCTGTGTGTGAGGCTTCTGACTGTTTGTGCAGGGTCTGGTTTGAGAAGAGACCTGCTCAGATGGATCACCAAAATGCTGCTGACACCCAGAGAAGATTAACAAACTCAAGGAAAGGCCAGAAATAATATATACAGTCCCTACTCACATTCTTGTCATGACCAGTTAAAAGAAATAAATATACATAACAGTCAGTCCACCACAACTGAACACAGTTGTATTATCTGCTCCACTTTCTGATTTATTTGTTGAAGTAGAGCAGTGCACTTAATGCTCTGCACAGCTCAGAGCTGCTCTTTCACAGGCAGCAGAAATGCTTACGCATTCCAGTAGTTAAATGATGCAATATCCAGGTGGATATTTAATGGCTCATGACAAATCTGGAATGACACAGCAGACACCATAAATATCTTCACTCGAACAGATAGAACAAAACCTTTTTTATGAAGGCTGTTCCAAATATTTTCCACGTGCTGGCCATATTTTTAGAATGCCCTTTAAGAACAGTCTGGGGAATCATCCCTGTCCTCTTTGCAGCCTGGTCCACTCTGAACTTTTCAGGATGTGGAGCCTGTGGTACTGAAAGAAAAGGAGCCCTTTCCTGTACAAGAGATAGATCTTGGCATTTCTTTACACTCACAGAAGAACCTGCAGAATCCAGATGAATGTGCCCAGTTTGTTCAGGGAAACACCTCAGGTTTATGGGCCTTTATGGGATTTTTTCATAATCCCGGAGATCTTTTAAGCATGTGCTTCTGCCTGTGAGTGCTGTCTTGACTGGGGCAAGGTGTTGCAGGATGTCAAAGCTGGCAGTCACTTGTGGCACTGCTGTGGTTGCTCCTGTGTCACAAGAGTCCCTCAGCAAGGTGTTTGTCCTGCAGGTGCAAGAAAGGTGTGGGCAGTGCCCAAACTGATGAGCCTGAGCACCTTCTCTGGGTCTTGTTTCCATCAGGTTGCATATAGGATACTGCAAAGGAGCTGGTGAATCTTTGAGAAGGACATGATTTTAAAATTAGGTTTTGGAAAGTGTGGAGCTCTTGTTAACTGAGGCTGAACTTGCTGAGCCTTTAATTTTTCTACTAAAGCTTTTTAAAAACCCCCACGCTTCATTCTGCCATCTTACATATCTGAGTGTATTTAAAAATTTTGAAAACAGGAAAGTTTTTTAAAAAATAAGCCACAGTAGCTCAAAAGTGATGCAGACTATTTTATTTTGATTAAAGAAAAACCATGTTATGTGTTGAAGACTTTATCTGAAGTTTTCCAAAGGGTAGAGAGGAGATGAGCGTGTTTTCCTGAAACATTCTATTCAGTTTAATATGAATAGGTATATTTAACTTATTTTGTTTAATCACTCATTTTCTTTGAAAATTTTTTGTTTTCTTGACTCTTACTGAAACAGTGTCATGGCATCCTCTGTTTGGTGCTTAAATTCTGGAGATGCTATCTCCAAGTGTGTGCAGCCCCCAGCACTGGCACAGACAGACAACAATTGGGTTGTTGTCAAGTACATCTGAAAAGAATCTTGGATCTTAAAGAAGCAAAAAAAGCATGGGAAGGGCAGAGCAGGATGAGGGCTCAGAGTGACCAAACCCTGCTGGCCACAACTGCCAGGGCAGAGCTGTGATGGTCACAGGGACCTGCTAAAGGGGTGGAGGTTGGGAAATCCCCAGAATACACCTTGAGGAAGGTTTTAGGGAGGCTTTGGCTTTGCTTTACATAGGGTTTGATCCTTTGTGGAGTGCACAACAGAGCCCACATGTTGCAGATCCCAAGTAGGCTATAAAGATCCAGAGGATCCTTATCTATTAATGTATCTACTGCTGCTGTCCTTGTTCAAGGCCTTTTTGTGCACTTCTTTCCAAAACATTCAGAAAGCAGTAGAAGTTCATGACTGATACGTGTGTGCCTTGGAGGCAGCAGCTGAGTCCAGTGGAAACACCACTGTCCCTTAGAGACAATTAGGTTTGGAGAAGCAGGTATTAATTAGTCTGTGAAGTTCAGCAGCCCGTGCTGGTGTGAGGTACCTTGGAGCCATTTTTTAAGCCAGGCAAGTCTGAAATGCAGCACACTCAGCATAGTGGACTATGCACAGCTCCATGCCTGCACTCACCTCCCCTCTCAAGAAACTCTCTTTAATCTATTAAATACTTCCTTTATTCATAAACAGTGAAGAACTTGTCAATTTGTCATGGTCTCTATGTGCCCTTCTTCTCCCTGCAGTTAAATCCTCATTATAGGCCAACACAACTGATCCTTATCTGTTCTTAACCACTTACCCTTTCTGCTATTTTGCAGTCACTTTTACTGATACTGATGTTTATTTCTGTTTAATCTTTAGTGTCAAAGCACTAGAAATCTCTTGGTCTTGAGTTATGGGATACTTGTCTCTACCACAAATTAATGAATGATGTAATCACAGCTGCATCTTCAAGTAGTTGGAAAATACCTCTGCAGTGCTCTCCAGACAGGACCACGTTGCATTTGCCCTGCAAAAAGCCATGTGCTCAGTCCAAGCCTCCTTGGGAGACCCTCTCAGATGCACACGTGGACACAGAATCCCAGAACGGCTCAGGCTGGAAGGGAGCACAGCAGGTTGTCAGAGCCAACCTCTCTGCTCAAGCACTGCTGTCCCAGATGGCACAGAATTGCACCCAGACTCTTCTGGAATATCTTCAGTGCAATTGCTCCATCCACTCAGGGTCTACTGACTGCTCCAGCTGCTCCCAGTGGGGTGCTGGGTTTGTCCCAGGAGTGGCTCTGTCCCATGGCACATTCCCATTTGGAGAGATGGAGAAAATGTCCTGGCCATGGCTCAGCCTCCCCAGCAGTGCTGTTTTTCCTTCTCATGGCTTTGAACTTGCAAACTCCTCTCTCCTCCGGCAGACTTTAATGTTACACTCTATTGTATGGAAATGTTTGTGCTACTCTGTGAAACACTGGTGATTCTTTTTTTTTTTTGTAAACGTAGACAAAACAACCCTGTTTTCCATGAGCTCATTCTACGAAACACGAGACATATTTCAAGTGTTTTCCCCCCAAGAGTCAGACTGTAGCAGATGCTCGCTTGGAAAATTTAAGCCCCGATCGCTGAATTTTGGCAACAGCAACTGACAAACCAGCATCTTGTCACTGAAAGCATCTGACAACCGTAACCATTGAAAAGTGCAACATAAAATAAACGCAGGGAAACCATTTGGTGTGCAGGGGAAGCTATGCAGATGAATGAATGGGGAAGGATATCTTCAGGCATGTGGTTTTTGCCTTGATTTTTGATCTGGGTACAGTCTCCCACTGGCTAGTGGGGCTGGGGACCACTGGGACAGCCCAGCTGCAGCCAAGCCATGCTCTTGTTTTTCAGGGCAGCGTTAGCAGAACTCCCAGTGACGCACAGCCCCGACCTTGGCTTGGCCAGCATCCTGTGGGCTCCATCTCTGCTGGGGCAGCAGCCGCTCACTCCTCCTCATATTCCTTCAGATTCCTTCCTTCAGCATTTCCCACAAAACCAGCCAAGCTGCAGTCGTGGAGGGGCTGCAGCAAGGGCAGGCTGGGCACTGCCAGAGGGCCAGGGGAGGCCTTCTGGGGTGTGGTTTAACACTGACCTGCCCTGTTTATGCACATCTAGGAGTGATGTTCTCCAGAGACTTCCCAGGACCCTCTGGACCACCACCAAGGCATCAAGGGAGACTGGCTGGACCTAATTTACGTTTGGGTTGTTTTTTTTTCTATTATCCCAACTTCACTGATGACTTCATTTGCTTGTCTTTCTGTTTTCTTTTTCTCCCCTTTCCTCACTGGTAACAGTGTAACCCCTTCCCAGGGCATCTCTGAATTGCTGGGAAGACTTGAATTCTATTATTAATGTCCACTGTGGATTTGTCAGGTCCAGGACACAATTTTCGCTTTTTATTCCCAAAGTGTTAAATTGCACTTATTATACCAGGCACTAAGAGAAAATTGCCTAAGCAGTTGATGGATAATTGTGTTTCTTACATTTTCTCATTTTTCCTCCTGTAGAAAAGATTTGTTTGGTGAAAGGATCTCTGCCTTTTTATCCAGTTTTCCTCCATCTGTGATTGAGCTGTGCTCTCATTACTCATTCAGTTTTTATCTTTTATGGCAATGAATTTAGGGGGTTTTTGGCCATGAACTCACTTGTTCTCTCTTTACCCTGATTAGCTCACATTTTCTTTTCCTTCTCTTCCTGGAAGAACATCTTTTCCTACAAAAAAACCCTTCATGCATTTATCTTTAAGGCATTTGTTTGTAAACCACCAGCAGGCCTTTGTACTTAATCCAAAGGAAAAATCCCCAGGATCTCCAGGAGATGTTTGCAATCTGACCACAAAATGGGATCCTGTACGCGGCGGGTGTCAGGACCCCCCCGGGGGTCAGACCAAAGCTTAGCCCTGCCTCGTATTTGGGACTGTGGAACAAATGCTGAGAGAAAAAGCCTAAGGACAAAGCAAAAGGGTCCTGATACCACCCTCAGCATTGTTTAGATCCACAGCAATCGATGGTTTGGGGACTTCCCACACCAGAGGTTGCCTGTTGGTATTTAATGTGCATGTCTCTAATCCCAGTTAAACACTGTGTTTAGTAACATTTGTCTGTGTGGTGGCTCACAAAGCCTTCTGTAAGTGGCTTTTTTATTTTCGTTAGCAAAATACTTTTGGGTTCCATAAAACGTTTCCCTTAAAAAAACAAACAGAACAAATCTTGGTAATCTATCAAATTTAGGGCTGTAAAAATCACAGTCATTCCCAAGCCAACCCCATTGTCTTGGGCTCAGCTCAGACTCTCCAACAGCTTTCCTGCAGGAGTTTTCCTGGGGGAACCATGCATGCCCCAAAATTGTGATTTCTCCACACAGGAGTGATTCTACATGTGCAAAACCTCCATGAGGTGGAGTCACCTCCACAGCGCATTGTTGGAATTTTTCCAAGAAAACTGATTTTTCCAGGTGCTCTTTGTATTGCTCTGAGTTGAAAGTGCTGGGTTTTTTTTGCAATATTGTGGGTGTTCCTTGGGTGCCTGTGCTGCTCATGGCCCTGCCCAGGGACTGATCTGCCCAAGGGCTTGTCTGTGTCACTGCACAGACCATCCCTGTATCCTGATGCTCCCAAATTCTTGTGCTGGAGAGAGGGGGACAATGTCTGCCTCTCTGCCCCTCCAGGTGTTTCCAGGGACATTCCTAGAGTGAGACAAAACCCTTTTCTGGTGATTGTATGCCCTAGGTTGCTTTTTATAGCATTGTTTTCCAGACTGGGATTAATTTCTCCTTGATGCATCAGGTGGTATTCCTCTCCCAAGCGAAATCATAGAATGGTTTAGGTTGGAAAAGACCCTACGATTGAGTCCAGTCATTAGTTTAGCACTTCCTTCTGGTTTCCCCCTGCATCTTTTTTTTGCCCTTCAAACAGTTCAGTTTCCAGGGTAAATTTTTGGAGTGGCTCTCTGCTGTTTTCATTTGTCGACTGATAACACTGGATAAACCTGACCTTCACCACAGCCAAAATCTCTGCACACTTCTTCTACCTCCCCCTGTGCTTCTGCGCACTTGGCTCAACTTTTCTCATGGCTGTTGGTCTCCAAATGAGTGACTCCTTGGGACTGTCCCATAGCTGGAAACCCAGCCCCAGCCTCAAAGGCTGTCCACGAACATCTGGGAATCAGGCAAGGAGCAGGATGCAGACCTACCCATCTGTCTGAGCCCAATGGGATCTGAATGTGCCCCGATGATCTCTGCATCTGCCTGTCCATCCCCAGCTCAAACGCAGCATGGAGCCAAAAAACTCTGCTCTGAGCACTTGGGCAAGAGCCTCTTTCAGGAATTTGCCTGGGTGCCTTGGCAGTGGTGGTTGTTTTCCAACCCAAAGCAAGCCATCAGGGCAACAGATGATGTTTACTTCATGTGACATAATACTCAAGTCAAATATTATTTAGTAGCGCTTGCTTTCATGTCCTGACAACTCTGAAAGTGCCTCTGTATGACAAAAAGCTGTCAAGCAACTTTCTGCAGCTTTGTCTTGTTTTTGTGAGCAGGGAGAGTATTTGTCTTTTCTTTGGCCAAGTCAGGCTGATCCCAGCAGAGCTACATCAGGTCAGACTGAAGCCATTTGCCTTCAGTTTCACTGGTGCGAGTTTGTCATGTCCCTCAAAAGAGACTGGAAAGGGCTCTGGTGGGTTTAGAGCTGGATTTAAGGTCTGCTAGAGCACTCGGTGAAGTGGGAGGGGTGGCAGGAAAAAAAAATCTCAAATTGCAACCTAAAAAAGTGTCAGTGCTTCCCAGCTGTGTCCAGATGTTTGGGTTGAGTTTCCTGCTCCTACTGACATCCTTCACTGGGCACCATTGCCCTTGTGAAAGGCCAGGACTGCATAAATATCTGGTGCAGATGAGCACTGAGAGACACCATCATTTTCTTGCAGCAGTGGCTGGTTTGTTAACCTCTGAAAAACCAAATTTTCACAATGAAACAACACATTCTCAGGAGGTGACCTGACATCCTGCAATATCACAAGCTGAGTGAATTTATAGAGCCTTTCCCACTAAAGGTTTTTGGATCCAACAAACCGAACACCCTGGCAGTGTGGTAGCTGTGATGTAATGGATGTACTATTTGATTTTTATGGTGTGCTTAAACATATTTTATTGTCGTGTTCACAGCAGCAAGCAAACACTATCTGTCTTAATGAAGATGTTTCTCTGGAGATGGTATTTCAGGTGGCTGAGGCTGCCAGAGGGAAGTGTGTCTGTTCTTCACCCACAACAGATTTCCTCAGTCAACAATGTTCCCATGAGCAAGGAGTAAATATACAGAGATTTTGTTAAAATTTTCACTGATAAGGGAAAATATTACTACTAGCAGGCCTTCTAGCAGCACCCAGAGAACCTGGCTGAGCTCAGGCTCTTTGCCCTGTGCCAAATGCTCTCCAAATCTCTGTGAGAAAGGCAGTCCTCCACTTGCTGTTTGGTCTTTGGTCTTTAGCAGAGGAGTCAGTGGATCTGAAATTATTTGGAGAGGTTGGTGTTTGCCCTGGGATTTGATGCTGCAGGGGTAAAGCATATCAAGGATAACTGGAGGGTATGGGATTGAGGGTTGTGTTTAGGACGTTTACAGGCTGTGCTAAGTATTGGGAAATAAAGTTGTGTTAGTCCTCATTTGGCAGTGAAGGGTTGATAACTCCTGTGTGAAGAGCAAAGCTTTTCCCCTTCCCCACAACTGGCTGTGATGCTGCTGGGGGAAGTCCAAAATGCTGTTGATGGCTGAATGCCACAAAAATGTCATGAATATTCATTAGGATTTTTACATTAATTTGCCTGCGATCGCACCATTTGTGTCCACTTTTCACTGATACCCAGTCCATCAGGTTTCACTGACAGCAGCGTGCAAGCACAGACACCAGGATATCACTGCCATAAGTATTTGTAGAAACTGGGCTTTACTTTCCCATGCAGGGAAAAAGAGAAAAAAACCCCAGGAAATATTCAGGACATTGCTGAATAACAACTGCCAGGAAAGTTGCACTTTTGGAGTTGAAGTTGACTTTGTGATGGCTTCTGGAGTGCCAAGTACAAAAAGGGTAACAGCCATCAAGTGATAGTTCAGTCTTTGCCGAGCAGCATCCCTGTGTTTGTTAGGGTGGGGTGTCTTTGGGTTTTAATTGCCCACATAAAGCTTTCCCCTAGACTCCTTAAGCAGAACTCTCTGTGCAACTTCTCAGACTCACAAACATCCAGGAGGGTTGCATATGTGCGAGCAGTAAATCAGTTTTAACATTGCAAAGAAATATCTGCATGCTCTGGAGTCTCATCAAGTCCTCTCTATTTTCCTCAGCAGTGACTGTGTGTGGCAGCTCAGGAAAACAAACTGCAGGCCATTAAAGTAGCCTTTGCTGGAATATTGGACTGATAGAACCTATTTTATTACAATAAAGTCACTCTTACAGCCGATATAGATCTGAAGTCACTAATGCCGGTGTGTTTGAAAGAAAGATATTTGGTCTGCTTTATGAGTTTTATTGTTTTAAGATGATTGATGTTGCAAAAGACTTTATCATGCAGTCAGCAATAAATGGGAAAGGACATAGCACATCCAGAATCGTGGAGCTGCTAGCTCAGTCTGGGTCTCCTGACTTGCAGCTGGGCTCCTCTTCTGCTTGGCCACCCCCTGTCTTCTCCAAAATGCTGGACTGTGGTCAAAGCTCTGCTGTGTCCTAGCTCAGCAGAGCCAAAAGCCTGCAGGAAGGAGAGGGATGTCTATCAGCAGCTCTAGTGGGCTCTGCTTTGGGAGCTTCAAACCTTGGGGGACTTTCAAACAGAGTTTTCTCAAACCCAGACAGTGTCCCAGGCACCACTCAGGACTTCTGCAGACACATTGTAGCTGATTTGACTTCACATTCGGATTGGAGACAAATTGCACAGTTTAATCCAGAAGAGACGGAGACAAGCAGTTCTTTAAAAATGACAATTTGTGGAGCTCCCTACTGCTTTAATGCCAGGAGAGGCATTTTATGGAGACAGAGGGCTGGGTATCTCTCCCTGCTCCTCCTCTCATCCTCCACAGCAGGGTGCAGATGTGTCCCCTTGGCTGTGCACACAGCAAGGAGCAGTGCCTGCTGTGGCATTCCCTAGAGCCTGGTGTGCCTGTTCCCTGCTGTGCCCATTCCCTAGAGCCTGGTGTGCCCATCCCTGGAGCCTGGTGTGCCCATCCCTGGAGCCTGGTGTGCCCATTCCCTGCTGTGCCCATTCCCTGGAGCCTGGTGTGCCCATCCCTGGAGCCTGGTGTGCCCGTTCCCTGCTGTGCCCATTCCCTGGAGCCTGGTGTGCCTATTCCCTGCTGTGCCCATTCCCTGGTGTGTCCATTCCCTGGAGCCTGCTGTGCAGGGCCAGCCTTGGCACACAGACTCCCCAGTGACCAGCCAGCAATAAGGGGCACCTCTTGCTTTACTTCTCCCTGCCTGCTTTTATAGGGCAGCATTTTTCTGCCACTTTGGCAGCGAGACAAGCTTTGTCTGAACAGGCAGGAGGCAGCCTTTGTTGGCAGCTCCCTGTCTCCTTTCTTGATTCCCCTGGTGCTTTGGCTCTTTCTCCCCTCTCTGTTTATTCCCTCCGGAGCCCAGGCACCAGCAGAGCTCTTGAGACTCCAGCGAGGGTGCAGCAGTCACAAACATGCCATTACATTTCTCTCTGCAGAGAAACAGAGCAGATGCTGCATGCAGGGAGCTGCCCTGGGGATGGAGACATTGGTGCAGAGTCACGCACCATGCAGAGTCAGACCTGTGCTGGCATTTGACCCTCAGCTCAGGTCATTTCCAGCTGAGAGCACTGTGTCAGCCTCTCACAATGCCAGGCGGGTGGGATGAAGCTCAGGAACAATCTGCAGTCCTCTTCTCCACTGGGAAACTCTGGGGCTACTATGTGAGCAAATCTGGCCTGCAAGGGAGCATTTGTAAAGTTCCTTTAACTCCTTTGTTGTCTCTTTCTGCTTTTCCTGTCGAGAATTCAGATTTTAGATGCTAAAAGGAGAACATGGGGTCTGGATACTCACAGATTTGGCTGATTCGAGCAGGGCTTTGAATCCTCTCCCAGATAACTGGAAACTGGAGGTGCAGTGGTGTATTGCTGCCTCTTTCCTGTCATAGCAGGAGATGAGGATGTTGGCTTCTTCACTACTCACCTGGAGCTCTTGAGACAGTTCTTTGGCTGACACAAGATGCCCCAGGAGCAAGAGCTTTTTTTTGGCTTATGCCAGTCCAGGATCTGCCTGTCCCACATTCTTTTGGAGCGTTTGATATATTTATTTTTCTCCTTAACTGGCAGGGGATGCTGGTGGGCTGAGCCCTGCCTTCAGAAACCTTCCTCTCTTACAAGCCTGTCAGAAACAATGACAGCTAAAACCCTTTGGTTTTCCAAAAGGAGCTTTTTGGCTTTGAAAGAGATTCTATGAGCTTTTATTTTTGTGATGGCAGGAGACAGGATTCAGAGGTCTTTTCCAGTTCTTCATTCTTAAATCCATGATTGTAACTTAAGTATTAGTTTTACCCAGGGAGCCTGGTGCTGTATGTTAAAAAGAAGCACAAAATTAATACTGACCTCAGGCTTCTTACTTGGTATCACACCTGTGCTGGCATCACCTGAGGGGGGAATGGACTGATGTGACTGTCAGATACATCCCCTCCAAGGGCTCCTGTCAGTGGCACTGACACGACGAGCACAGCAGCCATCACAGAGATTTTGGTGGGGCTCTTGGTGGCACCCCAGTAGGACAGATGTGAACCTAAAGCCTCCCTCCCAGGCATGCAGGAGCCCACATCCATCCCTGATGGCTCTGCCTTCCACCGATGCCTCACAGGGATGAGTTTGAACCTCCGCTTTAACTGGTGGAGCTTGCCTGGCTCAGGGACCTCTGTGCTCCTCCACAGGGAACATTTATGGAGCTGTCGATGTCCCACCCCACATCTGGCAGGACGAGTGATGGCAGGGAGGGCCAGCTCCCCTTGCCTGTGCCCTCCCCGAGCAAGGCAGAAAACACACAGAGCTGCTTTCAGCACTGCCCAGCTCCTGGAGGCACGGCCAGCAGGGAGTTTGTCCTCTCTACAAACCACCTCGAGTGTTTCCTATGCTGGCTCTGGGCTGGAGGCTCTCTGCTTTGAAGGGCAGGACCACACAGACAGTCCGGCCATCCCAGGGACTCTGCTAATTATCTGTGTCTGCCCGGCTGTCTGGCTACTGCTTGGCAGGAGCTACCCCTGCCCAGGGAGCAAGGTGGGCTCAAACACACAGCCCAGGCATCCACAGGGCATGGCAAGGGCGAGGGACTTGTGCTGTAAATTCCCCTATAAATAGCTGAGGAATTACCTTTCTCTTTCTCTCAGGAAGAAGTGCTTAGCTAAACAGAGAGCAGCACCGAGGGGTTGCTTTGTTTGTTGACACAGTTGGTCTCCATGCAGTCCGCAGGCTCTGCCAGGTTGGAAACCCCAGCAATATTTTGGTGACATGGAGTTACTAAGCTACTGTCAAACCTCCCTTGGAGAGCGAGCAGAACACCTCCCTGAGCTCAGCACGCTTGCTGAACTTGCCTCTTGTCATTTTGAGCCTGCTTTTCTTTTTATGCAGTGACTTTATCTGGTCCTTCTTAGCTTCAGAGACTGTTGGAATCAAGGTGCTCTTCCCTTCCTCCTGGAGATGCTGAGCTGATAATGCTCCTCCCTACAATGGTGGAGCTGGAGAAGCCTTTTCTTTAGGAAACCCATCCCAGCCCAATCCAGCTCCCAACCTGGCTGTGGCCATCCCACTGGGGGGGCCTTGCACCAGGCAGGAGAGTCGGGCTTGGCTGAGGGATGCTTTGTTTGTTCTCCTCTCCATGCTTTGACTTGGAGCCTTGGCAATGCCTGCAAAAATGCCTTGGGGTTAGAAAAGTCTGAAAATGTGTTTGTTTCAAATATTTGGCCGGGCTTTTTCTAGGCAAGGTTCCCAGCACAGGTGTGAACTTTTTTTGGGTGCTGGGTGTAATGCAAACAGTGAAGGAAGTGCTCCCAGATGCTCCCTGGATTACATAACATTCCGGCTCACTTTGGTTTTCTTTTTTTTATTTTTCTTTTACTTGGGACCTTTTGCAATGTTTGTTTTATTCCTTATTTATACATTTATTGCTTAAAAACCACTCTTTCGCCCTGCCCCAGCCCCAAGCTGCATTTGGATGCAGAAGGGGAGGCAGGAGAAGCCGTGGTACCTTGGTGGATTTGTGCCCATGTGGGGATCCCACATGGGGTGTCCTTTCCCTGGGGCTCTCTCTCCCCAGAGCTCTTTGGCCGAGTCTGGCCATTGCAGAATACCCACTCAAATGGGAAACATTTCTTTTTCAGCACTGCAAAAAAGTGACAATTCACTGAATTCTCATGCCCGGCATTTTGCCTGAATCAGCAGTGCGTGTGTGGGGTGAATTTCTCCTTTAAAAACAGGGTGAAAGTGTACCTGGTTTGCTTTGCCTTTTTTTCCTTCTCCCCAGAGTTTGGTGGAACAATTGAAGAGGTTGTTGAAACTTTAAAAGTCAGACAAGTTTTTCTTGACATGGAAGGGGTCCATGATGTTCCTGTCCTGTCAAAACATGGCTCAAGTGACAGGATGTGGCGCTCCAAGTTAACTTCCTGTTTCTTTAGAAAATAGTAACGAAAAACATCCCCAATATGAGTTTTGGCAGCAGAGCAAACAGACACAAACAAGCAGAAAATGAGAAGGTTTGTAATATTTAAACAACCAAGTCTGCTGGGGTTGCTACAGGTGAGGAAACCAAAGAGGGATGAGGGTTCAGGGGAGCTTGTGGTGCATTTGGATAGTGCATTTGTGGAATACAGACTGGTGATACAAAGATATTTAAGGTGCTCAGGGGAGCAGGAGCTCTTGTTTCATGTGTCTCATTAATTAACATGAATATTTCCATATTTAAATAAATAATCTGGTGAGAGCAGTAGTGAGTCCCAGGTTTTTACCAACTATAATTTGTGCTGCCATCTCCATTTGCTCTGTTGCTCCCTCAGTTCACAGTGGTAGAAGAACCTGATCAGACAACGCGGCCCAAGGAAATTTGGAATCTCCTTTGCCCTGCAGCTCCACTTACCCAGGCACTACTTCAGCCCAAGGTCTCATGAGCAGCTTCACTGCCTGGAGGAAGATTGCACTAGTTCAGTAGAAGTGATCCCCCACCTTAGGGCAGGAATTAAGTCTGGTCACTCTCCTGGTGGGGGGCTTACATGAGAGTAAATTTTTGCCACAGAAATTAGCAAGGTTAAAGAAAACCAGCAAAGCAAATCAAGCTACCTAAAAAAAATTAAATGTGAGAGAAGAAAATTCAAGAGCTCCATTTTTTCTCAAATCGTCAATATGTATTTCTCCCTGTCTTTGTATTGATGCGGTCTAAGACAAGAACCTGTGGGCAGAACTATCCCTGTAAAAGAGTTGTATAGAAAAGGTAGTTTTCCTGACAAAATTTTCATTCACATTTTGCCCTGATTCATTTAGTTCAATCTGAAAGACTGGAAGAAATTCCAAACCTTCAAAATATCCTGATATCCTCTGAACCCTACATCTTTAGCTGTTGGCTTTTTCTGCCTCCCTTGCTTTTCAAAACGGACCTGTTTTTTTATGGGACTGCCCAAAGATGCCATAGGTATTTTTATTTGACAAGAAAAACTCCTCAAATTTTAATAAAATAAGTGAGAGTGGGCACCTGGGCGTGCTGCAGCCCTTGGTGTATCATGGGTCCTGGTGTAAAGGGAAAAGTGAGTTAAATTAGCAACAGCACCAAACCTGCAGAGCAAAACTGCTCCTGACTGCTCCAGGACTCCTGGGCTAGAGAGAGTAGAGAGGGAGGGGTGGGGTTAATCTGCTGGAAAGGAGATTTCCTGGAAAATCTCTAATGCAATCAGCTCACCAACACAATGCAAGGCTGGGACTGCCCCGGGAAACAACGCCCTTCACTGGAAGAGTTGGGAGGAGAAATGCAACACAGCCCCGTTGGGGCAGCTCCTTCCAGCCTCACCCTGCTCTGCTGAGCAGAGCCTGCAGGGTCAGGTACAGGGTGCTCCAGGCTCCTTCCAGTGCTCAAATGTGGACCATGCTTCACTCTCTGCATGGTGGGTGGAGTGGTCGGTGCTTTCCAGTGCTTTGATTTAATCCACCCTCAAGGCTGCTGGGAATATCAGCCCATTTTACAGACTTCAGGAACTGAGGCAGCCGCAGAGAAAGTGCCTCAGGTGGGCAAAGCCAGGCCCCAGCTTTCACCCTCTCAGCTCACTGCCTTCTTCTGCTCTTTGGGGATAAACCATGGGACTCTTTCCCTTCTCAAAGTGCTTTGAGCTCTTATTAAAGGCTCCTTTGAAAAAGAACCAATTATAGCTCTTAGCATCATTTCCTTGCTCAGGCGTGACCCAGAAGTTGTGAGTACCCACATTCTCTATCTGTACTTCATTTCAGCTTCAGTAATAATCCCTGCTTTTAATTTGATGCTGATTGATCGGGGAGCTGCGTGGAAGCCATATGGCACAATGTGCACAGTTTTACACCATTCCCATTTTCCAGCAGTCATGTCAAATGATTTATGTAGCTTCAGACATGCTTAAAGGACAAAGAGTGGCATTTGTTTTGATTATCCTATTAATGCTTTATTCAATCAAGAGAAATCACAGTGAATGGGGAACAGACAAAATGTGTACAAATATGACTGCCCAAATTCACATGAGGGCCAGCAAGCAGGAAGGAAGGAGAAGCACTTCATAGGGCTTTACACATCTGCTTTCCAAAAAATAGATATTCTCTTTGCCAACAAGGCCTGAGAAAATCTTACTGAAGGCAAAGACAATTTGCTTTGGCTTGCCTGTTTCTGAATGTTGTGGGCACAGCTGGTGGGAGCAATGGTTTGTGCAGGTTGGTGCTGAGGGACATGTGGGGATGGGGTGGGCAAGGATGAGCCCCCAATTGCTGCCCCATCACCCTTCAGCTGAAACTCAGAGACTTCTTGACCCAGAGCCTGTGGAATTGTGTCAGACAGAGGTGCCAGGTGCCACCTGGGCTCTGCCTGTGCCACATCCCCCTGTGCAGGGCTGCCCTGGGAGCTGCTGCCTGATCCAGGCTGAGATTCCTGCTTGGCTCAGGGCAGTGCTGCCAGCTGCCCGTTGAGCTGCAGCTGCAATGTCTGCTTTGGCAATGCTGTATCCAAACCAGGCTGGAACCTCACAATGGGCAGGGTGTGCTCAAAATCAGGAATTTCAAGTTTCCTCAAAATCTGACCAAGGAGGGAGTCATCTCCTGCTGAACAGATGGAAATGACTACTTCCACAGCTATGGGGTGGGGGTGCAACCCAGCAGCTCTGGAACAAAACTTGTCCTTTTCCCTCTCTGCACGCCTATGGACGCAGAAGCCACAGGTGCTTAATATGCATGGCCCAGATTATTCCTGTTCAAAGCATAAAATAAAGCAGCAAAGAGGCAGTAAATCATGGCAAATACCAATATTCATCGTAATCTCATTTCTGGCAGTGTCTGGAGCCTTTTATCATAGCCAGGCATCTCAGAAGAGCAATTCATAATTAAAAGATTAATTTCTTTAAGGTAAAAGGTACATTAAAGAGGAAAATCATGATAAGGGGAGAAATCTGGGCTGGAAGCCCCATTCAGACCAGGGTCAAGGTATACAAATACAGTTTCAGTACGAGGTTTGCAAAGATGTTTTAGGGATGTAGTGCTCAGTTCCTGTTTATTTCTAAAACTGTTGACCACTCACATCTTGCAGGCAGCATTTTCCTTTCTGGATAAATGCCGTTTGATTTAGCTATTTTAACAAAGAAAATTTTCTTTATGGAGGAGATCCAGTAGGTAAAAAGGAGAAAATATTCCTTTCTAATAACTGGATCTCCTGTTGTTTAGTCAGTTTAAAATCCACTAAATTTTAAATAACCCCCCCATCAGTTTGATAAATTTTTCCCAATAAAACCCATACCTCCTTGCCAAGGATAATGGTTAATCCAATAGTGAATTGACAGTTGCTGGCATAAAGTGGGACAAGAAAATTACGTGAGACTGCCAGTAGTAAAAGTGTTCTAATCTCCTACAGGTATTAGAAGTATCTCCTGCCACACTGGAAAATTAGAAGTTACTGACTGTTTTGCCCTGAGGAATGATTTTCTCAGTGACACTGAATTTCTACCCAATATCAAACATAAAATGTGACTATATATATATATATATATATATATATAACATATTTCTCATTATTCCATGCACTATTGTCATCTAACACCTCAGAGTTAAAAGACAGAAAATGAAAACAAAACGCCAGTTTTGCCAGAAGATCCTTTTCATTTGCGCTTTGCCCAGGGCAAATTTCAGCTGTGCAGCACTGGGAAAGACTTGACCTGCAGGAGAAATCTGTAACAGCCTTTCTAAGAAGCTTTTAAAATCAAGAAAACTCCAGGAACAGTCAGGCATTCTGAGTGGGATGAGCAGGATGCCCAGCCAGGGTGATGACACCTGTGAGCACCGAATTGAGCGCATGGATGAGAACTAAGGGGGATTTATCTGCCACAAGCAACAGCACTTGCATTAAAGCACACGTTCATGCTGCTGTCAACAGCCTGTTCTCCCTGGTCGTCTGTCACCAGGTCCAGGTTTTGCTGAAGGCAGCATTTGCCTGTCACTCTGTGCTTCATGCACAGGTGATTATTTACAATTCCAGGAGTAATTCCTCTCCCTCACAGCAGCGTGGGCAGGATGCTCCCTGCCCCCTGCTATTTTCCTGTAAGACAAAGCAAAAGCCCAAGAAGGGAATTCAGAGAATGTTTTTTCTTCCAACTAAGGAAATCTCAGGGGCTTCTTCTAACCCTCTGGTGAGTGCCCTGGGCCTGGCTGCAATGTGCAGAATTTTCACACCGGCTCAGCCCCGTCACTGGAAAATGTGCCCCAACCTCTGGGGCAGCAGCTGGGGAGCAGCTGGGATGGGCTGTGCTGGGGTGAGACTCAGAGCCAGAGCAAAGAACAAAGGAGGGTTTCTATAAAAGTGGGGGATTTATTTTGGATGCATATAGAAGGTGAACTTCCTGGTTGTGGGCTCTTTTTCCTGCAAGGAAACAGCTCATGGGCAGAGTTGTTGCTCCTACACCCTGCTCCCCTGAACAAAGAGGGTTTGGGCAGAAATCTGGCCCACAGTCAGTGCTGCAATGAGGCAAGGCATCACTTTGCCAGGTGTGATGGCTTGGATGGTTTGGCATCCCTTTGGGCTGGTGCTTTCTCAGGTCCCCATCACCCAAAGTGGTCACTGGAAAAAAGCCATTGTCCGCCTGCATTTCCCACTGGAATTTCCCTGCATTTCCCAGTACTACAAACTGTATGTTAGTCTGGTTTTCACATGCAGTGTTTAGGAATGGGTGTGTGATGTCTCCTGACTGTCACCACATCTCTGGGCTCTCCCTGTGTGGCCCTTGTGTTCCTCCTGCAGCTTCATTCCTGGGGCAGCCTGAGCCACCCTGGGAGAGACACACAGAATCTCAGCTAAAATGGTCCAGAGCTGCTTCACAACCTCTGACCTGTCTGATTTATTTAGAGAAAAATAAATTTCTCCTCTTTCTGCAACAAAATTCAGTGTTTCTACATGATATTTAGATTGACTTTGTGAGTACAAAGCAGAAATCCCCCAACATAAAGACAGTAAGTTCTTCGAGTAAATATGCAGCCATTTATTTGACTTAAGCCACAGGAAAACCAGCAGAATTTAGCTTCTATATTGATTTTTTTTTCCATATCAGAGAGGTACAGAAATAGATTTTAATTATTTTTAAAAGACAAATGGTTAATATCAGAATTGATTGAAGTATTTGCTTTCTGGTAGGAGCAAGGAGTCTTTTGAGGTCTCTTAGGCAAGCTTCAAAAACACCTAAAAGTTGCATGATCGAATAGTTTTCAATTATTCATTTGTTTTCAATATCTGAAGGTCACACAATAGGCTGGGATGGGGAATGCAGCTGTCATTAAAAATTTACTTACTTTTTGTACTCCAATTAAACTTACAGATAATAGCAGATAAAAACAACCATGTGATTGCTTTCCTGATGAGGGCACTGATTTATTGATACCGGTCTTGGCTTCAGCGTATTTACACCAGGGATGAGTTTGTCTGCAAAGGTTTGCTTCCATTTTAGGAAGAAAAAATTGACAGCTGTAAAAAGAGCAGGATGTGATAGTGTCCTTGGTGAGGGTTTTCGAGGCAGCATGGCACACACCACAACAAGCCCCATTCCCTCTGAGGACGTGGTGAGCCAATGCTGGGATGTTAAATCAGGGATTCAGTCCCTTCCACTCCTTCTGCAGTCAGGGAAAGAGGAAGTACAGCTGGGTCTCTGATGGGAATGGAGGAGCTGCCTTCAGAGTCCAAACACCGAACCTGTGAGTTTTCCCACATTAAAAGCCATATCTTTCCTAAGAAATCACCCACCACTCAGTTTTCTAGAGCTGGAGGTTTGTGTTTTAATAGTTCACTGGGCCATCAGTAGGGCAAAGTTAAAGAAATGGTGCTTTTGGAAATACAGCCATGGAATTTTGGCATTTGGACAAAGCCTCCTTTTACAGAAGGAAGAGGAGATGCTGGAGTGAGTTGATGCATCCTGCACATATCCAACATATTGACTTACAGCCCAGTAGTACCCAGGAAAACTGCAGAAGTAATTGGGATATGCAGCAATAATGCAACCTTTGGCTGTACAGGATCTAAAGAGGAAATGAGACCCAGCCTTGTACCCTGACTGCTCCTGCCTGAGCCAGGGCTGAATTTACAGAGGATGTGCTCAGCTATAGCTGCCTCAGATATCCCTCAACAGAAAATTGGGCTGCTGCACTACAGCAAACTCTAGGAATAACTCATCCCTTATCACTGATGGTTAAGCCCAAATTATACCCAATATATGTGCAAAGGTCTGTGGACAAGTAGAAAGCAACCCAAATGCAAAATAACCCAAAACAATAAAGATTGCATTTGGAAGCTACTGTAAAAAGAGAAGATGTCACTGTTTATGAAGAAAGATCAAGAGGAAAGAGCTGTGTGTAGAAATACAACAAGGAATTCATTCTTATGCTGATGTCTCAAGGGTCAGGGTTTCCCAGAAAAAAACAGAAATTTTAAATGGAAATGGATCAGACCAAAGATAGCTACACTCTTATGCCTAAGGCTCTCTTCTACGTGGTTCTCCATGTCTTCTTGTGGTATTATATCTTTTCTCTCTCTCAAAACAATATTGCAGCTTATCAGTAATATTAGAGAGTGATCTTAAGCACTGGATCAAAGGGATCATTTTACTGTGAGATTTCTTGTCAGCGAGCTTTGACTTTTGCCCAGCAGTTACCTCCCACCCACAGCCCCTCCTCTGACAGGGAACTCAGCACCTGAGGGGGGTAAAGAAATCAGAAACAGGAGATAATTTGGTAAGTATTCACTATAAACTGGGTGTCTAGTTTGGTTAAGAATGCAAGAACTGATGCAAAATCTGCTTAGGACTGGTCACAGGACAGGCAAATTATGGTAGGAATTCTACAGATAACAAGGTCCCATTAATTCAGGAGGTTGGATCATTCTTGCTGGCCTAAACTTTCATCCCCTTTTTAAACTGCTACTCCAATGTGCTCTGTAGAAGCTTTGAATTTCATGAGACATCAAAGATGTTATCACCATGGTGCTCCCAGAAAGACTGATGGTACAGTCTTGCTGTCATCACACTGTCATCCTCCCAAAGTGGCTGGATTGCAATAAATTACTGCTCTGGTCTGACCGAGGAAAGGCTTGTATGTGTTCTTCTGAGGACAAACTCCTGCTGTAAGCCTGTAAAATGACTAAGATGGATGAGCAGAGCTTAGATTTGAACTCATCTTTAGGTCCTCCTCATGCCTGTAAGCCTGACTGATACAACTACGTGCAATGAGTGAGAACACTGGGTCTAAATTATGAAAACAGCTGCAGCAGAAGGTGGCTCTTAAATCTTCCCTGGATGTCTGTGTGTACGTGTGCATGTAGCAGTCAGTGCCATCCTCCTGCTCAGCATCCTTCCATTCATTTTGGAATGATCTTCCCCAGATTTGAGTGGAATTTGATGAGTAATTTCAGCCACGCTCTAGTATAAGGTGAATGTTTTAAGGATTTAAAGTTCCTGCCAATAAGTTTTTAACCAAGAAACCAACCAAGAAACAAACAAACCAAAAAGTTTGTTATTTGTAATTTTTCATCAGTTTGTGAAGCACTGAGTGGAGCAACGGGCAATTTTGACTTTTTTTTTGATACATTTCATATATGGCAGTGCCCAAGCTAAATACACACATCCTGAATTGTCATTTAAAGAATACCAGAGTGAGTGCTGTTGTAGCCATGAGGAAAACTTGTAGGAATAAGGGTTAAAGAAACATGAGCACTGAACAAAGAAGAGATCCAGACCACAGCTGAATTAAATCTGGGGGAACTTGGGTTTGGGATCTCTCCTTACCAGGACAATTGAATGTCCTCATGGAGTTGAGCAATGTCTGGGGAAGCCCGTGGGGATTGCCATTTCATTTTCATGGGATTATTTCTGTACCCAACCTGTTTTCTGCATATCAAGCAGATTCAGCCTCGCAAGCTGACAAATTCCCTGTGCCCCATTGGTCTCAGGGTTTTTTGTCAGGGAGCTGCAGCTGACACAAAACCAGTGCAGCCTCCTGAAGCTCAGTGCAGGATTTGCCTGGGAAGGAGAGAAAGTGCTCAACTTGGTTATTATACAGACATAAGCAAGAGAGGGTTAAGGATTCTCCCTGTGCAGTTAGAATTTTGCTATGGGCTTTCTGAAATTAAAATAACTTCTGGAATGTATTATTTCTCTTCTTTCTGCTGATAAGAATTGTAAGACAGGGAATATTTTGTTATCCACAGAATGTTTAATTTCCCGTATAGACTGGATGTTACATTTTTGCATTTTTTCTTGGGTATTCCCAGAAGCAGCCTGAGTTATGGATGCTTGCTGTTATAGGAAAAAAGATGAGCAGTTTTGGTTTTCCTCCACTGAATTTTCATGAGGTGAAAAGCTAAAAACAGCCTTTAAGGAAAGGACAATTGTAAAATGGGCAACCTACAAGCATAAGTGCTAGAAGCTAATTGAAAGGCAGAATTACTTTTAAAATCCCCTTAATCTTACTGCAATGTTAACATTAGAGTAATTTTTTCCCTTTGTGGCAGGCAATGTCACAGCAGGCTGATATTGGTGTGATTAGATAACTGTTACTCTTACATGTGCACCGCCTCAGAAGCTTGTGTGTGTACATTTTTAATGACTGACTTCTCTTTCCTATTAGAAAATATCCTTTTACACCTTAGCTAATGTAAAAGGACACAAGAAAAGTAACCCATGCTGGGAAGGGCAGTTAAAAGTTTTCAGAAAGCTGGAATTTATCAGAATGAGCAGATCTAAATGGGGAGTGCGGCTGGTGCAAGGGAAATCCTTTATTGACAGAAAAACGGGAAAACATTTTTCCATAGTAAAATGGAAAAACATTCTGCTGGAAAAAATTCAGTCTTGGTTTCAATTAGTGAACTGTAAAATTTCCCAGAATTTCTGGGTGGTGTCAGATTTCAATTTTTTTGGCCTCAATATTTCACGTAGGTATGAATTTGCTCATGGAAGAAATCTTCCTGAGTTCAGCAGCAGCAGATCTCCTGCAGAGGGGATAGTTTTCTGGGGAACATGCATGGGAGTATTATCCAAACCCAAAGGAATCAAATCCAAGCCACTTGTACGCAGGGTCAACATTATCCAACCAAGCAGTCAAATTTCTTCTTCCCCACATATTCCCTGCCCGAGCAGGGAATGAGAACTCTGTTCTCACGTGAAAGAGAACAGGAACCTGGGAAGCTGATACCGAGTTTCCAAGTCTTTTTTTCCTCTCTGCTATTGCGGTTTTCTAGTTACTGTTTCAACAGGAAGGTGTTTAATCAACGCAAGAGGCACAGAAACGAGCTGGTGATTTCCAGAAGGAGAAAATGTCGGGCTGATTACGGTGTTTCTTTCTCAGGATGGAGTAGACAATACAAAGCATGTGATAACACGCCCCAGATATGCCTCAGATCCCCAGCAGCAGCAGCCTTGTGAATGAATGGCACATTTCCTATCAGGGCTTTCACAGTCCGAGGCTGATAAGGAATGTCTGGTGTTCCAGAGCGTGTTTGTGCGAGATCCTTGGATACACCTTTGGAAAACCTCAATCTTCTCTCAGGCAACAAGAGCACGAGGAGTTCATAGAGAGGGAGAAGTTCCCTCTGAATTTTTAGCTTGTAAACTTGCTGGTCTATTTGCTTTTATCTTTAATATTGGAAAATTGTATTCGCAACCTCAGATGATGGCAGAAGGATGCGAAGAAAGGGATATTTCCCTCAAGTTTTGACCCAGAGAAGTGAAATGTTTGGTCTGCAAGTGGGTACAATGTCTTTTTTGTGCTTTAAAATTTGATTGACACTGGCAAAAGGGACATATTATGCACATAGCACATGTAGCCCTTCATATCCTGCTCGAAGTGTGACTTTAAGTTGTTAATCTCATGCATTTCCTACGCTCAGCACTGTGTGCCAAGATGATCAGAAATAGCCAGGGATTTGGGATGCCTCAGCTATTGGGTGACCAGCTGAAGAAACTTCTCAAGGTCTTGCTTTTCAGAAGGCTTTGAATATCCATCCTCTGAAATTAGGCTTGTAAAATGACTGGACTCAGTCCCTGGAGGTCTTTGTGGAGCAGACAACTTTCATAGTTGCAGGTTGGATTTGGTAGAGCATCACTGGCATCCTCAGATACTCCTCCAGAGTCATGCTCCATGAAGGCAGGGGAGTTGGGCTCCAAATGTTACCTGGTGTACTGTGATGTTTTAATTTTCCTTGGAATTGTACTTGGCTGGAATGGGAAAAGGGCAGAATTTCCCCTTGAGATAAAAACTGTGATCGTTAAATGCAAAACAAGGGAAAAAACTACCTTCCTGAGATATCCCAGCCTTATCTTCAGTGGATTAGCAACAAGTCTGCCAAAGCTGTGATTGACCTTCATGCTCTGGGGTTTAGAGACAGAGGAGTGATGCCTCTGCTGTGTATTAAATTTGCAAACATCAAGTTTAAAAGAAATATCAAATTTATCTTTTTCTAGCTGGTGTTCTCCAACATCCTATCCTATCCTATCCTGTCCTGTCCTGTCCTGTCCTGTCCTGTCCTGTCCTGTCCTGTCCCTATCCTTGTCCTTCTCTCTACAGCCTCCCAGCAGCTTCTAGAAGTGCAGGTTGGACACATTTCATAGATAAACTCAGAGGTTAAAAACACTAGAAAATAAAAAACACAAGGAGCAGAACTGGCATGAACCAGCTTGTCTCAGTGGTACAAAACTGAATAATACCTGGGTAAACACAGCAGAAATGGCTATTGACAAACCAGCCCCTCAAGTCCAGTGACTGCTGAAATGCTGGGGCCTGCCAGAGTCCAGCACTGCCTAAAGTGATGAATCTCATGTGTTTGAGAGTGAAGACGTGGGGAGAGATATAAATTCCATCCCGGATGTTGCTGTGTCCCACAGCTCCCACCTCTGTTATCTGCAGTGCTGTGTGTATAGCACACAGTTACACACACTTAATCTGGGGAGTAAATGTGTCAGGGGACAGCCAGTTTTCATCTCTCTGCTTCTTATGCTTCCTTCATTCTTTTCAAAAGAGAATAACGCAAAATAATAACAATAAAATCTTCTCTTCAGGATGTTTGAAGCCAGTTTGGCAGGTTTAAAAGATAATCCTTCACACCTTTTGGCTTTAAATAAACCACCTTTTGTGTAGAGAAAAAAGGCAGCCTAGCCTCTTTTTCTGCTTTGAGGAACCAACCCTCTGCAATACCTCCCAGCTATGTAAACGCTGTGGCCATCCTGCAAACACATTTCTCAGCTGGGCTGGGGGATAACATGTTTCTTTCCATCTCAAGGACCGAGGGAATAAGGCTTATTCATTCTGCATGATCTCAAGTAACCAAACTCTTAACACTTTGCAAACCTTTTGTGAAGGCAGAGCAAGGATGCCTGTTCATGCCAACAAGCACTGCTGGATTTGCTCACAAAGCTGTGCAGTTCACCTTCATGAGCTCGCATAACGTGGAGGCCTTGGATTTTTCCTTTCCATATTCTGTTTCCAGACTTTCCACTCTCTTCCTCCCCTTGAAGGCTGCCTTGCAGGTAGGGTTACTCATGGAAGTTCAGGGTGCTCATTACCTCAGGCTGGGGATGCACAGTTGGCAGCAATTGCTGCTGTGAATATTGAATGTGCAACACGAGCTGGGTCCTGAGCTTGTGGAGAGCCTGGGCTCCTCTCCCTGCAATAGAGATGCATTGGGGGGAATATCTGAAATGTTAGAAGTCCCTGCAGGTGTTTAAAAGAAGTGAAGACACGTATTAGGGACATCTTTAGTGGTGAGCTTGGCTGTGCCAGGCTAACAGTTGGACTTGATGATTTTAAGGGTCTTTGTCAACCCTACCAATAATGATAATGAAAGATGCAGAGGAATTACATGCATTTCTCAGGGAGTAATACCTGTTGGTTGGCTTGGTTTTTTTGAAACCCCCTATCCCTGTCTTCCATGGGAAAAAGCAAGATGCTTCTGTATTCAAAACATCAAATTTTTGGTCCTGTGAAGATGTGTTTTATGAGGATGATAGTTACACTTCCGAATAAGGGTCTTGGTAGGAGAAGGAGGAAAATGGGATAAGGCTCTGTCTGTCCAGCTGGGATTTCTGAAAGAAGATTTCGTGACCTCCCCTGTGCCAAAATCAGCCAAAAGAACAAGTCATGTTTATGCTTTATGCAGACCATATGCCACTTATTTTTTTCTCTGAAACAGCCAAAATCCTTCACTGGCCAGATGGAAGTGTGTGGATAATACATTTTACCAACACCAATGCTTCATGCCTAGAGCAAAGCATAGATGCCTTTGAAAGCAACTCCTCCAAAGATTTATTTTAACTTGCTCTTACTCCCTGCTTGATTTTTGGCTCAGGTCTGCACTGAATGGCAATTTATTCTGCTTTTAAACATAGTATCAAATATTTTAAAAAAACCTCTTTGTCCTCCACCAAAATGAAAAAAAAATCTCTTCCTCTTAAAAAATGAGATATTTATTCTCCTGCTCTTGTGCGAATTTGTGTCTGCTTCCTTCCAATTCCTCGCTTCTGGCCAGCTGCAATTCACTTTCTCTGCTGAGATAGGGTGGAAGGGAGGCTCTTCAGTGAGACACTTTTAAACAGTTGTTTGCAAGCCCACTGTTAAAAGCTTCTCTTCCTCCTGCTGCTGAGCGTGTCCTGTGGAGCCGTGTCCCCTTTCAGGCTCAGCCGTGGCTGCGTGGCTGCAAATCTCATCTTCTCGCCCACCTGGGGGGTAAACCATTTGACCTGTGACCTTCAGCTGATCCGAAACCTCCATCAATCCTTCTGCAAAGTTTCACTGGAATCAGGGCTTCCAAATGACCCTTTGCATAGTTCCTAAAAGGAAAAGGAAAAAGACAATAACCCGCTCAAAAAAAAATAAAAAAAATAAAAACCACCCCCAGCCCTGTGCTGTTTTCTGTTGTTTTAGCAGAAACCAAACATAAGTCATAAAAACACAGGCAAGAAAAATAGAGCACACTGGCTGCCAGAAAAACAAATCGTAACAGAACATAGAGGGGCCTCTCACAGGGACGAGGCAGGGAAGAAACACCTGTGATTTCCATTGAAAATCCCTTGATATCTGCATTCCCCCGTTCTGCTCCAATGAAAGTTCTCGTTGCTCTATCTCTGACCCCGGGGCAAGGTCCCGATGCAGAGAGGTCTCTCCTTGCTGGGCTGCTCGGGCCAGTGAATCACAGCTGAGGAGCACAGGGAGTGCCTGCCAACTGTCCTCATGTCATTGCTATGGTTATCACAAAGTGCTCTGCAGATGTTTGCCTGCCTAAAAAACAAAAGGAGAGAAAAAAGGAGCAGAGAGGGAGAGCAAGATAAAAACAAAGCTTTAAGTTTTCCCTCCCAACAGTTACACCACAACTGCTAAAAACCTTGGATGGAGGGAGAGTTGAAGCTGCTGGTTTGGTTTTGGGCTGTAATGGTCCCTGGAGGTTCTGGTGCAAGATAGGCAGCTCCATTGTGCCCACAAGGACATGCTGAACACTGCTAGTGACAAGTGAGTAGGGATGGTTCCCAGGGCATGTGCACAGCTCTTAGACAGGCTCACTCCTGCTCTTGCCCTTCCCGGAGCAGAGGAACATTCCCAGGAGCTGTGTTCAGCCCTGTGGCATCCCCTCCCTGCCAGCTTATAGATGTCTTTGCATAGAATTTTCCTTAAACTCCTTTATTACAGGGTCAGCTTTGGGCACTGAAATCAGTTAGGCACAACTGAAACAGGCACTTCTGCTCATCTTGGGCACAAATCCTTCCGGAAGCTGTCAAAAATCAGACTTTGGTGTTAGAAAGTGTAGCTGTATCAGAACAGCTCCTTGCTGGATAAAGAGCCAAGACAGCTGCACTGCCTCCAGGTCCCCTCCTAGGACTGCTGTGCAGTTTAGACCTGGCCATGGGGTAATCACAGCCCTGAGCTATAGGACACAAACCCCCACCTTTCAGCACCAAGTCACATAACCCCACCTGTGGATGATGTTTGCAAACACTGTCTCTTAGTTGCCTGATAATGTCCCACTGTGTTCCTCACTGTCTTCCCCAAATGCTCCTTGACCAACATGCACAGGGACAGTGGGACTTGGAGAAGAGATCTGAGACATTGCAGAGACCTGAACGTGATGTTTAAACATTTTTTTGTGGTTGTTTAACAACTTTTTCAGACTTGATGTTCAGAGAGGCAGGAAGATAACTGATGGGGGAGAGAGGTGGGTGTAATTTGGGTGAACAGGAGGACATCAAGCAGGTTCTTAAGGAGCTCCTTTGCATTAGAACTGCTGCAGCTCTAGAAATGGAATGTCCAGATGCCACATGGGGATGTTATAGGGGTGTCCAGTTCTCCTGGAATCAACAGAAGAATTTTTCCATCAACTTACACAAGCCCCGGATCACATTAGAAATGAGTGTGCATGTCCTCAGCAGCAGCACCAGCCTGCTGGGCTTGGGTGTGATACCACAGGGCACAAACCACTGCATGGTGGAGTGGCTGTCCCTAAACCACACAGAAAGAGAAACAGCCTGGGGAGAAAGCTCCCTTTGTTACTCCATGGGTGGTAGGTTCAAGCGCACTGTGTTTTCTGAGACTGGGATGGCTAAATGTAGTTTCAAAATAGTGCAATTTCCTCTGCAAAATGGAGTGAGGAATCTTTATCAGGGAAGCAGAGCCCAACTCAGAGTCTTGCTATAAAAAGCATCATTGCCTCTCTGAAACATAAGCCCAGGCACATAAAGAGCTCAATTCAGCAATATACGTGACCTGGGGTCTCCAAATTGTTTGCCTTGCTGTCGGACAGGAAGAGAGCCACGGCTTGAAACAATTTGACAATCCCTTCCTTTGGAGCCGCCTGACTTACCTTCAGCAGGGCAAAAGAGGGAGCTCAAGTTAAAGGAGACAACGAGCTGAGCAATAGATCCCAGAATCACAGAATCCTTCAGGTTGTTTAAGACCTCTGAGATCATCGAGTCCAACCATTCTCCCAGTACTGTCAGGATCACCACTAAACCATGTTCCCCAGTGCCACATCTACACATCTCTTAAATCCCTCCAGGAATGGTGACCCACCACTTCCCTGGGCAGCCTGTTCCAATGCTTTCCAATACCACCCTTTCTGAGAAGATTTCCCTAACATCTCACCTAAACACCCCTCAGTGCAATTTGAGGCCATTTCTTCTTGTCTTGTTGTAGATAAAACTTTCTTCCCAGGACAAGGAAGATCCCAAGAGTTCTGGCACGTGAAACTCCCCTGATCTCATCAGATCTACCCCAGCATCTCCGCAGCAGGGCGGGGGTTCCATTGAAACAAGATTTAACACCAAAGTCTGTGTGAAAAAAATGCCCATTTTATTAGAAGTGCTTGATTTGGGGTAGTCTTTCAAGTTTATGAACTCATTGAAGGTACTCATCACTGTTGTTACTTCCTCCTTACTTATCCTTTCACTGTGTGAAAAACACCAATAAACAGAAACAACCCAGATGACAGGAAGAAGTGGGCTTCAGGCAAGAGGAGAAATCAGGAAACATTTTGGAAAGCACTTCAGTAAACATTGGCTAAAACTTTGAGGAAGTGGATTTCTTCACATCTTGGAGAGTGGGATACACTCTGATGCAGTCTGTTACATGATTTCCCATTTATTGTACACGCCATATCCTTCTCCCATTTTAGGCAGCTGTGGAGTTTTTGGAGCACCCATTTGGAGCTGTGGCTTTGCAAACAGGTACCAGCCATGTGCTGAGCTGCTCTTTTTGCCCCTGATGTTTGTGTGTCCCTTGTGCAGCCTCTGCCCATTCTCCCTCCACAGGCTCAGCTGTGACAAGGTGATCTGCTGGGAGACCTCTCCTGGGTGACACTGGAGCCAAGATACCAGTTCCACTTCCAAATCCCCTCCTAATTTCATTTTGGGGGTTTTCGTGCCACAGTGTTTGGCGTCTTTCTATCCAAGTCCTGTACAGACTTAGAAAGAGGAAAAAAACTTGAATCAACACCAAAAGCTGCATGTTGTGTTAATAATTCTGTGAAGATGATGTTTAAAGGAGAGCTGTCTCTGTGGTCAGTGCAATGCTTGTGCTTCCAGGCCCAGCCTGTCTCTGGAGCTTGCAGAGGTTTGGTGCAGGCAGAGCTCCCCAGCCTGTGGCTCTGCACTCAGGCTAATGTTACCCATAACTGGCCATTTCGGGTTGGTTCTCCATCTGAGGAGATCACTGTCCAAAGAGGGATAAAGGGTTCCTTTCTTCTGGGTAACATCTGAAATCACAGCCTCTGGTAACAGGATACTGGAGGCTTCAGTTCTGTCGATAAGGGGGAATGCTTCTTTTCCTTGTTGTTGTTAATCCTGGGAGTGGAGATCAGTTGCAGTGCAGGTGTCTGATTTTCATTAAAATTGCAAATTGGACTGAATGCTTGATCAGATAACAAAGACATCATTGAAACCATGTGTCTTCCTTCAGCAGCAGAACAGGACAAGACAAAGAATTTCCCAGTGTGTGTCCACTTGTGCATATTTACTGCAGAGAGAGAGTCTTAATACTTTGGTCATGGGTGAATAAATAGCTTCTAAGAAATGCCAACCCTATCAAACTTGCTGCAGCTTTGGAACAGCTTAAGAGTTGAATAGAAGAACTACAGTATGAGCCCTTTTGGGAAAATACAGGCAGCTCTCAAAGGAAATCAATTAACTATAGCATCTCTTTTGGTCCCAATTCATCGGATCTTCCCTTTTTATCAAAGCACTTAAGTGTTTTCTTAGCTTTGAGCATGAGCTTAAGTGCTTTGATGATCAAAGATGGACTTTCACACATGCTTCTGTCCTCTTCAGAATCAAGACTGTGTTTTTTACTGTGAGAAAGAGAACAAGTTCGATACAGAGGTTCAACCACTCATTCTGCTTGGGAATCACACGCAACAAACTCATCTGGAATAGGAAGGAGTGGGGGCTGATGGCATCTACACGATGTTTGGAAAGAAAGTTCCTCATGCAATGTCCTCCTGGCAGCTAAACAAAGTGATTTGGAAGTAAACAAACACACAAACATTGTGTTTCCTACAACAACATCTCCTGACAGATGCCACTGCATTTATATGTCTTCATTATGTCTTGTTTCAGATCATTGTCCTCTCTTCCTCTTTGTGGCAAATACCCTTGGACTTCCCTTAACAATGATGAAGGGAACAGTTAAAGAAAGGTTCATCCAACCCAAATTATTAGCTAGCAGGTGTCTAAGATAATCCTTTAAATACTCCAGAAACCAGGATCAATGAGAAAGTACTGAGCAGTGCCTACACATAGTGCAGCATTTATTTAAACTGTGAGGCAGGGAGTTTTCATCTGTAGCCCATTTGGCCAGTGTTTGCAGAGCATCTGAATAGGTTGTATTGAAAATGGAATGTGCTAAATGGGTACTGGGCATTAGAGGAACACTGATTTGTCTTCTCTTGGCCATCAGCAGGGTTAGATACAGCCACAAGAGTTTGGGGTTGAAAGAAATTCTATTCCTGGTGCAGGGGAGCAGTGATATCCCAGGCTAAAAGCTTCTTATTTGAAGGCTCTTTCCCAAGTCTGCTCTGCTCCATGGTAATGTTGCATGAGGAATTCCTCAAGGAGTTTAGACAGGTTAGGGTTAGGGAAAATAATTCTTGACTTTTACAATGAGACAGTAATGAGAAGTTCCTCATGCTCTGCATGCACAGGGAGCAACTTGGCTTTGAAAACATAACTTGTTGTCCCGGTGTCCTTGAGTAAAGCCTGCTCAGCCATGGCTGTCCCCAGCAAGTCCCATCCTATTTTTGGGGCAGTTTGCTTTGCTCTGGGTGAAGGACACAATGCAGATGTTGCTCTGGCAATGGGCACAGTCATGCAGGGACACCTGGCTGTGCTGTGCCCAGGCAGCTGTGCTTGGGGACACTCTGTGCTGTGAAATGGGCAAATTCAGATAAACTGCAACCCTGAGAAAGAGCAGAGCTCCCTACCCCCAAATGCTGTGAAAAGCCTATGAAGGCTTGAAACAATTTGTTTTCTGAAGAGCGGGCATTATTTAAATTTTACAGAAATATGCAAGGAATTCCTTTGGGACTAGGGCACACAATACAGACATACAAACGGATTGCTCTGACAGCTTCCCATGCAATGAGCACTCTGTATTTACTGTTCACTTTCATCCCTGGGTAAATGGGATATAATTTGAAAATATTTTCATTCCTCTCAGAGCATCACTTGGGATATCTGTAGAATCACTCAGCGTCACGATTCCAAGAAATCTGCCAGGATTGTGTTCTGAAGTTTGCTTTGGATATAAAAGGTCTCAAAAGGCCATAGATTATCCTAGGACATATCAAAACATGCATTAAAAATTTCCATGTCCTTGAACTTGTGGTAAAAGTCAGCCACATTCAGTCAGTTCTGTACAAGTTTAAACCCTAGGGACCTACTCTCTGCTTGCCAGTTTGTCAGTGCCTTGAGGGGAGGTGGAAACTGCTCGCTGGACTCTGCCCTGTCCTGTCAGAGGAGAAGCAAGTGCTGGAACAGGGAGGGAAAGCATTTGGGCTACAAAGCGTGAGAAACCACTGGCCCAGAATAGGGCTGTGTAGAGTTACAGCGTTAATTAGTGCAGAGGAGCAGCTATCTGGGCATTTGTAACCTTCTCTCATGGCAGTGGAAATCTGGCAGGAAATTTCTTGGTGCGTGGCTGTCAGATGTGCCGTGATCCCAGCCTGGGGCTGTGCTGCAGCAGGTGGTTTTTAAGGACAGCAGCTATGTAGAAGATTTGGGAAGCAGCTGCTGTTGTCACTGAGGGGAAAATGCAGTTTGCTCCAGCTCTGCTTTGCTATTGCCTAAAGGGATGAACATTGCAGAGAGCCAACATCCCCGTCCTTGCCTTTTGCTCTAATTTAAAGGATTTCCGGACTCCTCCATGTGCAGAACATCACCAAAGAACACTGCTGGTTCTCTTGCTGCCACCTTCTCACTACCTCTGATATCAGCAACAACCTGCGGCCAGCAGTGAGGTGAAGGTGATGCATGGTGGCACACGGGCATGGGAACACTGCTGTTATACCAAGCTGCAGCACAGAAATGGATGTCACAGCTGATCACTCATGGAATTGCATCAGAAAACCATGCCCCCGACGTTTGAGACATAAGCCCTGCCCATCCCTCTGTTTCAGACCTGTTATCAGTCACTAATTTCTAATTACAGCAGAATGGTGTCAAGAAGCAGCTGAAATCATCACTGGGCAGGAGGTTACAAGCAACAACCACAAGATCAGCAAGAGTCCCGTGGCCAAAACTATCTCATAAAGAGAAGTGGGCCAGAACAGCAAAATCGGTGACCGTGAGATTGTGTGGGGTTTTACCAATTTAAATAATCTTATCTGGCAACTCAGTTCTAAACAAAAGCTGGGTTTCATGGCCATCCTCAATGCTCTTGCCTGTGATACAGTGGCAAGTTGTATTTTGGGTGTCAGTAATTGAAAACAGATGTTTAAATGTGTACAGCAAAAAGCAAAAAAGTAAATACTGCGAGCATAGAGTCAGACATGAGCAGGATGATATCTCTGAATTGACAAAATGAGCCCCATGTTCATGAAACACAGGATTAAATAAGCTGCTATTTTCTAATAGTTGTGCAAAGCTGCTTTTGTGACAATAAAATCTCAGTCCTTGTAATATATCTGCATCAGAAAATTATTTTAGCAGAGCCTGTTCCTAGTTCATGCAGGGATAAAATTCTGTCCAAGTGGTGTTGCAGGAAAGGGCTGCTCTGCCAGAAAGACAATGCAAGATTCATTATTCGCCCAGCATACTGCTGCCAGGCTACAAAAAATGCTTCTAAGTATTCTTTTAATTAAGAAGAGATACTTCCACTGAGCAATGAGGAGACTTACTTTGAAATCAGAGAGATTCCAGTATTTCAAAATTAGGTTCCATTCCAAGTTGGATTTCTGAAACGTGTCTATTCAGAAAGTTTTTTTAGTAGTGTCAAAATATTATGCCAGTCAAAATATGTGTCTCCTACAATATTTAAGCCTTCAATGAACATTTGTAAATTATTACCATGTAAAATAATCCAGTTGAATAATATTTCTTTTCCTTTAAACATCAAACAGCCTCCTGAAATACATTATTTTGGACATGCTTCCTTTTTTTTTTGCATAGAAAACTAATTATTTTATTTTTTTTACACCAACAGTAGCAGTATCTGCAAGTTTCAGTTTTATTTCTCCACATCAAAGGCATGTGATGCAAAACATGAAAAGAAATTATTTCATAAAGTTGTTTTTATGGCATGCATTTAAACATGCAGGACTACAGTGAGATGGTTAAAAAAATATGGAATTGCTCTATGTAAAATGATAAAGATCATCTTGTCCCTTTTCAGCGTGTCTCCCTGTTATTCTTGGATGAGGAATAAACAGCGTCAGAGTAAATGTTGCATTGAAATCCATTGAGGAAAAAATTAAACTTTTATATTATTTGCTGGGAAAAATGATGATTCCGCGAGCTGACATTAAGGGACAGATTTTCAACATTATTCACCCATTGAAAATAGCTCCTATTGTTCCCAAGTTCAAAAGCCTCTCTGGTTATTGCAACTTTGTCCTAAATATGCAGCTGAACAGTTGGGCTCAGGCTCCTAAAATTCAGTTGCACACACATGACTTCCCGTGCAGTTTTGCCCAGTGCATGCAGGGATGCTTCTCCCACCTCCAGCGATGCCACAGACACTGACTTTGTATTTGTGTTTCAAGGAATATGGGTTTGGCTGCAGCAGGAGCCCAGAGAGGTTGTAGGAACCCCTTTTCCTCACTCAAAGCAGGACCTTGGCATTTTACCATCTTTCTGATGAGTGCATGAAAAGAAATGTGGCTGTTTTGTCAGATCAGCCAGTGGTAGATGTAATTGTTGCTTTGGGCCTACCAGGAGATGAAAGGTCTCCTTTAGGTTGTGGGATGTTCTGTGGTTTGGACACTTGGTCTTTTTATTTGGTCTTTTTGGGGAGGCTCTTCCCCCTAGGCCTCATCTCATGTCCTGCTCCGTGTCTGCATAGACCGGGCGACAGGGTTTCACCACAGGGAAGCTGCTCTGGGATTGCAGCCTTTATTGAGGTAGGACAAGCTGTGACCAGCTAAGAGTGTCCCCAAACAGGAGCAAAACCCCCTGCACAGTGTGGGGCCGGAGGGCTGGGAGAGCCGGGCCTGCCTGGAATGGCGCGCGAGCGCTGCGGTCGCGGCCAGCCGTCCTCAGGCCCCGCTAAAATTTCACACATGATTTCTCTGTGAAACTGCAGCAAGATAAACAAGATTTGGTATGAATTTAAACATAGCACTGGTTGTCTTATTTGGGAACAAAACAGTTGCATAACCCTGCAGAAAACAGCACAGCTGTTGGTGCCGGACAGCGTGCCAAGAGCCGCGCTCTGCTCCCTGCCAGAGGTGCGCGCCTCCATTGGGCCTCCTGTCCCTCTCCTCCGTGGTCACATTGACTCCCCATCCTGGGGGTCCGAGGAAAACCCACCAGCCCCTCCCCTCTGATTCCAGGAGTCAGCAAATGAGTGGATCCCCCGCGCTGCAGAGCCCCGCTCCCTCTGCCATCAGAGTGCTCAGCATGACAATCGGATTTGCTGTGAGATTAGGGCAGTGTAATCTCATTAACGATGACAAGCTCCACCGGCCGCCCTGCAGCCCTCACACACACACACACAGGGCTGTGATGAACAGCTACTGCAGGGTAATGCTCCTGTGCAGCAGGGAGAGGCACTGCATGGAGCTGGGCATCTGATGCCTTATCAGGAAAAATTAGGGAATAAAAAGCAGTTATATTTATTGAAGGGCCTCCAGGTATATTTAGGCAGATGGAGCCCACCCAGGGGCTACGCCCCAAAAATGGATGACGGGTCATGAGTTTTCATACTTTTATAAGTTTGGTCCAGTCGCATATTGGGGGTTAGTCTTCCAGTTACAGCTTCCACTAATAAAGTCATTTACCCCAAGTTTGCTCTGCCCCAACCCACTTCTGTTTACACTTCCTGGGGCCTGAGACAGTCAGGTGTCCTTGATTCCCAGGCCTAGAGAGGAATTGTAGTGTCTGACCCAAGCCAGAAAGCTATAGCTAACACTCTGTATGGAGTTTAGAGTTTTACACTAAAGAATTGCAGGATTACAAATATATGAAAAATATAAAAGCTAAAATCCTAAGGCATCACATCAGCACAATCCCACAGTGGTGAGGTCTACACGTGTGTGCTGGGATTGTAGATTAGAGCTACATCCGGTCCAGCTCCCAATGAGTTGTCACTGGGATGGGTGACACCCAGAACCACCCTGAGTGATGCTTCTGGTCCAGAACAGACTCCAGACTGTGTTCATCAGAGCTGTTCTGCAATGGGACAGCCTGCATGGGAAGGATGGTGACTGGGAACTGTCCCAGTCCTACACAGACACTGTCAAACCTCTCCTTCTCATTTATCTTAAAGGGAACTTCCTACCATTAATGCCTGAGTCTGTGTGCAAAACACCTTCCAAAATATCCCATACTGTATGATAATATATTAGAACATACTTATAACATAATATATTCCTGTTATTTTCGTAGCCTGCTATTTTTATGGGCTAAAATTAAAATTTTAAAGGCATGTAGCTTATTTGCATATGCAAAACTGAAGTTAACATGCTAATGATTGCCTGCAAATAGGGCAGGAACTGATTCTTAATGGAAAATGCTTGAGAAGGAAAACCAGGACCCAAACCATATGGCAAGAATCAAAGACAAACAACTGTCTCAGTGACAACAAAAAAAGAAAACTAATCCTGCAACTTTTCAGAGTGTTCAATTTTATTCACATCCCCTCCCTGAGCATTAGATGGAATCCTTCTTTAGTAAAAAACTGTGAGCTGGGCTGTGCATCCCTCTGTGTGCTGCCATGACCATCCTATTTTCATGAGCCCCGCTAATCTCACCTTGGGTACAAGCCTTGCTCAGTCATTTCAGGACAGGTCATGGATGCTCTCACACAGAAAAGAGAAAAAGCAAATAGGACAGTTTCTGTGTGCTGATGCTCTGTCTTATTTCTTCTCAGAAAAGCTGCTCAAATACTTCCCTGAAATGCAAAATATTTTGGAAGCTAAAGATAGTTCAGGCAGAAAAACAGACAGCTAACTGACACTGAGCAAATAAATACAAGTTACGAAGAATTCTTTGTGAAAATAAAACCCGGGAGAAATGGATCTTGTAACTGAAAACAAGGCAGGAGGCTGGGATGATGGCAGGCTCTGCTGATAACCACTGGCTCCATCCACAGGATCCAAGTTGGGGCTGGAGAGTGTTCACACGTTCTGTTAATGCCACCAAAAACCTCTCTGCAGGTGAAGGGAACTGCAATTCTGTCAGAGGGTGAAGCTTGTGAGCAGTGCTGGTGGCTTCCAGCGAGCAGTGTGTGTGGTCTGGGGACCCCAGGAGCATCTGAATATTATTGGATATGAAGGCTGAAGTTGGATATGTAAACGTAGAACCTCACAGAGAGACCAGAAGATGACTGAGAAAGACTCTAATGGCTGAGAAGTGGCTCTGCAGAGTGGGCATCCTCTTGTCTGGTGCTTCACTTGTGAGGTACTTTGGTCTCATGGGCTCCTTGTTCTTTCATGGGATCAGTGCTTGGTTCCCCACCATTAGGCTGATTTCCTTGGCTCAAGGGTGGCAAAAGCACTGGCTGTTATTTGCAGAGATGTATTCATGGTAGTGCCAAGATCAAAGCCTGTTTCCACCCATGGTGCAGCCAAGGCACTTTCCCTTCCTCGATGCTGGGGCACGGAGCTGAGCCCAGCTGCTCCCCAGAGACACGCTCTGCCCAGCTTACACAGCCCTGTCCCAGGGAGGAAGGGCTCCCTTTCACAAAGAACTGATGAAATGATGTAAAAGACTGGCAAAAATAGAGGGGAAAAAATTCTCAACTACTTAACACTTCCGATAGCTGCTGTTGTTTTTATTTCCTGGGGCTGAACCAGGGCTATGTTGCAGAGTGGGAGTAAATCCCATACTGAAATACCACAATGAATATTAGCTATTAGTAATGCCTTGATAGAAACACAAGATACAACCACAGTGATCAAGAGGGATACGCCAGAGATGATTTCACTGTTCCAGAAACTAATGAGCTTGTTAGAGGAAGACACTATTATTAGCTCCTGCAGATCCTTGCAGCCTGCCTGTTCAATAAACTGCTGCTCGTGGGGCTTGGTTTGCAGTGTGGTTTATTGCAGATCATGGGCCCACTTGGTTTCCATCCTGTGACAGCATCCTGCAAAGTCCAGGCTGGTGTCCCTGGGGATGCCAGCTGTGATATGAGCCATGCTGCAGTTTCCCCAGGCATCTTCATGCACCTGCTTAATCTCCTTGGGCTTCATCCTTCTGCACGGTTCACCTGGAGGGGATGGGGGTGGTGTTCCGCTGCTCCCATGGGAAGATGCTGAGGAAAACCTACTGCAGTAGTTGAATTCCTGGGGCAATCTTGGGCTGCTGTTTAACAGGGCTGTGGCTGCAGCTTTAATCCAGCCTTGCAGACCCCACAGACTCCTCACTTTACACTGTGGTAAGCAGGAAGTGAGTCCTAGGCCATCTCAGTCATGCTGGTGATTCGCAGGTTGGGGAAGTCCATACAGGCCATCACAGATTCACAGAATAATTAAAGATGGACAAGAACTCCCAGATTATTGAGTCCAAGCATTAGACTAATACTGCCAAGCCCACCACTAAACCATGTCCCCAGGCATGGCACCCACCTGATATCTGAACACTTCCAGGGATGGTGATCCCACCACCTCCCTGGGCAGCCTGTTCCAATGCCTGACCACCCTACCAGAGAAGAAATATTTCCTAATATCCAATCTAAACCTCTCCTGGTGCAACTTGAGGCTGTTTCCTCTTGTTCTATTGCTTGTTACCTGGAAGAAAAGACTGACCCTCACCTGTGTAAAAGCTCCTTTCAGGGAGTTTAGGGCAGTGCCAGATGAGGAACAAACTCAGCTGACAGGCGCCACTGTCACTGCTCCATCTGCAATCTCTGGCCATGTTTGATTTCAGGGGGATGTATATAATGGCTTGACTTGAAAGCTCTTGGATGTGATCCTTCTCCTTGTCTGTACAAGGTATGTTGGTTTTTCTTAATGCTGGGCAGGGCAGGCAGGGAAATGAGATCAAAGTTCAGCCGAAGCCTTTCAAAGCCAAGCAGCCGAGTAACTTCTGTTGGGCTCTTAACTAAAGCTGCACAGCCACCCTTTGAAAGCGTTTGGACCCAGCATAAACCTTGCATTATGCATGGGAAACACCCAGAGCAAATGCTTTTATCACCCAGAGCAATCAGCCTGGCTATTAGCTGAATACAGCATTAAGAGGACAAAAATTGGGCTTGTTGATGCTGCTGAGAGAGGTTATGAGGTGCAATGAGTTTTCCACTTGAAGAAAAAATTCTGGAGCAGAAACATGGGCAGCAGAGGTGAAATGGGATCTCCAAAGAGGGCTGAACTCATGGCCCATCAGGTCTGGCTCAGTGATCCCCAGCATTGTCAGGGCATGCGCATCCTGAGACTGCTGCTGCGTCACTTCTGCAAGCAGCATTGAAAGCAAATCTGTGGTGACCACACCAGCCTGGCAGTCTCACTTTGTGCCTCAATATGGCCAATACAGCAAAGTCTGAGCACCCCTGTGTGTAACAGAGGACAATTCCAGCCTTCTCAGGCCAAATAATTTGTGTGAAACTGTTTGGCAGCAAAGGGAGCTGCAGCAGCTCTCAAGGTTATGGGAACCAGCAGAGGAGGCTGAGATGTTGGGGTGAAATCGTGGACCTCTGGAGGCTCTTCTTGGCCCTGCTAGAGACTTTTTGCATGACATTAGCTCTACTTTTTTTTTTTTTTTTTGTGAAGAAATGATTTTCATTTGCTGACGATGGGGTCCTTCATATTTTCTGGTCTAGGTTCTCTCTTGGTAGATGGAAAATGCTTTCTTTTCTCCAAGGGGCTCTCAGGATGCATGTCTGTTCTCACCACTGAGGTGCTTGCAGACTGAGTTGATGAGAAACGTATAAAAACATCTCCAGCTCTGTAAGAACTGAAAATGAAATGGGAAACAAATGTTCACCCCGTATTAGAATAAGAGCAGAGGGATTGCTTGCTCTGTTGGAAAAAAAAAAAAAGGAAAAGAAGAAGTAATTCTGCACATTTTGGTCTCCATTTGGTGGGGAACTGCACAGCTGTGAGTACTCCAGGGTGAAATGACAAACCCATCCCCGAGGTTGCTCTTACGAATACTGCGCCTTCAGAAAGACGACAGTTTTAAACAATTTGTTCCTAATTGAAAGAGGTCACATGAGACTGACTTTACAAAGTTTACATAACAAAGAGTAATTCTGTTAAGTAAAATGATTAATTCCTGTCATTGCACATCAAACGGCGCAGTTACAAAACAGTATTGTCTATGCTCGCATTGCATTGAAAGCCATTTTCCCTCCAGTTTCCCTTCCCAGAGCGCAACCTTTTGACAAAGCCTTAACTCTTTGGTGTTATTCAGCACAGGAATTTGTGAATGGGAAGCGAGTAGGCTGCCATGGATGTGTGAGATGTGTTATGGTGGTGTGGTGGCAAGCAAAAGACAACAGCTCTTTAGAGCGGGCCCAGCTCACCCAGGGCCCCAGAGCAGTGAGAACTGACTGCCAGGACAATGCATTGGTTGTCACTCTTCCTCGGCACAATGAGCCATTGAGGGAGGCTCACGGCCCAAAATGGCAGATTTGGACTTTGAAATTCTTCCATGGTGTGTTGCACAGACATGTCAAGGGCCCAGAACAGCAAATAGCTGAGTAATGTGGTGCTGGGGTAGCCTGGGAAGACGTGGACATCCTCACACCCATCACACCTTGTGCTTGGAGGGTACACAGGTGCCCGGGACAGCAGAGAAGTTGGATGTTCTGAGAAACTGAAGAACTTGGAGAGCCCCTGAGTGAAATGTGGGGATCTGACAGAAGGAGAGCCTTTATCTTTGGAGCAGCACCCTGTTACTGCTGCAGGGTCAGATGTGGCTTTGGAGGGGAGGCTGTGTATCCTCGTGGCTGCAGGGAGACCAATGCAGCACCCTGGCAGCAGGAACAGAGGTCCTGTAATGGACTCAGGACAAACCTGTGTCTGTGGGGCTGGGTGCTACCTTCCTGATTCACTGAGAAGTGGGGTGGTCTTGCCCCTGCAGACTGGGATGCACTGGGGTGCACAGCTTTGCTGGATGACTGTGCTGGAGGCTTGGGCTGGAATTCAAACCCTCAGCTGGATTTTAATATGATGTCTCCCCCACCCCATGAAGTTTAGGGGCTCTTCTTTCCTGCTTGTTGCTCTGCTCATATTTTTAGCCCTAAGTCAGTCTATTTCTTGCTTGGTAAGAGCCACAGAGAAAGGAGGTGCTGGTAAGGAGGCAGAAGGCACAAATTTGTGCTTAATCAGGCTATAGTTCTACAGCTTCTGAAATTCCTTGTTTGTTCAAATAATTTGGGATTTGTTTGTCTGTAAATTTATCTTTCCCTAGCCTGTGAAGTAGAAGTGACTTCCCTGTAAGAATTTATTCTTGCTTGCTTATTCAAATAGAGCGTTTATTTGCTCTCTTCATGTTTTTTCTCATTACAATCCCTTCCCTTCCCTTTCTTCAACCTCCCCTTGGGTATCTCCTTCCTTGCCTGTATTTCAATTCAAAGCTCTGTTGGAGTTTTCCATTCTCTTCTAGGGCTGAGTCACTGACTTTTGTCAGCCTCCCCCCATGGATGGCAAGGGGGAGGAGGAAGAGAAAGAAGAAACAGACAGAAATTGCTTCAACACCAGCCAAAAGCTGCATAAAAAGGCCCAAATGTTATGGCATCTGAAATAAAATCAAGCGCAAGCGAGCTCTGCCAAATATCCCTTGAAATGCTGGAAATCTGGAAGTGTTCAGCACAGTTAAAGAGCAGATTTCTAACCTAAATGTCAGTGGAGGGGTCGGGGCACACATCCTGCTGTGCAGGTGGGACTGTTGTGTTCTCAGCCCTTCCCAGGCACAGCCAGGCTCAGCATCCCTCCCTTGCTGTTTGCTCTGCAGGGAGATGATGCCATCCACGGCTCCTGCTGCAGTTTGGGGGCCTGGTAGCACATGTGGGGCAGAGCTTGAGTTAATCCCTAGATGAGCACACATTGGAGCAATGCAAGGAATGGCTGAACACCCAGCTCACCGCCAGCCCCAGTCCTGCCCTGGCACTGCAGGAGCTGAGGGCAGAAATGGTTGGGGCTGCTGCCACATCTGAATGCCATCTTCAGCCTTGGCTGTCACAGACTGAGCTTTGGACCCTGACACCCAGGGAGTGCTCCCACCCAGTGCCCAGGCTGCAAGGGCATGCAAAGCAAATTTATCCCCTGTACAAATCACCCAGTACCTCTTTCCTCCCTCATTTTCATGGCAGCAGGTCTTGTTTTCAACTAGTGAGATACCTGCCAAGCCTAATTAATCTGTCTGCAAGGATGACAAGTTTCCCCTTGTTGAAATCAGACTCCTTATTCCAGCAGAAAGCCCTGGGCTCAGCTTGGCACCCAGAGTGCCAGAGCCCTGCTGCTGGCTGTGGGCAGCTCTGAACCTCCCTGAACACCTCAGCTGTGGGTGCAGGGAGGGCTCAGGCTTTGAATTCTCCAGAGCATCCAAAGCTCCTGTGGCCAGGCCTCTGCTTTCCCTGTCCAGGTGGAAATGAGGGAGCAAACAATTCTTCTGTGTCTACAGGGAGAAGTCCCATCTCTCCCAGGTCTTTGCCTGGAGAGGGAAGAGTTGAGAATGGCTCCACAAGGACATTTGAGCTGGATTTTGTCCCTGCTTTTGATTATGTCCTGGAAAAGCCTGTTTTTCTCCACAGACTATCTTCTCCCCATCATGCTTCCTACATTAAACCACCCCTCTCTTTACCCACCACCTTTCCATGGCTTTTCCTAGCCCAGGACAGACTTTGCATGGCTTGCTTTCAAGGCATTTGGCTCCCAGAGCTCCCAGAGTAGGTGAAGGTTCATTTCAATGTAAGTCAAATAAAATCTACTTCTGCCATAAGAGGTTATCACTGGCAAGGCTCAGGCATTTTCTACACCTCTTGCCATAAACTTAAGCAGTTTTAACTGCATTTACTTATTTTTTAGTGTCACCAGCTAATCTGTTCTGTTGGGAAAGCAGATTTTGTATTGTTTGTCATTTCAGAGACATTTTTTCCATCTCTTTCATGTGCTAAATCACAAGTTCTCTAATGTTGCAATCCATTTTTCTCCATAAAAGTGTTTAATAATGATAGATTAGATTGGCCTTTCTGACAGATTAGATAGGTTTTTAGGTTTGGCCTTTGATGAAATTACAAGGGAGAGCACGAGACAAGTAGTAAAAAACGTCCTCGTAGTGAAAGGTTTGACTTCTTATCTTCATAGATTAGCACCCTGCCTCTGCAAACAGCTTCCAGAAAGCTTAATGAGTCTGTGGGGACTGACTGCTATCAGGAATAGTTGCTCTCTGGGGACTTGAAGGGCAAGGAGCAGCCACTTTGATTTAATGAGTAAAAATATACTGTGCTGCCCACTGCAAGGGCCATTAACCACAGGAGGCCATGGGCTGCCCCAGTGCTGCACACACACTGACCCTTCTCTCTGTCCCCATGTACAACACTTCAACAATCTTGGGAAATCCCAGCACAGCCAGTGTAAGGGGATGGGGAAAGGTTGGTGCTTGAAGTTCCAAGTGCTGTCCACAGCTGAGTCCAGCCAGCCAGGAAAGGAGCACGGCCTGGAGTCTGGGAGAAGGCATGAGTGGGCAAACCAGTGTGATTTCCATGTAATAAAAAGGAGTCTGAGGACATCCTCTGTCCACCTTCACCTCTCTTATGACATGTATTCATGGCAGACCAGCATGGTCTCCCTCTGCCTGCCTCCAGGAGCTGGGCAGGAATTTCAGGAGCTGGGAGATGAACAGATCCAAGTGCACCTTACTGTTGCACCCATGCCTGCGATGAGCTGTGCTCTTTTCACTTAGTGTGAAAAGAGACTGGGCCCCAGAAAGGGATGGAAAAGATGGAAACCAAAGCCCTCAATGTCCTTCTCAATTGCAAAAGTGTTAGAAGGTCCTCAGAGAAAAAGTCCTGCAGAGAGTCTGTGATGCATAAAACTTGCTCTGAGAATGATGCAGGCCGAGTGTTTCCAGGAGGAGCAGAGATGGATGCACCAAGCTTGTAAAAGCATCATCCAGAACACTCAAGACACAAAGAGGGTGCATGGGAAGGCTGCACGATTGGCAGGCAATGGGGAGTTCTGTCAGAGGAGCAGCTAAACCATCTTGTTTAGTCTGGCAGAGATGAAGGGTGAGAGGATGCCCTCAATAAATATTACAAAGCAAGGCCCCATATTTATTTATATTTAATTAGATAATTTTAAAAATGAGAACTCTGGTTTTGTATTTTTGGTTTTGATTTTTGGGGGCGAGGTTTTTTTGATTTTTGGGTTTGTTTTTTTTTTTTAAGTAAATACAGTAGGGTTCACAGTCATTTCCACATATCAGTATCCTGAAATTGCTCCATGCCATAGAAATTTTCAAGTGTTCCCATTACTTTTATCTTCTTTTCCAGAAGGCTGATCTCACAGGTGGCAGGAAGTGGTGGAGGGACTGGAGGAGCGTGTCCTGCCAAGAAGGAGCTGTACCTGTGGGAGCTTTGTGGGAACACACAGGATCTCCAGGTGCAGCCCATGAACCTTGTGCTTCATGGCTGTGTTTGTTCCTTGGTAGCCTTTGAGCTCATCTTCCTGAGGCCAAAATCCCCAAGGCAGCCTCAGCCCAGCAGTCAAGGGGCTGATGTTTGGTCACTCACAAGTACTAGGATATTTTCAGGCTGGAAAGAGGGACTGTGTGGACTTCTCTGAACTCCAAATTTGTCCATGGCTTTCTCCAGCAGCAAGGAATATCTCATGGCAGTTTCACCACAGACTACTACTTTTATTTAACACAGAACATTCTGCTTTCAACAAACCAAAGCCCTAAAGACATCCTGGGCCTTTGCATTGTGTCTTTAAGGGCCAGCTCTGTCCTGGAGGGATTGCAGGACTCATCTGGATGTGTGGTGTGGTGCCCTATGGAAGCACCACAGGGATCTCCTGCAGGCCTGAGCTGGACACTGGGCTGCAAATTCCATGGGGGAGCTCTGCAGGGAAGTGCCAGCAGGTGGAAAGGACTCCAACAAAGCTCAGGATATGACTTTGCTGAGTGAGGATGCCACCTCATTTGTCGTGGGAATGCAAGTGCTTCTTTTTCTTTATTCTAACCGGGAGAAAAAAAAAAAATCATTGTCAAGCTCTTGCAAATTTCTGAAGCTGCTCTGGCTCTGCAGCTTCCAGGAGTGCTCAGGGGGTGGCAAGGCAGCATCATTTCCCTCTGTGGGAAAAGGAATCATCCTCCCCTGCAGCAGAGCCCAGGCATTCCCCCAGAGAAGGCAGATTTGTCCCTCTCTTCAGAAATATCTTCTATTATGGAGGTGACTGAAGTGCTGCATTCCCTGATCCTGATTCCAGCAAAACAAATAGCTGGTTCAGATAAAAGTGTCTTAACAGCATCACCAAGTCATTCTCCTCAGGAGCAAGTCCCCAAACTCCTCAGGACTGCAGGCTCAGTTTCACACTGTGAGCATTTAGAGAAACCCTGTTCTGACAAGGGAATCTGTGCCTTCCCCTCACGCTCCCAGATTAATTACAAAAGTCCTCAAACTTCCCAAACACAATGATTTCCCCATGATTTTTTCAAATAAGTAATTTATTTTAGAAAGAACACCTCAGCCTCAGGGACCTGCTATCTATGCAAGTAGTGTTTATTAACTGCAGAGAGGAATCCTTCGGGGTGAAACACCAGCTTTCAGAAGACTGTAATACACTGCTAATTTGTACTTACTTATTTATTTGACAAAAGCCTTGAAAACTGAAAGGCATCCCAAGGATTATTCTAATCTCCTTGCCATTCTCTGGGTATTGTTTGTATTCTGGGGAGATCACTTGAAATTTCAGCACTGTCTTCTCATACAAAGGATATGTTATTAACATGCATATTCTTTGGCAGCAGTTCCACATGCATTTTGAACCAGGAAGGCATTTTTTATCTTGCTTTCATTTGAAAGGTGGAAAAGCTGTTTTTCCATTAGGGCAGATCATCAAGGGAAATAGTTCAGGCTGGAAGAAATCAGTCATGGGAGTGTCAATTCGGCTGCACAGGGCCCCAGAGGAAAGATTGGAGGAGTTTGGCTCTGTCTGGACTTCATCTAACACAGCAGATTGTCCAGGCCTGATGGCTTTTTGGGGTGGACAGTGACATCCAGGGAGCCTGTGAGGATCTGTGGGACAAGGTGAGGCTGGATGTGGCATGGAGAAAGAGAGACCAAAGCACCATCTGCTGAGGACTTTCAACCTGTGACATGTGCTGGTAGCAGAGCCTGGCTCCTTCTGGTCCCAGTGAAGTGTTTTTGGCAACAGAAGGGGCTCTGTTCTCCTGTCACCTGAGCTGAGAGAAGCCCCCTGTAACCCTGGCCAGCCCTGCAGAGATGGACTCTGCTTGAGGGCTTTAGCTCACGCACTTCGGGTTAATCTAAATTAGCAGCTTTCTCTAGACATGAGGGTTTTTTTTCTACTGCAGCAGGAGGATGAGCTGTTTTTGCCCACATGGCTGGATCCAGAAGGGAATTTCTGTCCACAGGAGGGGTTTGGAGCAGACATGCAGCAATGAGATTCCCCCCAGCACAGCTGGCCACCCCAGGAAGGGGCTCTGTGAGGCTCTGCCTCCCCTGTGCTCCTGGACACCCCCCAGCATGACTTTATCTTTTGGCCTAAACGTGTGTGCAGCTGTTTCACAGCCTGCTTTGGGCCTGGAACAAACTTGCCTGATAATGTCTCGCTTTGGCTTTCCCAAATCTCTTTGTTGGGAGTGATCTTGAACATCACCTTGTGCTGCCAACCTCATCTGCAGCCAGGAAAATTTAATGGCCTCAGCTGGCTCCATTTTTTGCTAGAGAAAGGGCACAGGTGAGAAGGGAAGGTGCCAGAAAACAGCCAAAATTGGGAGTCCTGGGAGATGGCTGGAGATGCGTCCCCTTTTCTCACACGTGCAGGCAGTGCCCTCTAGTGCTGCTGCCTTTTGTACAAAGCTGGGAATGTCAAATAAGGAAAAAATCGGAGAGCAAAGCTCTGGTCTGAGGTGGAAGCACAGACAGATGGATATAAATCTCTAAGTTCTGCCAGCACCCTGGGCATGGGGTGGCCATGGTCGCCCTTCTCCCTGGAGGAGCTGCATTGGTGGTGGCCAGAGGTGAGGAGAAACTGGGACACTGTGGAGAGATGAGGCACAGAAGAGACCCCATTAGATACTGGGGTTTCCCCCTGGAATAACAGGAATATCTGGAAGGGGAACCACAAGAAGAGCACAGATAATGGTGGTGGCTCTGCAGGGACATCCTCTCCCAGTGGTGCCTCATGTCCCCAGGCTGGTGGCAAGGATCCCTCCAAACCTGTGGCACACTCATGCTGGGAAGCTCCTTTACAACCTGTCACACTCTGCTGCCACCAGAGCACCACACTTCAACCAACAGGTGATGGTATTCAGTCACACTTCTGGTGAGACAGGTCCCATTGGAATAAATGGGGAGAAAAGTTAATTTTTTTAAATTAGTTTAGGTTAGAGACTTGCAAGTGCTGAACATTTCATTGCTTCATTTTAATTTCTTCATCGCAGTTTGTTTGCTATTGGCTCTTGGTTCCAATCAGCTCTGCTTTCCAGAAGGAAAGAAAGGTTTTTCTTTTCTGCATGCCTGTATATTTAATGAAAAAAGAAAGCAAAAAAATCATCTTACCTCGGATTTGAAGAAAGTTTTCATTGGTACCCTTGGGAGCAGGTGAAAAACTTTTCTATTAAACACAATGAGAAAGGAAACGTGATCCTTATGATTGCACACAGCCTCTTCCTTCTTATTTCTGGCAGCATTCTCAGAGGATGTCTTTTATCTTCATATCATGTTGGCTGACACCAGCCACAACCCATGTACTGCTCTCAACATCCTTGAGCACAATCTTGCTGCTGAAAATGCCTCTCATTTCCCAGCCAGGAAGGTGTCATTTATTACTTCTATCCCACTGGTCTCTGGGGACTGAGTGGGGAGCAGGTTTCTCCTGTGTTATTTGTAAATACACACAATTAAATACACACAATTAAAAATTACCCACAACTTCTTAGAGATGGAGATCAATGAGAATGGACAAACCCTTGCCACAGGATTGGGGCAGAATTTAGGCCAAGTGAGGTGCTGGAGCACAGCTGTGCTCTGGAAAGTGGCCTCTTCTCTGCCTGTCTCAGTTCCTTGCTGTGAAGGCCACAGCTCCATCTCATGGTGCCTCCACCCACCCCCACAGTGTCCATGAGCCAACCTGTGTGCCACCTGAGATGTCCATTTGAGGCTGGTGGGGCCCAGGGATGTGTTCTGAGAAGTGCCTTAATTTTTCTAATTAACACAATCCCAACAGTCAAGTTTTCTGTCTTCAATAAGCTCAGACTGACTAAATTGCCTCCACCAAAACATCCTTTCTGAAACTTAGAGGACTGGATAACTCTTTGGTTGATACATAAATATTCTGGCCTGATTCCAGAAGAGCAGGAATCAGGGTGTCTCTTCCTGGGACAAAGTGAAAACCTGGGCACAAGTGCTTTGTGGATTCCTGCTGAAATTGATACTCTGATATTGATTCCCCGAGTAGATGGTGCCTCATTAACAGAAGAGTTTTAATGGAGCCACATTCCCCTGCCAGTATCTTCCTTGGCCAAAAAGTAACTCTCTTTCCTTTTAGTGAGCTGAAGTTCTTAGTTAATACTCATTTTTCCTTAAATGATATTTCAGTGGTACAGTAAATGATCAATTTCTGTTCCTTGTAACCAAGGTCAGGTGTGAGAGAATAATAGTCTCCTACCCCTGCCTGGCACACCACATGGAAATGATTTATTGCATTTCTAAAAGAGGATTCTTGACATTTTGAAAATGCAATGTAGTCCAACAGTAATTAAGCAAAAAGCAGGCTGCTGAACAATTGATTGCCACTGTCAGCAAAGCCTGATTAACTCAGATGCTTGAAGAACTGTTTCTGCCACCCATGAATTAAAGGTTAGTAATTAAATTTATGGGCCATGGCCACTGTCTCTGGATGGCACTTCACTTATAAGCATCCCAATGAAGAATAATCAGATAGAAAAAAACACAGGTTGTTCCCTCAAAGGCCTTTTCATTGAGAGACAGTGAAAAGTGGCAGGGGATTCTGCAGCTGTATCAGCCACTGGTGACTTGCAGCCAGGAAAGGCACCTCTGGCAGGACTGATGTCCTGACAGGCTGATGGAGCCTTGTTCAAGCTGAGAAGCAGAAACTTGACTTGAACAGAAATTTTACTTTGAAGGCACGAGCATCAGTAATGTCTCTCCCACTTGGAGCCTTCAGGGTGTGTTCTGCCCCACCAGCCCAATGCACAAAGCTCAACTTGATACAGAAGCCTCTGGTTAAGCTCTCTCAGTGATGGGAGAGGCCAGACAGGATGGCAGGAGCTCTTTTGCAAGCTGCTCACAGCCACAGCTGCTGCCAGGGAGCTTGGTTTTGGGCCTACCTGGTCAATGTGGAAAACAGATGCCTTGAAAAATCACTGTAAAGCCAAGGGGCACTGTGATGATTCAAAGCTCCCACATTTCAGGTCTTCCCTTGTGCAGGCTGAGCAACATGAAAGATATATGGGAATTTCCCATCCTTTAAAGAGATCTGAATTTATGGCTTGGATGCTTGGGGTTTCAGGTTCGCCTTTGGGCTGGGCTGCCTCATCTGGGATGCACCAGCCCCAGGGTAGCCAAAAGGCAGAGTTTGTACCCAACCATTGGTATGTGAGAAACATTTCTGTGAAACAACACTCTGGGATTTGGGAACCCATGGGTTTTTACTGGATTCATGAAAACTGTGCCTTCATCATGCAGGTTTATGGTGTGTTTGTTGAGATTAAGGAGGTTTGGGGAGATGCCTCAAGTTCTGTTCCTGAGCAGAAGTTAACAGATGTTATTTGATTGCTTTGACAGTCTTAGGCATTGTTTTTGCAGGTTTCTTCCCACCACTGGGCTGTCATTCTTCATGAAAACAACTTGAATTTAATTGCAATGCTACGCTGGACTCCTGCAGAAGCACTTTGTAGTCTCATTTTCACATTAGGATAAAAATGAAAGAAAAATAAAATCAATGCATAATGATTTTTGCAATCTGCCATCCTCTTGGGTGAAACTCATCCAGAACAAACTAAAGAACAGTGAAGACCCAACTCTGCTCATTACACACTGAGTATTTCTGCAGCTTTTCCCCCTTCCCAGCCAGTCTTGACAGGCACATTCAAAATCCTGCCCTTTACTGACAGCAGCTGGAAAAGCAGTGTGACAGAGCTTGTGCTGCACCCTCACTGTTATTTTCCCTCATGAACAGGCCTGCAAACCCTCCTGTGCATTCAGAGGGTGTTTCCACAGCAGCTGGAGTGTTAATCATCAGGATCAGGATTAACACACAAAAACACAACATCTAAATGTACCCATTGCCCATTGCTCTAGCACGAGTTACCTCTCCTGCTAATTGTAGCTCTGTGGCTTCCAGATTCAAAGCAGCAGAAATCTCATGGGATTTTTGATGATTTGGGGTTCATTTTTTAGGATTGTTGGGAATCTCATACACCTGGCTTTCAAATTTTGTTCGTAGGCTCTTCCTAATTGACACACTAATTAGTCTTTCTTCTGTACATAAGCAAAGGGTTTTTGTCCATCTTATGGCTCTCTCAGGACCCTCTGCCTGTGGTATTGCTGGTGGAGCTCTCATCTCACACCACAAGAACATGAAAATGTCACCATGGGGCAGACAGGGGTGGCCAGACACGTGTGGCCAGGGCAGCAGCATTCACTCACACAGCCTGAATGAGACAAATAGGCTGTGATTCATATTTCCATGGGTTTGTGCACATTCACACAGCCGTACTGAAAGGAGAAGAAAGAGTTATTTATGATGTGTTCTGAAATATAAATTATATCAAAGTCAAAGCTCAGGGTAATTGCTGCTGAAGTAGATCCAAAGGTTGGCATTATGATTAAATAGCACTGCTGCCTTTAAGGGGAAATCTAGTTACAGACAAACAACATGGAGGTCAGCAACAAAATATAATTCAATTCCTAGCTATGAATTAATGAATGTGCTTTAGATTAATTTAAATCCACAAAGAGACTTTGTGTTGCAGAAATATTCATTAGGAAGTTTACCAGATTATTCCTCTGGCAGGGGTTCAGCTTTCTGCACTCCTCCAGGTGAGCCCACTTCACACATAGCACAAGGAGTGTGCCAGTTTTCCTTACCAAACCCATCTGCTTTGGTTTTTGATGCTTTCCCTCTGCTGCAGCTGACCTGTACAACTGTCACTGCTCACCAGGCTCTGAACAGGACACTAGCAGGGAACACCAGCAGGATGACAGACTGAGGGTTGTTTGAGCTTAGTTTGATTTGGTAGCAATGAGGTTACAGTGAAATGGAACCAAAAAACCCTGCTGGAGACATCCCCCAGGGACCAGGTGATAGCTTTCCACCTTTCACCCTGGGATTGTAGCCTCTCTGCAGGGGAGTACAGGTGTCACTGGGGCTTAAGTGTGTCCTTGAATGTTTTCTGGTTTAATGAGGCTCTTCCCAACCAGGGCTTATGAGGGCCTATGCCAGAAGTCTTTTATTTTTGAGGTTATTCAGAACATTTTCTATGTTACAATAATCTCTGGCCACCTTCCTAAATGGGCAAGGAAAAGAGCTGATATAGCCAAGGACTATCCAGGGGAGGAAAATAAAATGCTTTCAGTGGTCACAAGAGGGGACCAAGTGGGGACAAGTCACACCAGTAGGTTCCCAGCCCTGCCAAGGGGTGCTGAGTCCCAGTCCTGCCTCCAGGAATGCTGCCAGAGTGGGAAGGGCTCCAACACCCACCACCCCTTCCCTGGAGGGAGCTGGGCTGGGGGGACTGTGCTGGCAGGACATGAAAGCAGGTCCCACATGGCCTTGGCTCTGCTCTTGCCATGGTGGTGAAGGAGGGGTGGGTGGCCATGACAGAAGGCCACTCCCTTCCTTCCACCTCCTGTGACCTTCATGTGCTTCTTCCCAGGGCTGGAGGGATTTATGATGTGCCTTGATGGGAGCAGAAGGCTATGCTTGAAATAAGATGGACAGACCTCTCTGTCCTCACTCAGAGCTTCTGTGGCTTTGGGCTGCAAATCAAACCACGAAGAACACAGAGGGCACAGGGGAAGAGCAGACAGCGCCTCCTAAGAGTGAAATATTTGGATATTGACAGCCAGATCAGCTCACCCCCAAAACAGACTGTTCTGAACTGCTGCAGGGCTGCTGCTAACAGAGACAGGCTGGCTGTGCTCAGCCCATGGTCCCTGCTTGTCCTGTGGCATCCAGGGGTAACTGCTGGCCACAACAGCCACCACCCACTCCTGCTTGTGACATTGTCCCCAAAGCTCTGCAGGCAAAGCTGTTCCAACTCCATCGACCTAAGATGAAACTCTACATGACCTAAGCATAGCTTGGTGTATTTTCTTTTTTATTTATTTATTTTAAATTTTGTTTGCTTGATGTTTTTTTAAGCAGAACACATTGTTCCTATGGCTTGCTACGGTTTGCTGCAAAGAGCTGTCCTAGGCTTGGGTAGCCTCACCCTTCCCAGCTTCCTGCTCCAGGTGGTTTTGCTTTCCTGCAAGCCCAAGATCTTGAGCCACAGAGGCCAGCAAGTCTCATAAGCCATTTTTGGCTCCTTTTAGCTCGCAGTCAGGAACTTGGGTGGAAAGCATTTGCTGTGCACAAGCAGTAGCCATTAAACTTGGACTTTGCCTTCCAAGCACTGTGGTAATTTCTCACCTGTGAGTTTCACTCATGATTTATGGTAGGAAATCAGCTGCAGCAATTTAGGAAGCTCGGGATGTGGCTTCCTTCACCCTTGGGCATACTCAGACCTCGGGGAGCAGGTGGAGACTCTTCCACACTCAAAAACGGTGATTTCCAGTGACCACAGATTTGGTTCTGGGGTTTCTGGAAAGCTCTCTCTTGGTTGAATATAGACTATTTCTTTTCCAGGCTCCATTCACACCATCTCTGGGGGTCCCTGTGGAGACGCTACAGAACAAAAATCCCTGCCCTGGGGTAAAGAAGCAGGTGGAATGAGGCAAGAATCTCCTTGCTGTATGCTCTGATAGCTGGAGTTAGAGAACAAGAGTCATCACTGCCATGAAAGGGTATAGCTCAAATGAAATCAGATAATATCTGCCTGAAACAAGATGCTCTAATTTCCAAGCAGCAGGAAAAGCAGCTCAAGTTGCTCATCTGAAGTCTTTCCTTTTGAGCTCTAAGCAAGCAGCAGAAAGAGGGTGGGGAAGGCAAATCTGCTTGTGCTGCTCTTGGGGATCACAGCCCTGATCCTGCCCTCTGAGACTTAATTCATTTTAGTTCAGTCATGAGTCCCAACCTCCCTCTTTGTGTGTGCTGTAAATTGTCTGTAAGCTTTACCAGATTTCCCCTCCTGACCTAAATGCCATGGTGGCATTTGAGCTGTGCACCTGTTCCCAGCAGAAGCATTTCAGTGCACTTCCGAAACACTAATTTAATATCCTGGCAGTCCCCAGGACAAGTGTGTGTGCCTGTTATCAGCATGTATCTACTATCTATTACCTAAATATGTTGAAGGGTCAACATGATATTTGTAACCCTGTCTTTTAAAGGGCCTCATGAAGGAAGGAAGGACCTCTGTTGACAGTGTTGCAGATGCTTGACTCAAACTTGTTTATTAAAACACAACTGTAACTTTGAAGGACTTTTTAACTGAGAAATAGAAGAAATCTGCAATTAAATCTCAAACCCCAGTGAGAAGAAACACCAAGAGTGTGAACATTTGAAATAAACAGCACACTATAATAGGTTCAGGAAATAGATGTTTTGGGCTCATGGAGAGTTCTCAAAATCTGTAAAATTAATTGAACAGGAATGAAAGTAGTGACTCCCAAGGAACAAGAGGCAGCAGAGAAACCTTGGTTACTTAGCTGCTGCTGTAAAATTCCAGCTCAATTTCTCTTCCCACTCCCACCCCTCTCTGGAGTGCAATCCCCTGGTGTCACCATGTCTCCCTTGGCACATAGGACAAAGTCACCATCACCTGTCTAGTTGGACACTGGGGCTCTTGTAGGTCAAGTAACTAAAGGGTAAAAGGTAAAAAGGGAAGCAGAGAAACTGCCCCAGGGAACACAGTTCGAGATGTCTTCCTTGCAGCCAAAGCATTCCCGAAATCCTGAGTGCTTTTCTCTCCATGGGCACCCGGAGGCCTGGGATGAGATGTTCACCTCCAGTGCTGGCAGCCCCAGGCAGATGCTCATTTCCATGGAATGCAGTGGGTGTTCACTGACCTCTCCTGGCCAGAGCCAGGCAACTCGCAGCGGGCTGGGAACCTAAACACCCTCCCTGGGAAAATTTTCCTGCCTGGAAGCAGCGACAGGGCACAACTTACAGTTAAAGGCAACAAAAGAGCCAGAACCAACCCTTTGGGGACATGCAGGAGGATCTTCCGTGGCATCTTTAACAAACTAAAAGCATCTGTGATCGTGAGTTATTATTGCAGTAATAAATCACAGTATAGGGACAAAGGAGACCTGGAAGCATCCAAAAATCCATCTCAATCCTGCTGCAGCACTTATTTGGGAAAAATCAGGGGTAAAACTTAGGGCTGCAAAATGATGCCTGCGAGGAAAACTGGGCAACATGGGAAATATTAAATAAGTACTAGGAAGAAAGGAGAAAATCTAAGAGGTTATTACATGTATTTGAGAGGGCATTATTCCCTGAAGGAATCTGGTAAATCTCTTAGCTGCACAGTGTAGGACCTTCTGTAAAAACCTGTATGAAAAATGGTTACTATTGTGCAGTTGTAGTAAGAATTCGAACAAGAAGCAGTAGCAGTAATTTTCCTGACAAGATAGGCCAAACATCTCCCTATTCTTATGGATTTCTACAAATTCCTCTTATTTCTGTAACCATGTCAAAATACCTCATTCAATTGCTATTTCTTAGCTGCATATTTCAACACTTGCACCTCACAGCAGAGCTGAGCTGTAAGCTGGGAACTCGCATTTGCTGGGTCCAAACTGATCCACATCTCCCTTCTCAGCCTGCTTTCTTTTTTCAAAATTTGTTTTTCCTGCTAGAAGACAAGGAGGATTAGCTAAGCCTACAGCTTAAATATTATAATTAATTGGTGCTTTTTGATTTTTTATATGCCTTCTGCTGCTATGCTAAAAGTGGATTTTCTTTGTGTGAGAAAGCCTTTGTTTGCCTGAAACAGGCTTTTCCCACCCCTGCATAAATAGCACTTTGAAAAATTGCATCACAAAACCTGCAGCATTGGGATTTTAGAAAAAGAGCCTGAATGGCTGCAAACTTCACATAGCTCTGCAGCTGGGAGAGTGAGGCTTTCATCTGACAGGCTGTTTAAGGATGGTTTGACCTCTCTCTTCCTTTACATGCTGGGAGTTACCTTCTCCTGTAAGTGTCCAGCATAAATTATTTTAATGCAAATTTCCTTGTCAAAACTACAAACAGACATTTGATCAAAGGTCAGCTCTCCTTTGTGTTCCTGTTTGATATAGAAATTTCTATTTCATCTTTGACTGTCATGGTCAGTTAAGGGAACTGTAGCCTGATGGGAAATTACTGATGCATTTCATGTCCTCTCTCCAACAAGGCTTTTCCCCCCCTTTTCATATCTTATGGGTGTTTTAATTTGAATATGTTTTCATTTTTTAATGGAATAGTTAAATTAGCTTTGAAAAATGTCGTGGTATGACACTGAAAATTGTCTGCTTTTTAAACTGAAGCTCAATTTACTGCCGTTTGATACCCTGGGAGCTGATCAAATAATTACTATTCCCTTACTGCTGGTTTTATTTCATGCTTAACTTGTGGATTTTTTTTTCTTTTATGGGACAGTGCCTGAAGAACAGGAATCGCAGCAAAAGGAAGGATTGGGAAAATTTTGTATGTATTTCTGTGGGTTCTTTGGCTCTGTTGTATCCAAGAGAGCCTGGGCTGCCTGGAGCCCACTTGGAGCTCGGGGAGCACAGCAGAGGGGTGAGTGCTCCTGGTCCCATCCTGTCCCAGCACTGGGATCCTGGCTCCTGAGTGCGAGATGCTGCAGGGAACTGGCCACACTGAGACTGGGAAGGATGCAGGAACTAGCTGGGAATGATCCCAAAATCCCTTTTCTATCCACACAGACTCTCCTAAAGGATATTGTCTTCTTTTCTTGAAGCAGTTTCATGGTTTATCCAGGCTATATAAGTCTGTCCAGGCTATTTGCCTTTCCAGTCTCCCCCAAATCCTCTTGACTAACAGTCCCTCTTTCCCCATTAACTTTGCACCCAAGTCCCGTGATGAGATTTAGCATCAGGACACCTTTGGAAGGCAGGGGAATTTCATTTTAGAGCTGTAGCTCTTGGGTTAAGTCTCCAGGGATGTAAAAGGATGACTCCTATGAGGCTTTGAGGTGCTGAACCTACATGACTTGCTTAAAAGAGCACAGGAGATTTCTGCCAAAGCAGGGAATTGAACACAGGTCTTCATGTGGCCAACACCCCAATCCCCATTTATCACCCTCCAGCAGCCTTTTTGGAGCTTTTCAGTGTGTAAAGTCAAGTTCACATCTAAATCCTTGTAGGATTTACAACCTTGTAGGATTTACAGCAGCAAACCACTGCTGCTGTATCCCTTTACTGTTCCCTGTGCAAGTGCAGGGATGTGGCTGTGACTACGGGGCTGACAAACCCTGGTGAGGTTTGAGGACCAAACCCCAGGTTATGACTAATGTTCAGCTGTCCAAACCTAGAGCCATTTTGGGGGGCTTTGTCTGTTGATGAGTTCTGAAACCCATCCCCCTTGGGGTTTTTACTGACGTGCACCATGTCTGCTACCTAAGAAAACCCCTGGAGCCACAACCCCATCGGATGAGGTGGGTGGCATAATTAGATACCACTCTCTGGGAAATGTGAGATGCATTTCAGCCTTAAGAGAATGTTGCTTTCATATGCAAAACTACTTAAAGCCAAGGCTTGGAAGACCTTGGACTCGTGACAGAGACGCTGCCTCCTCCTCCTCACACGGCTCCAGTTTGAGCTCCCAAAGACCTGAACTTCCTGCTCTGCTCCATAGTTTTGCAAACCTCCCCCTTTCATGAGCATTTCTGGCTTTTCTGGAGCCGGATGTCCAGAGCTGCTGATCCATAACTCACACTGTCATGTTGTGTCTCCTCTCAGCAAAAAGCCTTGTAACCAATTTCCCTTCTTTCTTGCATCTCCTGCTGTTACCTTCAAGCACACAAACTGGTTCTTTGAGACAGGGATGGATGCGAGGCAGCCTGGATGTGCAGGGCCCTCCTTTGCCAGTCCTTTGTCCTTCCTCAGCGTCTGGGATCAAGTCACTTCTCATTTATCCAGCAACTTCTGGCTGCGATGTCCCTGCTCTCCTCATCGGTGACAGTGACACCAGATGGCAGCAGTGGCCTTCGGATCCAGCTCCGGGTGAAGACGCCAGCAAATGTTTCTCTGCATCCCAGCATTTTCGAGGGCAGCTTCCCTCGGTACTTTCCTTCACTGGGCTCAATCAGCTCCCACACGGGCCTTCAAAATAAAATTGCACCGAGTATCTACATGCTGAAGTTATTTCGTGTGTCAAAATGACACACAGAGGCCAGCTTAGAAAGCCAAGAAAGAGAATTCCTATCTTCAGGAGTGAATTAATTAATAATTTTGTCATGGCTGTGATGCTGCACTGATGAGTGAAAGCAAAGACCGGGATTTTTGAAGGTCATGGGGATTTTAGGGTGCTTGGTTAAAGTGATTGCTAACTGACCATCTGAGGGGTTCCCAGTGGATAAATGAGGATTTGTGGCATCCTGCATCTTTGGCCCTTGGTCTCATGAGCCCTTGGAAGATGCTGGATGGCTCTGGCTTCATCATTTTAGAGCCTCCTGTCCACTGTGCCCTGGCACCAACCCTGCACTGCCCCTCCTCTTTGCCAGGTCCTCAGGGGGGTCAGCACTGAAACTGTGCCAAGGACCAAAAGCTGGGCCAGGAGGCCACAGGCTGTGCCTTTTTAAGATGCTCTCACCTAACAAACCTCCTTTGCAGGAGTGGAATATGGAGTTCTGAATGCATTTTGTTTATGATGATGCCCAAATATTTAATTTAATATTTATTCAATTTTAAATTTTTAAAATTTATCTGGAGGCTATCAATTTACCCGTTAGCCACTCCAGATATTACTACTGTACTAATTGCAAAGAGGAACAGAGAATACCCAGCTTGGATGATTGATTGCTCTGTGTGTTGGGGCAGAGTGTTCCAGCAAAGAGAAAGAACAGAGCTAAATCCCACTGACTGAGGGGAGGCTTTTTAGTGATGGACAAAAATGGAGAAAGCCCAGTAAGTGCCATGCTCCTTCCTTGGATTACAGAATGGTACCAAAACCAACTAAAGCAATACAAAATAATTCAAAATGGCACACTTTAAAACAGTTTTAGGCAGCTCAGCAGTGAGGATCATTTGGTTCAAAAGAGGAGCTGGACTTTTTTAGGTTAAATAAGAGAAATACTGATATAGTCCAAGAATCCTGCTGGGTTTTTTCTCCTGGATACTAATAACTGCATTTTAACTTCTCTGCTACAAGTGCTGACCTGGTTTCCAAACAGAAACAAACCATTACAGCTTAATTTACACAGGGCAGTAACCCTGCAAGTAGCAGGACAGGAAACCTGGGCTCACTATTCTTTTTGCCTGTGCCCAGGAGCTTGGGAAAACTCAAATTTTAAGGAAAAACCTCTGGAGTCAGAAAGTCCACTAACTGCAAGCTTAGTTTCTTTTATAGCCTCCAGTACCCCTGAGCTGAGCACTGGACTGGTCTCCAGGTGTGCCCAGGGGATGAGCCTGGAGGGGCCAGGAGAGCTGGGATGGATTCCTGTCAAGGTGCTGTATCAGAGAACACGAAGCCCTTTCAGACTGGACTGGCAGTGTCTCCTACACACTTCTGTCTTGAAAACTTGATTTAGCTCACTAGATACCTGTTATCATCTAGAGCAGACACCCCTTCCAGCACCAGGCAGAGTGGACTGGACCCTACTCTGGAGTTACCAGCTCTTACAATAAGCTATACAACCTGAAAACAACTGGTGGCACACCAACAAAACTGTGGGTGTTCACAACTGGAAGAGGAGCTTGCACTGGCTTTCGATACAAAAGAACTGTGGCTTTGCAGCTTGGGATGGTGAGAAGGTGTTGCAGCATATTGCCTTGTAATAACATGAAGCAAAAGCTCAGCAGAAAGTCTGTGAACCAGATAAGATTGATTAAACAATTTCTAAGCAACGGGGTTGCACATAAAAATTTTATTAAAACCTCAAGTGCTAAATTTATTTCCTGGGTCTGTCACCGCTATTTTTTTTTTCAGTAGTGATAATTACTACATTAGAAATTAAATGAACCTCATATACTACATCTTTCAGACCTCCTAGGAGAGTTGTGAAAGTGATTTAGGGAAGTGAATTTGCTATTGTGCCTAATCAAGTTACAGTAATTGTCACCTATAATTTTAACTTGACTGCTATGTGTTTAATTGGAAGCTTTACCTTTGGTTTTTTGTAACTGAGCTTCTCTGTGACTGTTTTTCTACTTTCCATCCTCTTCCAAAACCCACTGACAGAAGACAAATCATTGCATTCATCTGTGCAGTCAGCAGCACTGCTATTTGCAACCACATTGGCTTCCCCATCAACCCGATGTGTTGCAGTATCAGGTGATTTTCCTTGTGACACCAGCACCAGGTTGTTTCCCTTGAGTGTCTAATCAAAGCTGTGTAGATATGAGTGGCAATAAAGGCTCTTTCTGGGCTGAGGAACCCTTAACAGAACTGCAAGTATGATTCTGACTGGCCTGTGGTTCTGAGGTGTTTGGTCAGAGATATATTCACAGACTTGATCCTGCTTTCTGCTCTGGAGATGCTGAGTCATGTGCAGCCCCCTTAGAAAAGCTCATTTATAAGTCCCTTTTTCTGAATGCCCCAACCAGACCTCAGCTTGTTTCCTTAATGAGCTCTGTGGGGTGGCAGGCCAAAGGGTTTACAGACCTGCAGGTGAGTCACAAAGTACAATACAATGGGGACAAAGGTGTCCCAGTGCTTCCCAGCAGGACCCCAAGCTGCTGAGTTGGGAGCTGGGCCAAGAGGAGGCTTGTGGAGGCTGTTAATGCCTCCTCCCAAACATGTATTGCACAGGTTCCCTCCTGTGATTTCAGGTCTGGGCAATTGCTGTGGCCCTTCATCTCTAAAACAGGACTGGCTGCTCCTCCTCCTCTTCCCTTGCTGAAGAAATGTACCTGTGTACAGATACATAGATGTGACTGCAGCCTGCAACAGGTTTCTTGTGGACTTAGGGAAGATGGTAATGTTTGTGAACATGGAAACTCCAAATCTGAGTCACAATAACAGATGGAAGAATGGGGCTGCTTCTGACCATACCCATTCAACACAGTGGGATACTTGTCCTCCTGAAGCCACATAATATATAAAACTTGTTCCATTTTGTCTGGGATCAGGCCCTGCATTTTTAGAGAGTCTTTTATGGAGCTTTAAAGATCCGGTAAGACTTTATTATGTTGATGCAATTAAAGGAGGTTACTCAAAACTATTTTATCACTGTAACACTCATAGAAATTATTGTGCTTGTGTGGCTTTGCGCTGGCATTCTGGAGCAATGTGTATGGAATAGCAGTAACCTTGTCCCTGAATAATTCATGTTGTTTGTCAGCCACTTCTTAAGCCTTTCTGCTTAACCACAGAAGATTAGCATTTTTGTTGCTTTTTTTTTTTAATCAAAGGTTTGGGGTGGGGGGGAAGGGAGAGTGTCAGTTTTCTTTTTAACTTACTTTAAACACTTCCCCAGGCTTTCAGTAGGTACCATAACAATTCAAACGGGGATATTTTTGTCTTAGAAGTATTTTAGCTGGCTCTTAGGCCTGCTACATTATACAACTTTCTGGTAAATCATGAATAAGCTGAAAGGCTAGAGAGGCTTCCTAATTTCTCAAGGGTCCTTTTACTACCTAATTTGTTTTCATCCCATGTTATTTACTGACTAACTCTAATCAACATTTCTGGTATTGTTCCAGTCCACAAGTGTGGGAAGGTTTGGCAGGTAATGTGTGGCAGTGCAGGGAGGCTGAAAGATCCTGGCCTTGAAATGAATATTGCTGGTTGGAAATTGGACTGCATTCATTACATGCTGCAGTTCTCCTGAGCTTTGTCTTTGATTAAGGATGCTCCATTGCTGTAAAGCTGCAAAGCTCTGTTAGGTTCTGAAGTGATGCTGAGCTGCACAGTTGCAGTTTGGAAATACTCAGCCTCAAAATCGACAGGAGGGAGGTAAAAGCCAAGGGTCTGGCTCAGAGCAAAGTGAGAGGGAAATGCCAGCCTGGGCAAATACAGGGTTGGGGTGTGTTTTCTTTGCTTACACCTGGTTTTTTGGTCTTGGCTTTTTTATTAGTTTGTGTCAATTAGAAGTGAAAATTTGAATTAGTGATGTTATTAAGCATCCATCCTGTGTTCCTCATGGAAAGAGGCCAGCAGAGGTAACCCAGGGGGTTTGCCATCCCCTGGCTGTAGAATTATGATAGCAGGGAGCCCACTGCCCTGGCCTCCTGTCTGGGAGCTGCTCCTGACCCAAGAGTCACTGAACTGGTAACATATCCCCTTTGTGGATCTGCAGCAGCCCTTTGTGTCTGGGCAAACTAAAATCGCTGGCATGCAGCAGCAGCCAAGTCCTGCTGGCAGGAGTGTCACTGAAGGGGACAGTGTTGGGCTGTGGTGCTGACAGATTTCACAGAGGAATGCTGATATGTGCAGAGCTTTGTGGACAGATTTGGTGAAGCAGAGGTTGGAGTGAGATCACTGCAGGACACAAATTCCCTGTCTCTGCAAGGCACCTCTCCTCTGTGTGCTCCCTTTATTTTCCACTGTCTTTCTTTCACTCTGAATTTCCATCTGACACACCAGGTAAGGTCTGGCAGGGGATGAGGTGCAGAAATCATGACATGGCCACAGCTGTTGAGTGTGGAGTGCTGTGGTGTGACATTCACACCTTCATCTGGCACTCAGAGTTGGCTCATCTCCTTTTTGCCATTGCTAATTCTTTTGTTTTCTTCTCTGTGCTTTAACCTTTAAGAAAGAAAACCAGGATGCTCTTGAAAAACCAAATGGCTTTTGGAAGAGACTCCTTTGCTAAATCCCAAACTTTGCAATTCAAACTTTCCAATCAAGCTAGTTTTCCAAAATGCTGGCACTGAGCTTCTCCTCCTTCCCTCACTGATACAGTTGCAGCCTTTTTTCCTGGAGCTGCACCCTGCTCTGCCATGTGTGGCTGCCAGGAGCCAGCCCACAGCTCCCACCCGGCTGGAGTGGCAGCTCCAGCTTTCACACGCTGCTGCGCTGGAGTCGCTGGGGAGTTTCTCTGTTCTTGTTCCACTATTAGGTTTCATCCCTCCCTGCTGAGGAGCTGTCCTCAAGTCACATCAGGTAAGTTTAGCTATGCATTGAATTCAGGGAGTGGAACTAATCCCACATTTCAGCTCGAGAGGAGAACAATGAGGCAGGAGCTGAGCCGGGCCCCTGGCTCGAAGGTAAAGGGCTTAATATATTAGTTGAAACAGATGCTTTACACTTAAGAATGTGTGTTGTATCTAATTCCAGCTCTATCTCTGTTCAGCTGAATGACAGGCCTATCTATTTCATGGAAAAGAGATACCATACATAATGTATTACATATATGTCCAAATTATGTATATTATGTTTAATGTGTGCATGCTTTGGTCCATTACTCCTGACATAAAAGCTGCAATGCCAGGATCAGTTGCCTGCATACAAATTCAGGAAGACATAGAAGACTACTGCCATTAGCAGAGAGCTGTCCCCCTCAACAAGTACATGCTTTTGCTTTTCCATCTGTTGATATTTCAGCCATTGAAAGAATTAAGTTCTGTTTCAAGTTTCATCTCCACTGCTGTGTGGAGAAGTGTCTGCCCTATATATATGAATTTTCTCCCAGCATTCCCTTTGCCTCCAAGGGACATTTATATTGACTATGACAGAACTGAGTTTAATTTTTTTAATGATAAAAAGATGAACCTTTATTCAGATCTGAATTTATAAAATCCTTATTTATACAGATTTGAATCTTTTAGCTGAGTGGCTATGCTGGCTGCTAAAAATGGTGCTTAATTGTCTTAGCAGGTCCCCAAAGAGCAATTGCCATCTTTGGCAAATAGAGGAAAATTTTAATTTCCCCTGATTTGAAATGAAAAAAGAGTGGTGAATAAGAGGGACTGCCATGAGATCTTGCCTGCACAGCACATGCTTGAAATGAAAACAGCCTCTGCAAGAAGGAAGTGGCAATAAAATTACTTTCCCTTTCAGCATTTGTACTATTGCTACTACTAGTAAAAAGAACCAAACTCAGAGTTATTCATGCCTATGACAAATCTGAAAATGAGTTAAGCCATTCTTTCCTTTTCCCCTGCCCTTCAGTTCCCGGGCTCATCATGTGGCTTACAGGTCTTCCCTTCCTGTTTGTTTAGGGCAGCAGGAGAGAAAGGTCATGTCCCAGGGGGAGGAGAGCTCCCCAAGCCAGGTGTGGGCAGGGAAGGCTGAGCTGCTGAGGAGCTGCTGCAGTGGCCTGAGGATTTCACAAGGAGCCCACGGGAGCACAGGGCCCTCACTGGCCCAGCCAGACCAGTTTGTACCCTGGCTGATCAGCAGATTTAGTTCTGGAGCACAATCAGGCTTTAGAAAAAGTGCAGCTGTAGCAGGGATGGATCCTCCAGGGTGAGAGCTTTCCTGATCCCTAATGTGACTGTCTCGGATTTCCTATGGGACCTGTATGTCCTGTCCTTGCCTGGCACGTGACTTGGGGCAAATGAATAAATTAGAATCCTGATTTTCAGTTCCAATGTGGCCTTGCTCTTAAATTCGAGTAGCAGACAAAAAATAATTAAGTTCCAATATGAATGGATGTAACAGCAGGATAATACAGATATCTATATATGAACCTCTACTTTTATTTATATATCAGTTTATCAAAACACCCTAGAGATGTTCAGTTGTCAAGGTAGTGGTATTTGGTGTAATTTTTTAAACATCAGAATGGAGACTTTGGACAGCCTCCCCCTTGCCACCCAATAGCAAAAAGTGAATGCTCTGCCAGGTCTAAGTATAATATGAACCATTCCATCTTAACTATTTTTATTTGGAAAGCTCTTCTTTATTCTACTAGGTTAAGGAGCAGGCATGTTGTCTCAGCACAGTTAAATCCCACAGCTTATTACCATGAAATACATAAGCTCAGAGGATATGAAAGTGTTCCATCCAAGAGGATATGAAAGTGGTCTGCCCAGAGACAGTTCACGGCCTCCTGTATGTGGAACACAGTTCCAGGCTCTAAAGCTGTGCCGTGTCAGGACTTTCAAAAAGGCAGTTTTCCAAATGGCCTTTTAAACTGGCAATCATCTCCCATGGATCATTAGGACAGACTTGTGGAGGTGAAATGAAAACACTGACAAGAATTCAGTTGGGAAGGGCTCCTCTGCTTGAGAGGTGCAGTGTCAGATGTGGGGGACACAGCAGCCAGGTACACTGTGAAAGCCCAGGGACCTGAGAGCAGCTTGGTCACTGCTGCTTTAGGAGCCTGAACTGGGTGGCAGGTGGGCATCCACCCTATCCTGGTGGCAGGTCTGTGTCACAGCCAGCATCAGCACAGCTCTGCTGCTGCTGGAATCTCCTTGGCTCAGGTGAAACTGAGTGGCTGCAGTTAGACCCAGTCTTACCTGGGAAAAGATGAGTGTGAAAAACCTGTGTGACCTTATTTGTGGGAGGGTGGGGGTCAAATGGTGGAAAACCCCATTATCTATCTTCCTGCTTTAGATTTCAGAATCAGTCATCTTCCTTTTTTGTACATTCTAATGCAGTATTTGCATATTATTTCTAGGAATCCAGACATTGTCTGACTTCCAGTTATTTATTCTGGACCTCAACTCAGTGTCCCTCCATTCAATTATAAAGATACTGACTACAAAGAGAAAAGGATCTAAAGCCATTGAAAGTAAAACAGAAACAAAAGTAATTTGAAATATGTAAACTGAAACATTTTACAGTCAAATACTCTGAATTGAATATAATCATAGTCCATATAGAATATAAATTATGCAATTGAATTTGGATGGGACAAGTAAATAAGAGCAACTATTGGGACAGCTGTAACACACCCATTATTTCATTATTTTTAAAAAATAAACTAACGCCCTTAGATTTTTAAACTAATTTTAAAAATTAAACTTATTCCCTCATGGAAGCTGACCCATGGGGCTTTCCTCTATTATTGAAATACCTACATTATCCATGACCTTCTCCAGGATATTGTTTCTGGTTGTTAGCTTTCTGCATTCTGGGAAACACTACACTGCCCCATGTTGTCAGAAACTACTGACTCAAAAACAGCCATTAAAAGTTAGAGGTCTGAGATGTTCGTTTGTTTTTAAGCTACAGGACTTCTGAGATAGAAACATAACTCCAGTGTATTAAGCTTCCAATTTTCTTTAGGCTGAAAGTATGAAAGGGGAATAATACATTCCTTCCTAGTGCAGCTCTAGGGATTGTATGTTTTATATTCAAATTCAAAATACAAAAAAAAAAAAAAAGTTACTGAAGAGAGGAAGAACTCAGAAACACACCAGCTCTGAGTGATGAATTCAGAATAGCCCTGGGATACAGGATGGTGTTGAGTAATTCAAGTTTACTTTGTGCTAAAAGATCCCTCTATCTTCACTGGCTCCCACATTTAAGAAAAAAACCTTGCCTTTCCTTTTGCCTTTCTTGGCTTGTCCCAGGCAGAACTGGCACTTTATTTTTGCTCCCACCTTTCTCTACCCATCTGTGCTCTTTGGGAAGTGGCTGCACCTTTCCCACAGCTTGATCACATTCTGACCCCAGCAAGATCAGTTTGCATCTACAGCAGTGCATTAAAGTCCCAGCTCTTTGCTGTCTCTGGTCAGGCCACCAGGGACATATTTTTGTGGAGGCTCCTGTGGGTTTGTCCATGCAAGCTGCAGAGTTTCAGTAACACACGCAGGCAGAAGTGAAACTGGGTGGAGGAAAGAAGGGGCAGCAAGATGTCATTGCTCTTCTCTGTTCTTACCTCTTTCATCAGTGCAAGGGTCTGTTTGTCTGGAAGCAAAGAGGACATAGACAGAAGAGCTTGGAGATGAGACTGAACCACTTGTTCAAGTCCTGGAGCAAGGACAGAAACAGACCTTTTCCTGCTCTGGATGGGGCATTATTTGACATTTGTGTGTGGTTTGTTTCACAGAGTGACCAGGAAGCCTGGGGGATATGGATCATGTTTACTGGCAAGAGGAATTTTGGAGATTGCAGGTCTGATATGGAGTGATTGTTCCAAAGTGCTGGTTATTTTTTAAGGGGTGCTTTTAAAGACCATTTTTAGAAATGGAAATAAGAATGGAGCAAGAAATAAGAAGTGCACAGATAAGTAATGCAATACCAACAAAAATAGTTTACTTGCAAAGAGGCTGGAGGCAATTCAGTCTTAGAGGATGCTCTGGTAGTGCCACATTTTCTGCTGGCAAGCTCTAACACAGCCATGAGAAGCTTAAGGGTCCTGTGTTTTAAGGAAGGATCACTGTAAAACTATGATTACTGACTGGACAAATTAAAACAGAGCTGTGTCCTTTCACATGACTTTGGGTTATACCTGCTGAAAAATGAGGTTTTCAGGGGGACCAAACTCACTCAGTCTCTTCTGCCTGTTCCCTGTGTTGCACAGAGCAGTGAGATCCAGCTGAGCACTGAGTTCTTGTCTCTGTGCAGGTACCCCAGCCTTCTCTTTGAGGCTCCTGGAAATCACACACTACTCCTGCCAGACTTTATTTTGACATTGGAAGAATGGCTATTTTGTCCTGCAGTGATTGCTCCAGGATACATCACTGTCACGTCACCTGAGTGGCGCCAGTCACCCCGGGCTGCAGCAGTTGCTGGGACTTGCTGACCGCAGCAGAGCCTGTCATTCCGAGATTAAGGAGGGATTAGCCCTGCGATTTCAGCCAGCTTTAAGAGAAAGGTTAAAGACTTTGCGAGGAGGAAGTGCGTGTGTGTGCGCGCACATGTGTCTTCCAAAACAACAGATGGTTTCAATAAAGTCGCTCCCGCTGCTAGGAAGTGTCACTTCTTGACATCAGCAGAGCCGTATCTCACCAGGGCTCTTGTTCCTACCAGGCTGGCTCAGCACGGCCGAGCCCAGTGTCCGGCATGGGGTAATCAGGGCAGCACTCCCAGAGCTGCCCCATTAATTGCCCCCTGCCAGGCTGCCCTCTCTCCTGATGTAAAGCCCACTGTGCTCGCTGTGGCGGCATCGATCGCCTTTGAAGGGCAGCTTTCCCTAATGATCCGCAGTTCCCCCCGCTTAAACTGCAGCCAGAGCCACCTTTTTACGGGTTCTGCAAGAAACGTGTGGTTCCTTGGAACCTCTAAACAAAAACCTCTCTGCTTCCATCAGTGGATCGATGTATTAAATTATTGTGCAACTAAATTAATGTGCCCCTCGGTGGCAGAATTGCAGAAAATGAGCAGTGTTTTATGCATTAAAGACAACCTAGTAAAAGATTGTTTTTCAAGGTTAGATTGTTCCACAGTGAATATCAAGATTTTTCCAATTAAAATATGAGGGGTTTTCGGAGCTGCATCAGCTCTATTGCTTCTCACAGTGTCACAGAGCAAATTAACAGGTACAAATAACTGAAGAACTGTAAATAGTAATTGAGACGTATTTGGGAGTTAGCAAGTAATACTAATTTTTTATACTAGTTTGTATTTAAATTTTATAGGTAAACAATTTTGCTGGGAATCTCTGTGGGGATATTTTGGTGGGATTTTTGTTTATTTGTTTGTTTAAACTCAAGAGTCATGAAAAATGCCACTATTCATAGCATCATGAAAATCTGAAGAGCTTCTGCAGCCCTTGTTTTTCTCTTTTCAGGCTATATGGCACAGGTACAGGGCCATGTAGGGCCAGTGTAGGGATAGGCTGTGCCCTCCTTTCACTATGCTCTCTTTTCAGTGAAAAAAACAGAGAAGGGCAAAAGAAAAAACCCAACCAGGATCCCGTGACCTCTTCCTACAACTTTAAAGTAAACCTGCTACCCAAAATGAAAATGGGAATATTTATGTGGATTTAAAATCGTTCCCATTTAAAGCTTCAACCCTGGTTCATATTTTCTTTGAATTTTGGTCCAGTTGCATTTCTTATGTTCATTTTGCTGACAGGAGAAAACATAGGAAGTTTCCTACACAGCTAATACTGTGCAGCAAGAGCTCTCTGTTCCAAAAATGTTCCGTGCACCTTCTCTTGTGCAGCAGGAGCACTGGGGCAGATCCTCTGCAGGGGACCCAAACCAACCATTTCACAGATGTGATGTTCTCTCCATTCTTATGTTGAAGGCAACCAGATGAACCAGTTTTCTAATTAACTTGTTCTGCAGGTGCAATGACAAAGGCAAACCTTTTCAATAACTTCATTGTTTGCTCAAACTCTTTTTATGGATATCTTCTAAGTTCTCAAATATCTGAAGAAGTTTGTACTTCTCCTGAAACATTTTCCTTTACCTCTTTTCTCTCTTGGGCTAATGAAAAAGACATTTTTATTCTGAAGGGAAGAATCCCAGAACACACAGTGCCAATTGTGAATTTATAAGGAGTCCTCTCTAATCACTTATAAAAGACAGACATAGATTGTGTGTTCCTTTTTATTTTGAACCTCTGGAATATCAAATGAGAAAATTTTGTCACCAAGTGTATGTTTTCAAGCTCCTGGAATGATAAATTAGGTGCAGATTAAAGCACAAGTGAAAACATCCCAGTCTTTCAATAACAAGGACTGTGAATTCTTGCAAAATCCTGAAATAAGTTTCAGTGTATTGCCAGAAGAAAAACATACAAGCAAAAAAAAAAGCGCCAAAAATTATTAAAATACATAACAAAAACTATTGTAAGATAAAAGGACTTCCATGAATATATCTATTCACAGCTCCCCATTGTCTCCTGGGAAGTCAGAATTCAAGTTAATTTATTGACAGCATGAAGAGATTTGTGGCACCATCAAGCTAAGAACCCATTTTTTTCACTTCTAAACTCAAATATGGGCCTGCATCACTTCACAGACAAAACAACAGGAGAAGAAAACAATGAAGCAGAAGGGAGATGGAATTCTTTAAGCATCTTGTAATTTCTGAAAGTACAGGCTCAAATATTTGTGTGTAATGCAAATGCCATTTACATGAAGCTTTAAGATGGTGTGTGACTGTCATGGATTTCAGAGCAGCTTGCACAGGCAACACATCTCACTCTGCCCTTCAGAGCTCCAGGGAACAGCAACCAGAAGTAGGTGAAAAACCCAGATCCCTGGACTTCCATGGGAATGCTACACAATGCTACACCCTGGGAGTGCTAATGGAGGTTTCCAGGACAGGGAGAGGCTGATGGGGTTATTCCACTTGAGAACGGCTCCAGCTTTAGCAAAGGTGCTGCTGTCTTAAAGCACATCTAAACCTGTTTGCGTGGCAATTTGCTCGCTGCACGAAAAACCAGACAAAGGTGAGCTGTTTCGAGGAAGGCTCATGCTCCAAAGTGCCAGCTCAATGTGGGATCTGTATTAAAAAACATTCTACGTTTGGCTTCTGCATTTGAACACTAATCCAGCCCAGCCTACGCGCCCACACCGGAGGAAATGAACTGTATCAGGCAATGTCATTTGCTAAAGGGTAAGAGCAGAGGAATTCTCCATCCCTTCGTTTTATATTTCTAGGGACAATTTCACAGGCCGTGCTGCTGCCGAACGGGGAAATTGGAAAACTGCAGAATCGATTTGCAGACGTGAAGTTCTATTTTCTTTTACACCTCCTTCATCACAGTCTCCGTCGCTCCTGCGTTGTGCAGCATTATCATCGGAGCAGCCTGGACACCACTGATAATTGCTGAGGGAGGGGAAGGCTGTGCCTTGCAAGCAAAAGTAAAACCAGTGTGGTGGCACTGTCTTAAAATTCATCTGCTTTAGAGAAGTGGTCATGTACTCAGGCTACTATTTCTGAGAGTTAATGGGAAATTAATTAAAAAATATTAGTCAAATTGGTTTGCTTTTTCTTCTCAACAAAACTTCCCAGCTAAAAGCTGTGAAGCTGTATTAAATCTATTTTGAGTAAAACCAGAAAAAATACACAATTTTGCAATGCTTCCATTATTTCTTTATTAATTGCGTTTCACAGTGAAAAAAACCCTCAAAACCTTTTCCACAGCAAACGTCTGATAATGACACAGTTGCCAAGAATGAGACCAATGGCTAATTGCTGAAGAAAACTGGAAAACCTTGTCCTTTGGGATGGAGTGAGAAATGTGCTTTGTGATATTAAGGGTCAGGGGCTACAAAATAGTCACTGGCGTGCTGCAGTCTTTCAGCAGCTCTGTGGGACAGGTAGGGCTGATCTGGCTGCCCACAGTGTGCTGGGGTTATCGGCGCTGGAAAAAGTAAGAGTATTCCTGGTGTAACAAGCTTTCAGACTCCTCATCACAACCTTGCAGCGTTGGGATCCTGGCAGACATTACTGTGCCCATTTTTCTGCCTGTTCCCAGCAGTGACTGGGGTGGCAGCTCGGCTGAGCAGCCACCTCAGGGTGTCACCTCCACTCCCCTCAGGGAGGCTCTGCCCCAGGAGCCACAGCTCAGCGTGGACAGGGGAACTGCAGGAATCGGGGTCGGAGGGGGTAATTTACTCCTCTGGAGAGGCCATTTCTGCCGGGTGTCCCTGGTGAGGAGGGAACAGGGTCCAAACCCCGGGACAAGGCGCTGAAGCGCCCACACGGCCCTGCCCGAGGGCCCAAAATGGCGGCGCGCCCGGCGGTGCCGCCGCCTCGTTGC
>JAHLSL010000043.1:5456636-5483505 GCA_025920805.1 Petroica traversi | reverse complement strand
CGGGGTCTGTGTGATGAGGGGTGTGTGGGGGGTGGCGGTGAGGGGTTCGGGCCTGTTCTGGGGGGAGCCCCGTGTGACGGGCTCGGGGTGCCCGGGCTGGGGGGCTCTGAGGGGTCCCTGGGAGGGCAGCGGTGCTCGGGTGTGGGAGGTGAGGGCAGAGGGCCTGAGCGGGGTTTTGTGGCAGAGGGGTGCGAGGCTGTGTGCGGTGAGAGGGTGGAAGGAGCCTGTCCCGTGGGGGATCCCCCTGCCGTGTGCGGGGGGCGCAGCCGGCAGAGGGGAGGGGGTTGATGAAAGGCTTCTATGAAAATGGGTGCGCTCTCTCTCCTCTTGGCCCCTTTGTGTTGCCCGAATTTTGTTGGAAGCACTCTGTTGCAGTCAGCAGCTTTACCTGATTTGCAGCTCTTGCCACCTAATGTTTTTCTTTCTGAGCTCTCCTTTGTTGTTGTTGTTGCGTAAAAATTTGGTTGCTATTACGAAACAGATTTTTGTGCCTGAGCTATTGCTCAATTTTCACTTTGGGATTTACTTCATTAGGCTTATCACATGTTATTTAGCAGCATATGCTCTACTAAGTATGTTTCCACGGTGATATATGATCTCCTTCACACCTGAGAAATTTCAAATTATAATTCAGTTTTATTTGTAGAGAAAACATGTAACTGCATCTACAAATTTATGTGAGTTTAAGTTTGTTGTCCAGCAGACTTTTTGTAGGGCAGTTTCTTCATGAGCCTCTACTCCAACCATTACTTGTGTAAGGCAGGAGCCAGTTCCTGTTTCAATGTGAAGTTAAATATTTACATACAGACTTGTGTAATGGGGTGGGTTGGGGACTTATTTTATTCCTCTCTGGTCCTTTTTGTTTTATAAGTCAATAAATGTTGCGGTTTTTAACTTGATTTCCCCTTCTCCAGTGATAGGAAGTATTTGTATTGTTTTTCTTAGTGGGTGTAAACTTTATAGGGATACAAGTTTTATAGTTTAATGGTGACTGACATGTACTTTATGAAAAGAAAAAAAAAGGAATTGGGATATCTTTATGTATTTACTTACCCTTGACAGTGTTTAGCTTTCTGTTGATGGATGGTGATGCTGAGGAATTATGGAATATCAATTTGTGCTAATTCTTGGTCACGTGTATGAATTTTTTTGGAAGTTTCTTGTTGTTGGTGGTTGTTTTCTGTTAAAGTTTCAATTTTGCTTTGTAGAACCAAGTCAGTTTTCACAAACACTGAACGGAGTTCCTCCCTCAAACCCAGTCATCAGTGGAATGGACCCCTTCCATGCTTGTAGTATTCTGCAGCAGCTGAAGACCATGTATGATGAGGGGCAGCTGACAGACATTGTAGTGGAAGTGGATCATGGGAAAACCTTCTCCTGTCATAGGAATGTTCTTGCTGCAATCAGTCCTTATTTCAGGTACAGCCATCCATTGTTCTAGTGGTGGTCAAAGCTGATAGATAATTAGTATAGGTATGATTGTTAAAATTTTTCATTTAATAAAATAAGTTCTGTGTATTTATAGATAATATAAAGCACCTAGCAAGTAAAGATTATTGTTCTCTTAAGGTTAGTGCATTATCAGTGTCTGTTTCTCAAAGGAATGTTTCATTGGAGAAAATGTCACACAGTTTTAAACTAAGTAAAACTGCCTCTGGTACCAAGGGTATCAGCGGTACAGTAGCAACATATTGAAACTACTTGTTTCCTTTTAAAGTTACATATTTCAGCATGCTGGAGTATGCACGTGACACAACTTGTTGAAAGTTGAATGCAAAGACTTGGATATGTCAAGAGCTTTTCTTGTAAACTCAGTGACTTTTAACACAGGGTTAGTGAGATAATTAAGCAAGAAATTCTACTTTTAGTTCAGTAAGTGTAGAACTGATCTGAAATTTAGGCACCCCAACAGGAAGGTTTAACACCTGTGGTAAATGTATTGTGCTGATGGAGGGGCAGACACACTGGGACTGACTGTACAGTGTATTTAACTTTGTGCCTGTGATTAGAGGCAGTTACAGACAAACTGCTGAGCGTTTGTGTTTCGCAGATCGATGTTCACGAGCGGCCTTACCGAGAGTACCCAGAAGGAAGTTCGGATCGTTGGTGTGGAAGCAGAGTCGATGCATTTAGTGTTGAACTATGCATATACCTCCAGAGTCGTGCTGACAGAGGCCAACGTTCAAGCTTTGTTCACTGCAGCCAGTATCTTCCAGATCCCTTCCATACAAGACCAGTGTGCTAAATACATGATCAGTCACTTGGACCCACAGAACTCCATTGGGGTGTTCATCTTTGCTGATCACTATGGTCATCAGGAACTCAAAGACAGGTCACAAGACTACATTCGCAAGAAGTTTCTGAGTGTCACCAAAGAGCAAGAGTTTCTTCAGTTGAGGAAAGACCAACTGATAAGTATCCTCAACAGCGATGATTTAAATGTAGATAAAGAAGAACATGTTTATGAGAGCATTATAAGGTGGTTTGAGCACGAACAAAATAAGAGAGAAGTGCACCTTCCAGAAATATTTGCCAAATGCATCCGGATGCCTCTGTTGGACGAGACCTTTTTAGAGAAAATCCCTCCCGCGTTTGCACAGGCGATGGCCAAAAGCTGTGTACAAAAGGGACAACCCAGTGCCAATGGCTACACACAACGGCTTGGAATGACCGCTTCCGAAATGATCATTTGCTTTGATGCTGCCCACAAACACTCAGGAAAGAAGCAAACAGTGCCTTGTTTAGATTCGGTCACAGGGAGAGTGTTCAAACTATGCAAGCCACCAAATGACTTGAGGGAGGTGGGGATTCTCGTGTCTCCTGATAACGATATTTACATTGCGGGTGGTTACCGGCCCAGCAGCAGCGAGGTCTCCATCGACCACCGAGCCGAGAGTGATTTTTGGATGTACGATCACTCTGGCAATAGGTGGATTCCCAAGGCCCCTTTGCTGAGGGCCAGAATAGGCTGCAAGTTGGTTCACTGCTGTGGGAAGCTCTACGCCATCGGGGGGAGAGTTTATGAAGGAGATGGGCGCAACTCCCTCAAGTCTGTGGAGTGCTATGACAGCCGGGAGAACTGCTGGACAGCTGTGTGCCCCATGCCCGTGGCAATGGAGTTCCACAGTGCTGTGGAGTATAAGGATAACATCTATGTTTTACAGGGTAAGGTGGTTTAACTGCCTCTATGGTGTTTTATTTGAAGTGGGGGTTGTTCTTTCTGACTGTCTGTGTTTTCTTAAGCAATTTGGAAAAACCCCTGGGGCAATGGCTGGAGTAGGGGGAGAGAGACTAGGAAGAGGGAGGTTGCTGCTTCAATTCTCATGCCCTGGGAATGTGTCACTAAGTTGTAGTACTGAGTTACTGCACAGATGGCATTTTTGGTGGTGTTCTGAGTTAACAATACAGTATTAAACTTAACTCTGAAAATTCTCTATTAAATGTTTACCTGGGTGAAATGCAACGACGTTTAAGAAAAGGTACTGTCCTATGAAAAAGCACTTTGCATTTTACTTGGCCAAAGCTGAGAAAATTCCTGGTGTCTTTATTCTTGGTGGCTTGTAAAAGTCAATTAACGACTTCTAAGTCTTCATTTCCTGCCCTACCCTGCTTTCTGAAGTCATCCTAGAAACTAGAAAGAGATAAGGCATATTTCTTAGGTAACTGTTTCTTTGGTGAGTAGTTACAGTACTGCCTTTACATTCAGTGCACACTGAAAAATGCTGAGGTTGGTCTGAGGCTTTGGTGAGAGGCCCACAAAGTGTAAAGAAGGAAGGAGGGGGAGGTGTTTCAGTTTTGTTTTGCTGAGGGCCACCTCTGTAAACACCTGCACAAGCTGGGGTCTCGGATGCACACCAGCTCCTTCTTGGGTCATGTCCATGCAAAGTTGGACCATGGGGAAGAAAGGGGATAGAGAATACTGTAAGATTCTTGTTATTTACCAGAAGTTGTTAACATGATTTCTTGACTTTGCATTCATGATCTTCCATGTGACATGCAGTTTTCTTCTTCTTCCATTGTTTCTGTGTAATGTTTGACTCATGTTGGTTGTGGCTTTAAATAATTCTGTTATGCTAAAAAGTTCTCTAAATCGCTCTTGGGACAGATGTCTGCTTTAGGTGGTTATGAAGGAATGCTGAAGAATACTGAACTTAGTATTTGTTTTAATGTTTCTTAGAACTGATAAAAGGTGGATGATAAGATTATAACCTATAGAATAACAGTGCACCTTGCTTACAAATTTTAGCTGCACTGATTCTGTGCTTCAGTGCTTTAAGTGACAACTGACTGCTCATATAAATAAACTACTTCCTGTGCTAGCCAGCAAATTCTAAAGAGTACTGTTATGGTTGGCTAGAAAAAACCTTGATTGAGTAGTACAAAGAGGTTTGCTTTTAGTAATTTTTCTAGGGAAAACTTAGAAATGATCAACAAGAATTGATGAGAGTGTGAAAATGCCAATAGAATGCAACTGCCAGTCACAGGAGATTGCACTGTGGAACAAAACTGAATAATCAAAATTAGTATTATCTGTAAGATCTAACCTCTTAAACTCTATTCTACAATTTTACTGTCTCACTTCTGTATTCTTTGTTGTACTTGAGGTGCTTGGTCACACAACAGCTTGGTTGAAATTCTTGAGATAGTCGCATGAAATCCTGTATGATTTGATTTATGCTGGTATTTGACAAATGTCAGGTCTTTCTTCCACTGGACTTTACAAAAGCAAGATGCTCTTTATCCATGTTCTTTCCATGAAATGTACAGAACATGAATTTTTGGTCATTTGAACTTTGTCACCTGCAGTCTGTTGTTGCTTCCCTGTGTACTGAGCAGCAGAGGTGTTTTATAAACTAACCCTGAGTCAGTAGCTTCATGCAGGTGTTCACCTGGCCTCCTTTTAAGCAAATCAGCCTAAATGTGTAACCCAGCCCCCTGATAGCTGTAGTTTCAAAATCTGTATGTAGTATAAGACAGAATTCAGTGTTTGAAATTTGCTAAGCCTGAGCAAATAATTGTGAGACTCACCATCTGCAGATGACACATTTTGAAGGTATTAAAGAGTGAAACAAATGCACTTCAGACATTTCAAGACTGGAATCTTGAAAGGCTTTGTCCCAAATTAGTAAGTGTGGTTTCGAAGGAACAAAAGATACCTAGAAACTACGTAAAATGTGCTTCTGATGTGCTTCAAATCCCCTCTGCTTCACCTGAAACAGAAACTTGGAGCAGGTTTTAGTCACGCTATTAATATTTTGTAGTGCACTGGAAGGAAAGCAGTTGATGGTGCTGGGGTGTTTGTTTTGGGCTCCAGGCACTAGGAAATTTAGAGCCTTTCTGTCTGTGAAAGAGCACACCTGAGAGCTTCATTGCTGGAATTTTTGGTCTGGAAACAAAGCATAAGTTACGTTCTATTGTTCCTCTCTGTTTTCAGGGGAGTTTTTCCTTTGCTACGACCCTCAGAAGGATTACTGGGGGTTTTTGACCCCGATGACTGTGCCTAGAATCCAAGGCTTGGCGACAGTGTACAACGACTCCATCTACTACATCGCTGGCACCTGTGGGAACCATCAGCGCATGTTCACCGTCGAGGCCTACGACATCGAGCAGAACAAGTGGACTCGAAAGAAAGACTTCCCCTGCGACCAGTCCATCAATCCATACATAAAACTTGTTCTCCTCAAAAACAAACTCCACCTCTTTGTCAGAGCTACTCAAGTCACTGTTGAAGAACACGTTTTCAGAACCAGCAGGAAGAATTCGCTCTACCAGTACGATGAGGTCACTGACCAATGGCAGAAAGTCTATGAGACTCCAGACAGGCTCTGGGATTTAGGCCGGCATTTTGAATGTGTTGTTGCTAAATTGTATCCGCAGTGTCTTCAGAAAGTTATTTAAATTTCTTTTTTTTTTTTTTTTTTTCAGTAACAGGCCTTAGTGATTTCAGTGGTAATTTGATGCTAGAGAAAAACATGTCTTAAAAGAAAACAAAGAAATTCTGTCAGTATTTATTGTAAGATGAAACAGACAGTTTTTTTGTATATGGGGATGGGTGCTCTTTAAAGGTTGCAGTCCGGGGAGGGAATTGTTGGTTCAGTTTCATATTTACTGATATTTTCCTGGGAAATGAGAAGGAGGTTACAAAGTGCAATTATCAGCATTTTTTTTTCTGGTAAACACTTAATCATGTCATGCTTAAGGGTTTTTTTGTGGTAAAAGCAAATTAAGTGTAGGAGCCAGGATAACTATGCACTACAGTGAAAGAAAATCTAGCATTAATAGTTAAAGATGTCCAAGATGTGTTGAAGTGACTTTTCTTCTTTTTCTCTTTTTTTTTTTAATACGGGTAAAATTTGAGGCAATATCACTAAGTTTTGTTGCTTTTTTTTTTTAAATTTAGATTGAAAGTATGTAAAGAGGAATGGTAGATCCTGATTCATAATGATCTCTTCTTTTTGTACTGTTTTTGAAGTCTGCTAAGATGTTTGTGATGTTGTTTGTGCACTGCAATTTGGGAGAAGAACTCAAGTCAGAATTGGATTGTGGAGTACCTTTGCCCTGGATAGAGGCCTGTTCATATTGTTGTACCAGTTCCTGTCTGTGGATTTTTGTTGAGATTGAGCTTAATGATAGTGGGGAAAAAAACCCCAACACCTGTTTTTTGCCACATAGGTGTAGTGCTGTAAAAACTTTTTTTTTAACACTGATTAAAACCTTTTTTTTCACCCCGTAAAGGGCTTTAACCCAAAAGTTGATGGTGCTAGTACATTTTTAATACTTGTTTGTCTGAACTGGGCCAGCCTTCTGCTACTGTTTAAGACAGCCTGTTATTTTCCATGGAGTGTGTGTCTGTCTTCAGGCCCTGTCCTGTCATCAAATTGTCTTTTCTAACATAACATTTTTACTGCAGTGGTGTTCTTGCACAGAATGGTGACAGGATATGGCCTTAATAATACTGATTCTCTTTTCTTTTTTTCTCTTAGTGTGGAGTGTTCATTCTGTCTCCGCTACAGTACAGTGCTATGTGCAGAGTTGGCATGTGCTCTGGTGACTTGGAAAAGTGTGGTTTAACTTTGCAAGTTGTTTTTCTTTTCTATTTGCAGTCAAGCCCCCAACTATCTTCTATTTACTTCTGATCTGTAATGTGAAAAGTTGCACTACTGAGCTGTCAGCATTATCCAGTGTAGTAATGCAAAACTGACAATAAGCATCCATGGCTTAAATAATCTTAGGGGAAATACTGAATAAGGAATAATTGCAACACTTTATGTATTTAACATTTAACTTATTTTAAAAAAGTAAATAAGTTCAAAGTTCAGCCTCTACTTCAGTAATAAAAATTGGATTTAAAGGGAAAAGAGGGATCCTAAAACTTGCATCAGCTGTGATTTGCCAGGTTTCTTACAGCTCTACTTTTTGCAGAGCTTGAAGTTATCTTACTCTTTCCTGTTTTTTCCTGTTGACCTAAGTAAACCAGTTAACTTGACATGGCACTGGCCGTCACTGGCTGAAAGTGCTTACCATTATCTGGCTTAACAGCTGATATTCCAGTCAGCCAAATATTTAGCTCATTGTTTATCCCCCTGGCATGGCTGAGGATCTGGATAATGTTTGTTTACTATGTGGTCTTCCTGTTCCCAAATGGAATCTTCCTAATACACGAAAATACTCGCCTGGTTCTATTTATTAATTCTTGCACAAAATGTTTGAGAGGCAAAAACAAACAAAAAACTGTGAAATGAAAGCAAAATAAAAATGCCTCTTTGCATTACATACCTCATCTTCCAGAGATTCACCAAACTCTTCTTCCAATGCGAGCACCTGCATTTTGATTTCTTTTCTGAATTTGGCAATTCTCGCTAAGACTGCATTTTCCAACAGTGTTGAGGTGTACTGTTTCTTTGTTTAGTTTTCTTCTGGGTAGTTTTATCTATATGCGTAGCCAAGAGTAAGGGGTTTTCTGAAAAGTACAACTAATTTAACTTTTAACTAATGATCCTTAGTCCTTGGCTAGCTCTCTTTGTGCTGTTGTAGGCCTCTAGCTGCAAACTTTCTGAAGCACCCTCCCTAACAGTGTTGCATTTGTGTGTAAGACCATTTTTTTTGCAAAGTGTTATGTAACTTCTTCCTTGTTTCTTTCTTTGTTTTTCTTTTTTTTTTTTTGAGCTTGGTTGAATATTTACAAGATTTCTTGCTGCTTTTTGACAATCTATATTTATTTAGTAGAACAAATTTCAATATATTACTTGAAACTATGAAATAGAATTGAGTTAGCAGTTGACTGGTATGTGATGTATAGAAGTACAATATGCTGTGGTTAATTCTGCAGTAGGTTTGTTAATTTTGTTTATCTGCACTAAAGTACGAAGATCTCCATTCTGTTTAACCATTCAAAATGAGGGTGTGATCCAAGTCTGTCATGTGTTTGAAAGCTAAATCCTGGAATTTGCCGTGGGAGTAGAATATACTAAATCTTTTGCATGAGGAGTTTGTTGAGACAGTAAAGTAGCTGTGACATTTTGCCAATTCTTAAATGCTTCTACGTTATGCTGAAAGTCAGATTCCTGGTAAAATTTTGCTTTAGAGTCAGGCTTAAGTAAACTTGCACAGCACAAGAAAAAAATTGCACCAAAGGTACTGATAATATTTGAACAGTAATCTGTACATTTTGCTGATTTGGAATTTTTTTTGCATTTGTTTATTTCCCTTTATGAAAGGAATTTCTAGCGTTGTAAGAACTTAGGTGAGTGTAAATCTCTTCCAGAATTATTAGTTACTTTAGAAGGAAACATTTTGTAATTTCCACTTGCTTCCATCAATGAAATTCAGAATAACTCAAAGCAGTTTTGGTGCACCAGACATGCAGTGTGTGTATGTTCTACAAGAGATCCAAGAGCTCCCTGTTCGTGAGGCTGTTGAGAAGTGGCATCCAACATTCAGTGCTCAGGTATGTTAGTAAGAAGTACTGTAGTCCTATGAGGGCAAATGTGTGGATTTTTAAACATTTTGCCATAATTGCACAATTTTGCATTTTTACTTAATGTCATGTTATGTTTCTTAAAATAAACCTATTGTTGAAATACAGTGGAGTTCAACGGTTTTTGTGACAAATCTGTGTGTGTTTTAGTAAATTTCTGAAAATCAACTTGATGTATTTTTGATGTTTGTTCAGTTCTATTTCTGCACTTGTTCCTCACCTGTGTGTAATGTCACTTTTTTTTTTAAGATGGATAATGTTTTGTTCTTTTGTCTCATTCCTTGTGGTTATTCAGGTCTAACTTCTCATTTGTTTGCACACAGACAGCATGGTCTTTGCCTTCCCTTTCTCCATGCCTTTGTCTGCAGCTGGCATCCCAGCAGGAATGTCCTGTTGGGCTTTCCAGCCTGAGAATACTGAATATTGGAAAACCCCAACCCCCTTTACACTGGATTTCCCAGCACCCTCGCTGCAGAGCTGAGAACCCCTGTTCTGTTGTTTCTGCTGCAGTGCTGGTGTTTAGCAGAGCTGCTTGTACACGATACTGATTAAGAGCCTTTGTTCCCTTCCAGAGACTCTCATGACCAGTGGAGATACCAGGTCATGGCAGCCTAGGAAAACACCATGGAATTCTCTTGTTTGGCTGGTGCTGGTGTTGCCAAGTTCTCCAGGCAGTGTCTGTGGGCAGTGCCAGAGCTCTGATCTCATGGCTGCAGAGGGGTGGGGTGGCTCCTGTGACTGGGGTGTTGCTGTGAAGGGCTGCACTCTTTGGGAAAGACATACCAGGAAGGCACTGTTTGTGGTGGCAACACCTGGAATATCTCAGGGTTTGTCTTGGGGTGGATGAAGAGTGAGCCCAGAGCTTAAGGGCTCGCCTGGTGAGGGTGACCTGCTGTGGGTGTTGGCTACAGCCCACCTGAGCAGGGGGAGGAGCTGGAGGCTTCCTCCAGGCAGCTTCTTCAGAGATCCTGCAACAATCCTATGGAAACAGGCCCTGCAGGGAACAGGGATCCAAGAGAGCTGGTTGATTTTTTTTTTTTATTTTTTTTTCCCAAGGATCACTTCCTTCAGGGTTTAAAATGATGCAACCCGATGAAGGAGAAATTGGGTAAAAGGGGCAAGACACCTGTGTGGGTGAAAAGGGAATTCAGTTCCTGCATAAGCAAGAAATACACAGGAGATGGAAGCGGGGTCAGAAAAAAAGAGAGACAGGAGTGTTTCAACCATGCTCTTTCATTCCCTAATTTCTGTTATAGTAAAGAACAGATACATGGATTGTCCCTCAATGTCCCAAGTTTCCCTGGATCTCTTGTGAAATCCTTTCAGTGCTGACGTGTTACAATGCCAGTGCTATAACAGGGGTGGACGAGATCACTTTGCAAGGTCAAGTTAACTTCCTGAGGTGCAAGGAAAGGTGAGCAGCTAACTGAGAGAGCTGAGGAGACACAGGTTTGCAAATGATTATACACTTTAAGTGTCAAGGATTTTCCTTTGGATACTGAAATAAATTCCAATGTATTTTTTTTTAAGAGAGAAGTAGCTGGGCTCTTGAGAAATTCTTTCCCCCTGCAGGTTGGGGATGGAGTTATTTGCTGGGCATGTTTTTCCTTTCAGACATCCCTTTGGAAATGAGTGGTGTTATTTTGGAAGCATCTGCAAAATAAAGTAGCATTACTTAAACGAACTTAGCCACTATGTTTGTGCCTCAAAGCTGTGCAGTGAGTGCTGCATGCAGGGGAGTGTCTCACAGCTTGGCACTCATGTGCAGCTGAGAGGTGGGGAAATAACCATCCAGCTGTTGCTTTCTCCTTATCTGTGTGCACCATGTTCTCCCCTCTGGGCCTCTCAAAGATGGAAGAGAGAGAACAACAAAGCTGGAACCTCCCCCATTTCCTAATATCTCTCTAAGGTCCCCTGTGCCTCACTGGTGATTTTTGTGTTTGTGTTTTACACAAAAATAATGATGCAAATATCTGCTGCAAGGGGCAGGTATTTATTTAACAAAGATTATTCAATCAAGTTACTTCTTAACAAGTAGGAGCAGCAAAACCAACTGATTTCTAACATCTCTCCAAGTGGAATTTCTGAAGTACAGCAAAGGCATGTACTGTCAGCTTTCCCTTTCAGAAGGTGCTGGTGGGGTCTCTCCATTTTTAACCAACGAGTAGGACACAAATCCTGTACAGACTCTACATCTTTGATAGCTTTGGCCTCTACAAAATGCAATTTAAAGCACCCACCACCTGAGAAGTTGGGGGGTGGTGAGCAGACAGTGAGAGTGATTTAGCACGTGTCAAAATCCCTGAATATTGTGTTGCCTCATGGAAAAAGTGCTAAAAATCCCCACTTGGAGAACACTTGGCAGGGCAGGGTTTGGCTGTTTTTGAAGGACTGGGTGAATTCCTGCATGTCACAGGCTTTGAGTGAAGAATGCCTAGCTCTGCCTGTAGAGGAACAAAAGAGAAATTGGGTAAAGCATGATGCCCTACTCTTTGTAGTACCTGGGTACTGGGGAGGCCTTCCCAGCATGGAATGAGCTCTGTGTAATTCATACAAGTGGGTCACAGCTTTCTCCTCTGCCCTCTGTGGCTGTGAGCCAGGGCACAGCCTGGCCCCAAAGCCATGCCAGGGTAACAGGGCTGGAGGTTGTGCCCAAATAACCTCAAGCTGCTGTCTTTTAACAGATCTGCTCCTCATTTTACAGATTGTACGTGCTTATTTAGGTCTTTAAGTGTCACTGAGTGCTAGAAATGATAACAAACCTGTAAAACATCAACCAAAATGGTACCAAATATATCTATTTTAAGGAATGCCCTTTGTGTTCCCATGTCTCCTTAGATCTGCATGTGACCTCTGCTTTGCAGCCCTCACTGTCACACAAACGTCATGTCCAAGCGTAAGAAGCATGAACTGCATGCTCCCTTTGTGCCACTTTTTGATCCGTTTGTTGAATGATACATATCTACTTTTTCATTATCTATAAATTCCATTCTAAATTTCATTAGATTAATTATTTTGAAGATGGGATGTGAGACATCAGTTGCAGAAAAAGATTTTCAGATAAATTTTGAATTGCCTTAAACCTTTCCAGTTTGATACAGTTCATATTCCTTCAGGAGCAAATTGCTTCACAGATTCTGAAAAGTTCAGGGGCAGAAATATTCGGTGAATATCAACTTAACCTTCTCCAACAGCCATTAAATTAAGTGCTGAAGTTGTCTTTACTCTACAAACTTACATTTTGTTTTTCTTAAGTAAAAGCTGTACCACATTTTGTATCATAACTAGTATATGGAGAGGAAGTGTTAAGAAGAAAGAGCCATTGGATTAGGCATTTTTCATAGGTCAGTGAAATAATAAAGGGGGATTTCTGCTGCTTTTGTCCATTTTAAACCACAAGGGAGGTGTCCAAGGTATTCTGAAGTGATTTTGCAGAGCAGTCTCAATAGTGTGAATTGTTTTTTTGTCTGAAGTGCACTAGAGATGGTCACAGCCCAGTAATCATCAGCAAAACCCCTTTATAAATTAGACAATTGCTATTAACATGGAGATGGAAGGAGGGACAATATCTAACAAAGGCAAATCCATGTTTTGATTTGGAAAAGCACCAGTCTAAAATGGCTCAGTGCCAAGGGAACTGTTCAGTATCCGCAAGCAAAATAGAAAGTACATTTCTGGAAGTGTCGAAGTTAATTCATTCTGAAAGTGTAAAGGAATTTTACCTTTTGCAATGCCTTTTTTTTTTTTTTTAACAGTAGCATTCTTCCAACACTACACCTTTAGGAATAAATGACTCCCATGAACTCTAGATCTGGTGTGGTTGGATTCTCCTCGACAGGCAGCTCCTGTGGGGTGGAGCACAGAGAACCACATGCACCTTCAACAACCTGTAATGAATCTCCACAACATCTCTAAGTGCTTTAAGGATTTACTCATTTTATAAGGCAGAAAAAGCGCCAGATATGGTTGTTATACTTCTGGCTGTAAAGTATTTTTAGAGAGAATAACTGGTAGGAGCCATGGCTGGTGAGGCAGAAAGAGCTGGACCATGAGATCGATCGGCCCAAGGTCCATGCAATTGGAATTCTCTCCCTGACTCTGAGCTAATGGAGGGTGCCTGGGGAGACAAGCATGGAGCTGCCTGTCAATACTCCCCAAGCTCCAGCAATTTGCCATCTGCAGTGCCAGAGGTGACATCCCTCTGTTTAATAGTCCTCAATGGATTTCTCCCTGGAATCTATCTTGCTGTCTTTTGACCACTGGAGACTTTTTTATCAAGCTGTTACAACTGCCTGGTAGAAAATCTTTTTTAAATGGGAGATGTGTACTATGTTTCCTGTGTTGTGAGAAGAACATCTGAGCTGGCTGGGAGAGCACCATTTGCAGGGTTTTGTGCTAGTGCAAACTGGGAACTTGTGTGTGGGTTTAGGCATTCACTGTGTCCTTGCAAGGAAGAGATTTCTGCTGGGGCCATATGGCAGAGTGTAGATGACTGCACGTGGTGACAAGGCAGGAAATACGGACTACAAGAGATGCTGGCTGGCAACGTTAACTTGGATGTATCAATTTTTTTGTCTCCATTTACCTTTCTGATGAATTTTCTACTCAGATTGGATGAAAACATTCCCCTGGCCCACCTACTATTATTATTCCTAATATTTTTGTGCTTCAGTAGTGCATTGCAGCGTTGGGATTATTAACTCGGCAGGGGAATGTTTTAAATCCCCCAAATGGGGATTTGCAACATAAATCTGGTGGAAACATTCCTACTGAAATTGGGTTACATTAACCTTTACAGAGCCTGGACTTGGGTTGTGGACACTGCACATTTAATAGTCCAAGTCAACTGCTTGGTTACTGGCAAAAAAAATCTGGAATTTTCTGTATCTTTTCCCCTCACTCCAGGGTGACATTTACCCCTTGATAAGTGTTGCTGTGGCTTGCCAACCCCTTCATTTCTTGGGTGATCAAAATCAACCTGGTGCAGGATTTTGGGTGACCCAGAAGCCATGCAGGAGAACTTCAGGCAGAAGGGTAAAATGCCTGTAGCAGGGTGGGCAAAGACCTCCATAAGCAAATTTCCCTGGAGGGGGGAGTGGGAGCAGAGCCTGCAAAAATGCATTGTAAAGAAAGAATAAGTTAATGTGTGCAAGGAAAAACGATATCTGACAAATAATTTATCAACATCCGCAGGGAGCTGAGAGGTGCCAGCATTCCAAGCACTGGAAATGAAGAGTTTGCCCTGGATTTGCTCCTGGCGGGTGAAGGGCCACCCCCTTGGAGAGAAGTTAATGTGAGATACAGTAGCCTTTGGATGTAACAGGTGGCAGAGGGTGTTCCAAGTTACAGAAAGGCTTCACATCTGAGGGTAGAGCCTGTGATCTCAACCTTTGATCTCCTCTGGGGTCAGCAGATGGCTTTAAAGGCAAGGAGGTCACTCCCAGTGGAGCCAGCATTCCCAAGGGACAGGAGTCCGAGCGGTGCCTTGGTTGAAGAGGGAGCAGCCCTTTGGACAATGAGTGTCTGAGTGTGTGGTGGCGTGCTTGGCTTCAGGGAATCTTGGAATCCTTGGATCTGCAGGTGAAACTTCATTAGACTCAGGTTTGATTTATCATGGTGCTCTCATTTAGCAAAAATACCCAAACCAAACAGCCAAAAACCTAGCCCCAACCATACAGAACAAGTGGTGTAGAAAAATAATTGTGCAGCCCAAGAATAGCCCCCAGCTGATCTGGGTTACAGAAGGAAGACTATGGTTGTATGTGTTGGCTCCAAAAGACAGCAGTTCAATTAATCAAGGGGAGAATTGAGATGTAAGGGACCTGGAATTTCTTTATTTCCAAGTTATTATTAGTAGCCTCAGAGGGATTCCTGAAGAGGATTGAAGAATAGTGGACAAAGGATCCAGGACCTGTCTGAAGAGTAAGTCTAAACAGACTAACAGGATTTAAGGGGGAAGACTGCAAGGAGTGGTAAGTGGAGAAATGGGACATCCAGTAACTTCACAAAAAGGAAATAGGAGTAAAGTGAGAGAGCTGACAAGTAAGTTTGTGCCAGGCAAGGACAAGCCTCACTTTTAAATTACAAAGCTGTGGTTAAGAGGGGGTAACAGAAGGGGTAATGCCTGTGAGAGGATGGTCCTGGGTCCTCCTTAGTGCTGATGTCTCACAAACCTCAGGGGGTGGCATGGGAGAAATGAGGGCAGACTGGGACTGTATCTCGTCTGTCTGCTGATTGCTCAGGGCATTCAACCCGCTAAAAATAATCCCAAATTTTACAATCCCAAAGTTGGATTCCCCTAAATCTTCCTCTGAAAACCTTGTTTCACATTTGGGGAGGTAAGAGTCAGCTGCTGTGATTTTTATTTTTGGCTGTACGTTATATTTTCATTTAACTTTGGTTCCTCGCTTTGGTTTCTGTATTATGTAAGAATTTGCCTTGATATAGAAAAGCTGGACAATGATTTGATATGCTAATCTGATTTTATGCTAATGTCTTCTCAATATATCTCTCATTACACAAAAAAAATCAAATTAAATGCACAAATATATTTATTATGTAAGACTTCTAAAGGTGATGTATAATTAGTCATAGTTTTAGAACTGGTGGTTATAAAAAATAGCCTTTCTTTTTATCCCATATATAAAGTTCAGGCTCAACATTTTTAAAGGACAACAAAAAAAAATTAATTTGAGGCAACTGAGAATTTTGCATATCCTAAATTTTGGTAGATTGTGACTACCAAATATAATGTTAAATAAGCAAACATGTCCTCGCTCTATCCACCCCTTAATCAGTTTTATTTTGCCTAATTTTAGAACCACTAGTATATGTCAATATTTTTGGGAGCTTGGAATTCTCCATAATATTTGAATGGCCTAAACTGGGTAGAATAACCATAAATGAAAGTAGCAGTACAATGAAATGCAATTTGATGAGTAATAAGATCTCTTAAACATCAACAGACAGGCATTCCAACATTACCACTATTACTTTTTAACTTGGGTCTTCCTTTTAAAACCTCACCCTATAGTAATGAAGTAGAGTTAATGTAATTCTAAAAGAAAATTATTTCTTTTTATGGGAAGGCTTAGATGATGAGGTATAATAGGCTCTGCATCAGTATCCATATACTGTGGATACCTGTAAGGGAAAAAATGTTTCAGGAATGTCTATCAGACTACTTAATTACCTACTATCAGAGCAAGAGGAACTTTGCAAGTACAATCTTCCTTGATCCTGAAATTAAAACATAGAATCCCTCATGGTAAAACAGGACATTTTCCTTATTATTTATAATTTTATTGTAAAAGACTTAGTTGGACATCGCTTGATATAGCACGGAAATCTCAGGAAACCAAACAAATTGACATAATGGATATTATCCAGATAGAAATTAGAGTTCTTAAAGACTGGATTTATCAAATATTAGCACTTTGGGCTATTATTTTTTCCAGTTACAGTTCAGTTCCGTTCACGTTCCAGTGGAACCTTGGGAAGGGGTTGGATCTGGATGATCTTTAAGGTCCTTTCCAATCCAACCCAAACCATTTTGTGGTTCTGTGTAGATGGCAGTGAATCCTCTCACAGATCTTAGTGGATCAAAGCTGGGAGCCAAGAGTGGGGCAATCTCTGCCCTGTCAGACTGGATCTGCCCGTGACTCCTCACCCACAGAGCTGGGAGGGGTTGCCAAGGGGTGAGGGTGAGGATGGAGTGGGATGATCCTCTCCCAGTGTAACCTCTCGCCCTTGGAGGGCCTCCAGAACCAGCAGTGATGCCTTTAGAACACTGAAACAGGGCTTACATAAACTTCCTTCAATTAAAAATAAATGGAGATGAATGGTCCTGGTCTCTAGCAAGAAAAAGACAGTGAAGAAAGGCTATGAGAACAAAAATCAGCCATTATCTTTCAGGACAGGACTGAAAGTTTTCAATGGAGGTCTGGCTATTTTGCAAAGGGATTCCAAAACTCACCCCTGATGTATCTGAAAGATTCATGGAAAAGAAATTTATGTTTTACTTATTTTTCCTTTTTATCCTCATTTTATGTTAATGACTGGGAAAAATGGGAAGAATGCAAATGAGTGAATGCCCTCTTTGATCTGTGCTGTTCCTGAGCATAATCTGGTAACCTGGCAGGCATCAGGCACGAGTGGAATTGCTGCCCCAAAGTAGGAAGAAACTTCAGCCCCTTTGCAAGCAGTTGCTCAGTTTGGTGGTTGGTTGAGGGAAGCAGCAGCCAGAAGAGCTCTGTTCCCCTGCAGAACAGGGAGCTGGGCCCACTGTGGGGCTGCTCACCTGCTGCTCACATCATGGGGATTGTTCTTTTTAGCAGGAATAACCTGAAATCATGAGGACTGGAAAGTACACAGTGAAGGATTCACCCTAAAAAAAGGTACAACCACAGCCTCGGGTTCTCTCCAGAGGGGCTGTGACAGGAGTGACCTCCAGAAGCCATCTCCCAAGGTGGGACACAGAGCCACAGGCTGGATGTGGCAGAGAACACAAAGGGGAGGCACTGACTTCTTCTGGGACTGAGCCATGGAGGCCACAGGAGTATTCTGAGGGTATGTATTTAAAATGCATGTGGAAGAGCTGGACAGGGTTATTGGAGAGGGAAGGATGATCTTGGTTCTGTTAGAACTAACAACAGAACTGTTAAAAGGCAGCAAAAGGACTAAGGCTTCAAGAGTGGGTGATTCTCTGTACCTCTAAATGATTTTATTTTACTTTAAAATGATGCCTGACTTTGTGTTATGCACTTTCTGTACACCACACATGTCCTCTGCTCTGCAGGACCCCGGGAAGCAGGGTTTGCTCTGGAATCTGCTCTGGCCATGTCTCCTCCAGTCCTTTCAGACCTGGGCTATGTCCCCCCCGATGGTGGATGGGGCTGGGCAGTGGTGTTTGGAGCCTCCATCTCCATTGGCTTTGCATTCACCTTTCCTAAAGCTTTCACAATCTACTTTAAAGAGATCCAGGCTGTTTTCAGCATCTCCTACAGCCAGATTGCCTGGACAACATCCATCATGTGTGCCACCACCTACGGGGGAGGTAAGTGAAGCAGGGCTGTGTTTTCCTTTGGAAAGAGGAGATCTGATCTCTTCACCAAAAGGGAAGAATGTATTTCTTTGAGAAAGCTCTTGCAAAGTGCTAACTCTAAGTCTGGCTCTCTGTTTTCTGATGATATACATTGGCAAAACTGAGAAAACCAGTAGTGCCGAGTTTTTTATTGCCAACATATATGAAATCATCAATTGTTATTTCATCAGAAATCTTGCTATGTGTGGGTGAGTGAATGCTTGAAATTATTTGTGTCTGGGCAGTTATTTCAGTATACTTAGTCTTTTGTTCTGTTCCTATTTTTGTCTTTCCTTCTGAAACAAAATGTGTGACTTGTACTCATGATTGCAGAGAAGCCACTGAAACTCAAACTCCAGGTTTTGCCGATGTACAGATGTGGAGTATATGCATGTGTATCTTGAGACAGCATTGAAATATGTTTCTCCCTAAATACTTTGCTAAAATCTTGTGCTTCACATAAGTAAGGGGTGATGTTTTAGACTTTTCTCTGCAGAATCTTTCCAAAAGAACAAATACATGCACCAGTTTCTTCAAATTAAAATGTTCACTGGGTACTTGTACCTTGGCTGCAAAAGTCACTGTTGTGGGAAGGTATTTGCAGTCCTTATAATGAAATTATCAAGTGGATGTTCCCTGAGGGATGTTTCCCTCAGATGCTGATGTCAGGTCTGCCACTTTGGTCTGAGTAGCTGGTTAATCTTGCTGTTAATAGTTAGTAGAGATCATCTGGTTTAGGCTGCTGGTGCCTGTGAGGTGCAGCTGCTGGCAGTTATTCCTGGGCTCTCAGCAGATCCTGGCAGTTCTTAGCTTGTTTTGAAAGGGTGAAAGGTAAAAGGATTAACACTTAAGAACACAAGAATAACCACCCTGACTCACACCTACCCAAACCTTCATTCTTCCTAAAACAAGTCACTGACACTCTCTGGGGAGGACTATTACAAAAAATTTTGTGGATGGAGGGAACTTTTCGGTACCCTCTTGCCTTCAGGACAGGGTGGCTTGGAGCCTTCCTGGGTCACTCATTGCAGAGATCAGAAATCTCACACACTTTAGGAACTGGTTTTATCTGGCAATAAATAAAAGGAGTTGGTGTGGGGTGGATTAAGGTGAAAGGAGATGTACATGACCAGAGAGAGTGAGAGATGAGCTGCTTGCAGAAAGAGCCTTTTCAGGCTTGGCTGGAGTGGATCAGACTGTCAGGGATGCAGATTCCCTGGGCTCTTGGGGCTGTGCCCTGTGCTGCAGATGGACAGAAGGGTTCACTGCCAGGGGAGGAAAATCAGCAGCTCTACTGAACACTGATTCCCCCTTGAAACAATGGCTGTGTATCCACTTGCTGCTGGTTGGCTCTGGGGGTTTTGTGTCAGGAGCTGAGAAGGGCTGACAGACCCAGAGTGGAGACTGCAGAGAGATAATTCAGAGGGTTCATTTCCTCAGGGGGCTGTGCAGGGCTCTCTGGAAGCTGGATGTCTGGAACTGAGCACCAGGCATTGCACATGTCTCAGAGTGGTTGGGATTTCTGGCTTTCTGTTCTCCACACTCCCTGAGCGAGAGCCCTCAACATCTGGATGGAAATAGAGCAAGGGATCTGCTGTCTGTGGCATTGATGGGAGAAGAAACCATTACAGTGTCAGACTTGAGGCTTTCATCACTGATCTTCCCATCTTTAAATACAGGCTTTCACAACATCATTTTGCTGCAGAGCTGTTATTGTAAACTACAGCTGTTTCTGCAAGTACCTGACTTTAGCAGATGCCACCTGCAACAACAGGAGGGTGCAGCACAAGCAGGAAAATATGAGATGCTGTGAAGCAAGTTGACTTTTCCTTTTCAGCATTGTATTTATATTCACACAGAGTTTGGGCCAAGAACTCAGTGCTGGTAGGAGGGTCCTGCTCCTTTCACAAACGCTTGTGTTCATTGCTCCAAGAGCACATTTCCTCCCTCAGGCTTTGTCCCCCAGACAGTACCTTGCTCTTCACCTCTCTCAGCTTTTAAACCACTGCAGCATCTGAATTAGATCTTGGAAAAACATAAATCTGAGGAAAAACCCCTGTGTACTCTTCTAGAATTAAGGAAGATCAAGTGTCTCATCTGCTCTTGCGCATGATTCATAATTCCAAACATTTCCCTGTCGTGTTCTCATCTTTCAGTTTTGCTGCCAGTAACTGCTGTTGACATCTCCATAGATCTGAAAGCAGCAGCATGCTAATAGTAATAAAGAGGGAATGGCAATAATAACAGATTTAGGAGTTTCATCTCGGGGAATAAATATCTTTGAGTGCATAAGTAATTGAATACTCAGTTTGATCTTCCTTTCAGCTAGAGCAGCATAAGTCTACAGCAATTCTGGAGCATCCAGTGAAGCTGCATGCTGTGTTTGAGGAAGGAGGAAAGCACCAACAAAGCCTGCCCAGAGTGGCTGAAGGAATTTGGGAGATTCAAACCCCAACTTTTATTTTGCAATATTCCAAAAAGCTGCAGCTCTCTGTATATAAAACAGTTGTTTAGGAGAGCCTGCACTAGAGTAAATAGGAAAAGAAAGAAAGCTTCAACAAGCACTGAATATAATTTTTGGGTGAAGCCTGGGCTACACTGAGGTCATCAGGCATCTTGCCATCACCTTTAGTGGAGCCAGGATTTCATCTTTCAGCTGCTGAGTTTGACCTCCTGAACCGAGGCACTAGAAACCTGGCAAATTCCAGCCTCAAGCATTTTGGGAAAGGGGGCTTTCCCAAAGGTCTTCAGGAATGTGAAGTAATGGAGTGCCCTGTAAACCTTACCTAGGTAATAAGATCATCTCTGAAGCATGTTTTACAAGGAGTCATTTCTCGGGAACTTAGGGGGCTCTTGGGAAGGTCAGTCTGTAAACCTGGGATTACAGCAGGCTTGAGTAAATAAGTGGACCAAAAAGCCTCCTCTTTTTGATCTTATGGGGTAACAGGGATGTACAATGTCAAAAGTTCAACAAGTTCCTTAAGAACTCTCTGTGTAAGACCTTGAAAGTTAATGCTAAAGGATCTTGTTTGATCTGCTGGACAATGGTCAGCCAGAAGGGCAAAGCCCAGAGAATTCAGGCCCAGGAGCGTGGCTGAGTTTGCCCCCAGCAATCCTGTGCATTGCATCACCTGTGTTAAGGGCGAGGGATGTTACACACAGCTATCTGCACCATGTGATGTGTGCACTCAGCTCCTCCCAGCTTTGTTTCTGTCTCTTGTTTCCATACCCCAGCGTTTTATTGAGTTTGAAAGGCAATGAGGAACTCCCAGGCTTTCTTACACCCCACCAAGAGGAGCTGGTTGTGTTCCAAGTAGATCCTGTTGTCCTGTGTCCCACCTGCTCTCTTGCAGTGCCCAGAGATGAGCCCTGTGTGGTGCCAGCTGAGAGTGGCTCCTGCTCAGGGCATCCTTGTTCTTGAGGCTGGGCAAAGGTGTCCTACACACACAGCAAACAGCAGGACCTGCCCCCAGAACACTGCAGCCCTAGAGAGAGATTTCTTGGGGAAACTCATGTTAAGAGGAGACGGCCTTGTGGAGTTAAAATCACTTGTCACAATTTTGTTTGCTGGGGGACCAAAACGCATAACAAAGCCCCAGCTGCCTCTTTATGATATTTTTCTGCACTAATAGCTGACTGTCCTGCCATTATCTTAAAACTTGGGTGAGGTGGGGTTAATGTTTTTGGAAAATACCTGCATTATGTAATGACTAGGAGTACTATGATCTGCAAACAATGGCATTCTAGAGAATTCCTGCAAACTGGTGTGATATCCCCCTGTCCCCAGGCCACTGACCCTCAATTCAGGCTCAGTCAACATTGTGTAGTTCCACGTTTTTGCTACTCTGGAGTGGGAATCACTTCATGGTGATCATGGTGTTCTTCATGGAACATCTATCTCAAACATCATGAGGGTTTAATGAGATCTAAAGCTCTCCAAATAGGTGAAGTGTTATTCAGGCAGCCTGGAGGCAGCTGATCCTTTTTCTGCCCTTTTAAGAGTTTGCTTGGAGATGGGCTGGAGACAGCAGTGGTGTTCTGCACCCAGATGTGCCACAGCTGCTGAGGGCCATTCCTGGGAGATGGTGCTCGTGGAGGGGCTGGATGAGTCACAATTAATCGGATCAGTTTTTGGAGTCTAAGCTGCAGATCTTTGCTAGCTTGGTTCCTTTTCACTGAAAGGAGTAAGGAATCTCTCACAAGAATATTTCCACCAGGAATCACAGGTAGGCTGAGCGGTAAAAGAGACTGGGATAAGGTGGGATCCACACTGATTTTACTTTGACAACACTAAGGAGTCTTTATTCATCACGTGTTTACCTTGAGCAAAAATGTGTGGACTCATTATCCTGTGGTAAAAGCTCACAGCAAGGACAACAAGGCTTGAGTCTGGAACTGGAGAGCCACAGGGTGGGGGAGCAAGAGTTTCCCTCTGCACAGAGTCACCAGTGGAGTCCCCTTTACTTTCAGTACAAATGAAAGAGTGACCCGCTCTGCTCTGGCTAATGTGTAATTACACCTTCAACACAACCTCCTGCCCCAGCTGTTTGTTTGCCTGTCTTTGTGTGCACAACCTTAAATGCCTTCAGGCTCTGCATTCAGCAGTGTTTTGGGAAAAACACAGTATTTCTCCTTATTTTCAGCCATTTAGGACTTGGCATAACCAGACTTCTGCTGTAAAAGTTAATAGCTAAATTCTTGATGCATCTCTGAGTACTTCAACCATGTTGTTTTCCCTTTCTATGCAGTCATTTTCCAAATATAACAGAGGAAGATCCTTCTGGGATTAAAATGTAAATGAGACAAAGATGCAATAACAAAGGAATAATTTGTTTTAATTCCCCAGTGAAAACACTCCAGTTATTAGATCTAGATTAATTGTCACCATCTTTTTACCAACAAGAATGTTTTGGTTTGAGCTGCTGATTAAACTCCTGCAACAAGGGAAAAACAGAAGAAGTGATGTTACTGCTTGGTTTATTCTGTTTTCTCCAGGAAACCAGCACATCCTGCAGTGATGCTTCATGCACCTGGCTGGTTTGATGGCACAGACACAGGGCTGGGGCTGTCTGAGAGGTTTCCTGGCTCTGGAGAGACTTATTTCATGTCATGAATCCCTCTGCCTGCCTGCACTTCACGCTATTAATACCAGGGTTTAGCAAAAACCGAGTTTGACATTTCATAACTTTCTACTTTGTCCTCTCCTCGATGCCCTTGTAAAACATATTACTCAGTGAAAAACAAAGCCAGGAGTCTCTGCCAGTGTCCCAGGTGGTTTCAGTGCCAGCACAGATGTCACTGGGCTCTGTGCAGTGTCTCCCCATCAGCAGGTGCAGGGGGGCAGGGGCTGCTGGCTCTGCCTGCAGGAGAACATCTCACACAGCAGCAAAGAGGCTGCAAGGAAATTAAAGTTCCCACCCTCCCAAATAGGCATGGAGATGCCAGGGGATGAGGACTGACCAACACGTGCCACTTGGAGCATGTTGGTGGGGTGCTGCCTGCCCCCCTCCTGCTGCTCAGTGCCCCAGGAGCCACCAGCCACAGTTAGATTCCCTTTAATTCAAAACTCAGGCATGAAAATATTAGTGGCAAATCCCTGAATGCTGGAGTCTTGTGGCTAAACACTGAGGAATGTGTTTTATCAGCCTGGTCATGCTCAGTGGTGGGGAGAAGACAAGTTTGAGGGTAATTCTGAGCTTGCTGGGAAGGGAAGTCATGCTTTGTCCCCCAACTGGCATTTTGTGGTGGCATCTGGTTGGGATCCAGAGTTTTGGTGACTTGAAATCTACTCTCAAGTATTAATCTGTATCTGTGTGGATTGATTCTTTGGAAAAAGTTACAAATTTTATTAGGAACGTAAATATATGGGCCTGTTTTTTGAGGACTGGGATGTCTCTCTCCTAAGACAGGGCACACAAGGAAACTGCAGGGGGTATTCTTTAGAATGGCACCCAGTTTAGTGTTTCTGGAGACGAGAATCCTCATCTTCCAGTGATGGCATCACATGGGCCCAGCCCTTTGGTTCTGCAGAAATTTGCTGCCTATATTCATTAATTCAGGAGCTCCATTTTAACTGTGGTTATGGATTGGATTTCACTGCTGTTGCATTTTATGAGCAAATGGAACATGACAATAGAGCAGTTTTAAGAAATGGGGTGTGCCATTAAAGACCCTTTAAAGAAGTGCAGAGCTACCTCTTTTGGCACTTAGCAGATGCTGTTTTCAAGCAGCAGAGCTAGGTATAGATTTTTTTATTTAATGTGGAAGCAATTTCTAAAGACTTTAATTGACTTAGGAAGACTCAATGAAGGAAAAACTGTTGGAGTTTGAGAGTTGTAGCTCTTAGCTTTGGCTGCCATAAACTGCTTTGCATAAAAGGCTTTGAGTAAAATTATTTCCAAATACCAAAGTGGTTCACTGAAAAGAAATAGAAATATTTTTGATTTTTGAGGGAGCCCAGGGTTTTTTTTCCCCACCCCATTTTTTTTTTTTAATTTTTCCAAGACAAAAACCACTCAAGTTATCCTAACCAGTCACTTTTTTGGGGGGAACTTATGTGCTTCACTATATGGGCATCACTATATGGGTAGTGAGGCCCCGGTGCAGGTTGCTCAGGGAAACTGTGGCTGCCCCATCCTTGGAAATGTTCAAGGCCAGATTGGATGGGGCTTGGAACAACCTGGTCTGGTGGAAAATGTCCCTGCCCGTGGTAGGGGGATGGTCCCTCTCTTCCCAAGCCATTCTGTGGTTCTATGATTTTAAGTATTGTTCATCAAACCTTGGGCTTCAATAAGTAAAGGATGTCAGTTCATTTCATTAAAGAATCATGACCTGGGAACTGTGGCAGAAAGCTTTGTGAAGGTTGGAAAATGGGGAGACAGGAAGAGTTTCAGAATCTGCTTTGCTCCTGGCCCCTTTTCCCGGCCTGCTCCTCTTCTTCCAACTGCTCTGGAGCACTGGGAATTACAATAGCAATCACTTATTTACATGGAACACTGTGATAGGGAAATGAGTCGTTTGAAAAGGTATTTTGCAATTTTAATCAATTTTGTTGCTGCTTGCCAGCAAATTAAAAAACCTGCCCTCCAGGAAGTGTCTGCTGTCAGTGGATGAGAAAGCAGAGCCTGGTCCCAGGGGAGAGTCTGTGGTCTGTGGAGGGGGAGCACTGGCACAGGCAGCTGCTGTGACATGAGCCCAAGACTCCCTAAATCACTCAGAAGTCCTTTTTGACCCAGGATTTCCAGTGTCAGTCCCACCCTCTGCCCTGGGGCTGTTCTGCTTTGCTTGTGAGCTTCTCTGAACAGCAACAGCAGGGCAAAGACTTACCACATTTAGACGTCTCCAGAAATCCTTTATTTGCTGCCAGTATCACCTGCTGCAACGGGTTTCCTGCTCTAGTTCTGAGTCTGCCATGAGTTTGTGTTAAAATTCACCCAGAGGTGCCCTGCTGAGGCTGGCTGCAGGGGCCATTCTTTAGCATGATACACAATTTAGTAGCTCTAGAGAAGGAAATTCTCATCTTCCAGCTGCGAGCTGTTGCAGCTTCCATGGCTGGAGTTGTACCTGCTCCCTGGGCTTTCCGTCTGTCCTCCCACCTTCCATGCTGCTGCTGAGGGTGTGCCAGGTTCAAACTTAGGTGTGTTTATTTCCTTTTGGTCTTATTTTGGGTTTTTAAAAGGCCACAGAAAGCAGCTGCTGAAACAACTGAATGTTGGTATCCTCACAGCCCATAAAATGGGTCAGGGCAGTACCAAAATAAAACTCTCCAAGTTATCACGCTGTGACCCCACAGCTGAGAGTAAAGGTTTCTGGTCATTTTGAGTTTACTCAGTTTTATAGGAAGGAAAGAAATGGCAGTAATAAAACATCTCACAGTTGTGTTGAGGGGAGATTTTAACTGTGCCAGGTAAACTGCAGAGCAAGGCCTTGATTTTTCCCCCCTCTCAGTTGCTTCATTGTGCAAGCAGAAAAATGGGACTTACACGGGGCCTTTAGTTAAGCCAGGGGGAGGCAAGGTTGAGTAAGATACAAGGTCTGTGGTGAAACTGCACCTTCCCAGCCAGAGCAAACACTGCTCAGTGTTTTCCCAACCACAGCTCCATGTAAAAATCAGAATACAGAGCAAACTGGTGAACATGAACAGGGGGCGGGAGTCTGCAGTGATTACAGAATCAGAGAATTCTGAACTGGGTTGGAAGGGACCTTAGAGCCCACTCCATTCTAACCCCTCTGCCACCTTCTCCTATCCCAGGTGTCTCCAAGCCCTTTCCAACCTGTTCCTGAACACTTCCAGGGATGGGGCAGCCACAGCTTCTCTGGGAAACCTGTGCAATGCCCCATTGTGAAGAACTGTCTCTTGACATTTAATCTAAATCTCCTCTCTCACAGTTTCAACCAGTTCCTTCTAGTCCTATTGGCATCTACCCGTGTAAAAAAACCACTCTCCTTTTTTTTTGTTTGTTCGGTTTTTGTGGGGTTTTTTTGTTTGTTTGTTTATTTTGGTTTTGTTGTTTGTTTGTTTTTTTAATGATGACGATGTGGTCCAGGGGCCGGAGAGCAGCTAACACCTTGGTGCAGAGGAGAAAAGAGCTGGGATTCAGTACAGAAAAGAGGCGGGATGCAGGTGGAAACACACGGGAAACAAAAAAGAACAATTTGCATTTAAGTAACTGAGGGCTGCTTAATTAACACCCGCGGGGTGGCTGCTGCTGCTGCCCCGGCTGGGGGCGAGGAAACACGAGGGGACAGGCTCTGGAGCGAGGGATGTGGCTCCCGGCGAGGCTCGGAGGTGCCCTGGCCGGGGCGGGCCG
>JAHLSL010000043.1:5425268-5456236 GCA_025920805.1 Petroica traversi | reverse complement strand
GTCCCACGCGTGTCCCGGGGGCTCGGCACGCACCGGGAGTGGGGGGCGGAGCAGCAGGTTAGAGCCACGTTTCTGGTTTTCCCCGTTTCCACGTGGCGGTTCTGCCCCGTCCCGCTCGCCGGGCTTGGCTGCCAGCTGCTGGGGCTTTGTGGCCACGCGGGGGGCTCGGGTGGGCCACAAACCACACGGGACTCACCTGAACCAAGGTGCAGGGTGGGGTCAGGGCGAGCAGCATCCAGGGACTGGGGCCCCAGGGGAGCAGAATGTCAGAACTGGGGGTCAGGGGGAGCAGCATCCTGGGACTGGGAGCCCAGGGGAGCAGAATCTCGAGACTGAGGCTCAAGGGGAGCAGAATCTCAGAACTGGAGGTTTGGGGACATGCATCCCGGGACTGGGGATCCACGGGAGCAGAATGACAGGACTGAGGCTCAAGGGGAGTAGGATCTCAGGTCTGGGGTCTGGAGGAGAAGTATTCTGAGACAAGCGGTCCAAGGGCATCCCAGTAATGGAGGTCCAGGGGGCAGAATCTCAGGACTGGGGATTTAGGGAGCAGCACCCCAGGACTGGGGACTGGAGGAGCAGGATCCCGGGAGTGGGGGTCCAGAATCTCAGGACTGGGGTCTGGAGGAGCAGAACCCCTGCAATGGGGGCCCAAAGGAGCAGCATCCCGGGACTCAGGCTCCAGAATGTCATGACTGGGGTCTGGAGGAGCAGCATCCCGGGACTGACCCCGCTCCTCCCCGTTTGCGTTGCAGGGCTCCCCAAGGTCCCGCCCGGCCATGCCGGCCCCCGCTGAGCCAGGGGGAGCCCCCGGCCCGCCCGATGGCGGCTGGGGATGGGTGGTGGTTTTCGGCGCCTTCGTTTCCATCGGCTTCGCCTACGCCTTCCCCAAGGGCTTGGCCATCTTCTACAAAGAAATCCAGGATTTCTTTGGCACGTCCTATAGCGAGATCGCGTGGGTCTCGTCCATCATGCTGGCTACCACGTACGGTGCAGGTGAGTGATCCTGCACCAGCCCCCGGGGCACGGTGAGTTGTAAGAGCAGGAAAAAGCCAGAAATCTCCACTCTGGGCCAGAGCAGAGGGAGAGCAACCACAGAGTTCATCTGTACGGACACCATCTGCAGATTTACTTTCTGATCATGTTTCCAAATGTTTGTTTAGGCAGACAAGTCATATGTGCAGCCTAAGGGGCTCCTACCCAGAAATCAGAAGATTTCCTATGAAAACTTTCAATGGGCATCAGGGAAAAGGCCATGAGAACAGGCTGGTGTGAAATAACTAGGTCTGGGTTTCAGCCAGAGTTGAGTGTGGGGTAGAATAATGAATGAAGTAGCTGCTTGTTTATTGTGGCAGCTGATAATCACAGCAATGAAATTGCCAGTCATTCTTAACAGTTGTAAAGCAGTGCTTGTAACTTTGCTCTTTTTTATGATTTCAATATCACTTTCATGACTCAGTGAAATACTTGGGCTGCCCTTGATTAAATCTGCAGTTGGAGGTGGACAGGAACCAGACTCTGCTATTGCAGGAAACTTCATCAATATTTACCCTGTCTATAAAAGAAATTCTGAAAAGAATCTTTGTTTTTACAAAGGGTTTTTTTTTTTCCTTAATAGTGCGCTGTAGTGCTTTTTGAAGAGCCCAGTTGCTAATAAAAATAAAGTTGCTTTGTGTAAGTTTGTAAGGTGGAAGCAAGGCTTGAATCAGAACCTATTGTAATCCACTCTGTTGTAACCCAGACTTGGTCCTACAGAGATGAGCTCTGCAAAGGCTGAGTTCCTAGACAAGAATCCACAAATGGAGCACTTTGAGGGCAAAACCCAGCAGTGATTTATAAAGAGAAATCCCCTGCTTGTGCCAGTGCTGTTGTCCCATTACACTGCAATAAATACGCTAAAGTAGTCACCTGTGGGCTCCCTGGATGCCTCTGTGAGTTGTTGGCAGCTCTGCTTTGTCTTCCAATAAAAAAGTGTTCTCTCCTCCCCTGGTATGGAAGAGATATTTTGTGCTTGACCATGACCAAGTGAGGAACAGGCCCTGCAGATTAACCCTGCACCTGGCAGCACCTCAGGCTGCTCACAGGGATTGAGATGGGGAGTTTGAGCCTCTTGGGGTTCAGCTCATGGCCAATGAGCTGGTTCCTGGAGCAGGGGAAAAGCTGCTCTGATTGCCCCTGCCTCCTTCCAACTGCTCATTTTCCAACCCACCTTTTTCTCTGTCTCTCCAAGTGTTCAAGTCAGTGCTGTGCTCTGTACCTGGGAAGTTGTAGTACTTTTATCCAAATTGACTGGGCATCTCCTGCCTTTTTGCAGGAGTTTTAACTTTACCCTCCCTAATGCTATTACACAGTGATGTGGAGGATGATACAGCTGAATTGCAGGTGATTGTACCTTTGTACAATCACTTGCCTTGCAACTACTCAGAGTTATGTCCATTTGCCAGTCCTCCCCTCCTCTGCTCTGCTCTGGAGTGGGACTGATGCTTGTTGGATCCTCCCTGTCCCTGCAGTGACCCAGCTGAGCTGCTGAGTTGCTCAGTGGCTGCAGACAAGGCTGTGGTGGGAGCTGGCAGGACACAGAGTCAATGAAACACGGGTGCCCACGAGTGTATTTAACATCTGATTTGATTGACTGGGCATTTAACACCAGAGCAGATCTAGCTTATGAATGACTCTAATGGTTTGGAAATTCTCATTAAAGGACAGCTCCTCTGAGCAGCCCAGGTTTTGCTCTGTGGCAGTGCCTGTTAGAGCTGTGAGGATGCAAAGCTTGATTTACCCTGCTGAAAAACCAGAAATCAGTTTAACACTGGGTTTTTGCCAATCTTTCCGAAAAAAGGAAATTCTAAAACCACCAAGGTTTCAACATACCCTGAGTAACTAATAGAGCTCCCAGACCTAGTGATTATTCCCACAGCATGTCCATCCCTTCCCTTCCTTTCCCAAATTGGTCAACATGGAGGTGCAATGGGGAAGAGTGTGGGAGCACTGAGCATCTCCTGCATGAAAAATCAGGCACATGTCCATGGGGGCTGCAGGGGCCGATGGTGCATTTGCTGGTGTCAGGTGAGGGAAATGCCCTGAGGACTGACCCACCCCAGCTCCCTCCATCCCCAGGAGCATCACAGTGCCCTGGCAGGGCATGCAGAAGCCGATGTTTTCACTGACCACAGCTTTTGTTTGCAGGCATCAACACAGTTTCCATGGTGTTCTTGTTGGTCTAAGGTCTTGTTTTTGGGCTGTGCTGCTTGCACTGTAACAGAGCTTATGTTTGCATTTCATAAATAATGCAAACGAAGCTTATTTTCTGAAAATACACAAACTAACCCAAATCTCCACTGGAGAAGCTGTGTTGACTTTGACAGCATGGATGCAGATTTACAGTGACCTCCTGGGGCTTTGCTTGTAGCACCAGAGGAGTTCCAGTTTTTCAGACTAAAACTGAAAATCAGCAGCCAAGACTGTTTTTTTTCCCTTCACTTTCTGCTGAATTCCCCCAGGAAGATGTTTTATACCAGCCAAGGCTCTGGCAATATATATTACAGAAGTTAATGTGTCTTATCCCCCAGTTTCTTAATCTGAACTAAGTTGCAGAAAACAATTCTGTCACTATAATACAAGTAGTAAAACAGATTACTGTGCAGTAAAGTGGACTTTATGATGGGGTACTTGTAGTTCTTGCCAGAGCTCCTGTTCAACAATTCCACATTTCCAATTGCAGAGGGCAGACTGGGGGGTTTGAGAGTGAGGAGCATGAGGGAACATTGCATTTCTCTGACCAAATCCCACAGGCTGAAGCCCTATCAATCTGATAAAGAAAGATTTGTTTTACAGTGTTTCTACTTTTCTTTTTCTTCTTGTCATGGGTGAAGAGCTCATTCCTTACCCCAAATGAGAAAGGTATTACAGAGCAGAGTCTTTGATGGATGGGAAAAAAAAAGGGAAAAAGGATCTGATCAATGATCTTAGAGGTCTTTTCCAACCTTAATGATTCTCTGATTCTGTAAGGGACAAAGCATCATCCTTCCCTAAAGGTGCTTTCAGCTGTGCCTCAGCACCCAGGTAACAGGCTCTGGGGGAGAGGAGGACACAGCAAATGTCCCAAAATTGGAGCACCCATCGTGCTGCCAGGTGCCCTGGGCAGGGCTTCTTTTTGCAAACTGCCTTCTTAGACTTTGCTATGCCAACACAAGACCAATATTCCCAAGGTTTTACCTCAAGTACAGGGGTGAGTTTTGTTTAGGAAGCAAGTTAATTGCAAAGGAAAAAGCCTTTGGCCTTTGCACCTTCTGTTTTGGGCTGCGTGGTGGTGCCAGGTTCACCTAACTGAGCTGCCCTTGCCCCGCTTTTAAGGGTGGGACACATTTCTGATGGGTCCCTGGGGATAGCCATTACCCAGGGAAAGCAGGAGGCAGCAGAGCTCTCAGGAAAGAAAAGATAAGCAGTATTAATTTGCTAGTAAATGAGTTGCTCTATTCAGCATCAGGGGAAACAGCCAAACATTCTAAAAATAAGAAATAGTGATGCCACTAATTTAATAGCACTAATGTTCCTTTAGTTCTTATGGTCTTCTGTAGGGCTGTAAGAGGTAAGGATTGTGGGAAGAAGTAATATCTTTTATTATGGCCAACTGTTAGAGCTTGAACAACAAGCCAACCTCCTGGCACATATGCCAGAATAGAGAGAATAATTTAGTACTAGGACAGGATCTGCATTTTCTTTTTTTAAAATATTTTTTATATGGTGACTATGTGGTAAAATTCTTCCTTCATCTTTGCAATGGAATAACAGGAATCATCCAAGAGAAACTCAGAGATCAGATGCTCCTGCAGAGTGATTTCAGCTGCTCGGCTTGAATAGCTGGGTCTACACCAGGGGACACTGGAGCTTCTTTTTAGAAATTTTGAAGAATTTCACGCTGTTGTGATTGCTGTGCATGTTTGTGTGCAGCTTGCAGGTGTAAATATGTGCTGCTTCGGTTGCCCTTTCAGACATAAAAAGCTCAGGCTCAGCACCGTGCATTGTTTTTGTTCAGAATGTACTGCAGTGGAGTCTTGTCTCAGTCTCTCTATATCCTGCCATAAACTCCCCCCAAAATCTCCAGGGTGTTGCTCCAAAACATCCAAATTTCCATTAAAATTAAGGAATCGTTGTCTGTCTATTTTACAAAGGCAGCATCAGAGAGCCACATTTTGCAAACACAAGAAAAATGAGAGTGTTTCTGGTGAATAAGCCTCCACCTGAAACCAAGCAGTGTTTATTAGTCTTGTTATTTATTGGTTTGTAATTTGGTGAAGATCAAATTACCTGAAGATTTAATTGTGGAAATGTTCCACAACTAAATCTTTTCTCCAAAGAAACTTTCTTCCAGAATCTGTAAGTTCTTAATAGAGCATCTGCTAAAGCAGCAAGGAAGAGATAGGGAAGCTGAAAGTCCACCATTGACCTTGAACATTTAATCCAAGATTTTATAGCTGTATTTTATTACACTGCTAGCATGATAAATTGCAGTGACAGGTTTAGAAAGCACCTTACAACATGCAGTGGCGTAAAGCTATATTAATAATGAGTTTGATTCTGCAGTTTTTAACTTAATCAAAACTGCCAATGTTCTCTCTTGCTCTAGTTCAGACTTGATCAAAACCTTCTCTGCCTCCAGCAGATCCCACCATGGGCTCTCCACCCATTCCAATTGCCTTTGAATAGCTGGGAAGCAGCAAAAGGGGAAACTGAGGTGGGTTTTTTCAAGGACAAGGTTTTGTTCACCTGTGTCAACTCTCTCTACTGCTGTGCACTGGTTCAACAAACATTAATTTTCCAGTGGGGCTTTTCTAGGATTTCCCTAGGCATGTGCTTTTCCACCTGGGTATTTTGTGGAGGCTGAAACAAAAGGAGGAATATTATTCTGGTTATTCACAGTGGATATACAGCACCCTGCTGTCCTGGCCCAAGCCCTGACAGGTGCTTCCTGATGCTGGACTTCACCTTTTCTCTTACCCTCCCCACCTCTTGGAGTTCCACTCAATCAGCCTCCCCATGCCATGGAAACAAGATGTCATCCTGTGCAGGGGCAATCCCCGGGGTAGCAGCACCATTACAACCCTGGATTTTGATAAGAAAGCTGGATGAGGAATGATTTGATTTCTGTAATGAATGGTGCTGCAGATTCATGTACTTCTCCCGACTCTCAGAGAGCACTCCAGCTCTGCAAGGTCACCATGTATGGGCTTATATTTTTTATTTTTTTAAATAGCTCTGTTCTACTTAAGAGCAATAATAGCACTATAGGTTCAGGTGAAATATTTCTGTGTTCGTGGACTTGGTCACAAAGCTTTATCATTTTGCCCTTCGTTGGAGCTATCAAGGTCACCAGGCAGCAGTAATAGAGACGTGTTAGACTTAATAAAAACCAAGATTAATAAGAACATAGGAAGAAGGAAGTGAAGAGTTTTGGTTGGGGGGCCGCTAATGGTGTTAAACCAGGGAGTAAGTTATAATCCATCCCTCCCAACTGGAATTCAAACATGAAAGTTTCTTCTCCCAGATGCCAGCCTGTCCCAGAGCACTGCAGCAGGATGGGCTCTCCAGTGTAAGTGGTCAAGTCATGCAGGGCTTCCCAGGGGTGGGCAAAGCCCTTTGGAGATCTCAGGCAGGCAGGGGCCAAACTGCTTGTGGAGCAGCCTGCTAAGAGTGTAAGGAAGGGCTTTGACCTCCAGGAGAGGATGTTCCAGCCACACAGGGAACTCTTGCCTGCAGCTGGGCTTCCAGTGATGGAAGGGATCAAAGCCAATGTCCTGCCAAGGCAAAGGAGAGCTGAAGAAATCACGGGAGAGCAACTCAAACTGTGATGCCATCACCTTGTGAGGGTGAGCAGCTGTGATCTGCTGTGTGGTGAGATCCAGACCCACAGCTGGGGAAACCCCTGAGTGCTGTCCCCTTGCAGGAGGGCTTATTTAATTGCCTAAATACAAAGTGACACGAAGGACCTTGGCTGTTGGCCTGTGGCTCCTCCGTGCGCTGCAGGAGCAGCATCTCAGCTGGGAAATCTGGAAAGTCAGAGCACTGATCAGATAAGATTGCTGGATAAGGAAGAGAACACTTTGTCTTTCTGAAGCTTGGGCCTTGTCTGCTTTGTTTTTCTTCTTCTTCTTTCTTCTATTTTTTTTTTTAATTTAACATCAGGCTGATGCTGTGGCAAACGTGAGTGTTTCTGATGGGAGGTCAGGGTTGCTGCCTGGTGGGTGCAGGGAGGGAGGATTGCTGCAGCCTGCTTGCTGCAGTGGATCATTGCCCTCACCACCAATCCTGCCCAGGACACCCAGCAGCACAGGATTGACCAGTTTGATGATGCAATAAAGTGTGTCCAGACAATTCCTCCCACGCTTGGCTTGTGCATCATCTCACAAGGGTTGGTGCTGAAGCTGAGCCATTTTCCCCTCAAATGAACTGTTTTCCTCACCTATGGGGGAGCAAGTGAAGCATCTCTGGGGCCAGGTTGGAGCTGATGTGGCATATGCTGGATTTCAGCCTCCTTATTTAAAATTGATTATTTGCAATGTTAAGTAACACTAAGAGGAGGCATCAGAGTGGTTTAGGTGAGGACAGGTCTTTGGAAGCTGCACTGGTAGGTCTGGCAGAGGAGTGTTTGAGGCTGGGGTTGTCACCTGGGGTGTGTCACTGCCACTTGTCCTTGGTGTGTGGCCATCCTGTCTCCAGCAGCACATCCTGGGCAAGGGTGGGCTGGCTGTGGGCTCCTCAGCAAATGCAGGTAGGTGCAAACCAAACCATCTGAACCAAGCAGCCCAGACTAATAATTATTAGACTTCATTATTAGCAGGTAGCACCAGTTGTTCTCCAGTGATGTGGAGCAGGTGGGTGCAGGCCTCAGTTACTGTGGGTGAGCAGCAGTTCTCCACACCCTGCTGACACAAACACTTAAAAGCCTGAGCTATCCAAGTCTCTTCTGGCATGACAAAGACTGTAAGGCTGTGGGTTTTAACCCTCTCACCCCCTTTTCCCCCATGTTGGCAGCTGGGCCCAGTGTTTTCTCTGGCTGCCTCCTTTCAGGCTGAGCATCATTACCAGAGCTGGTGGCTGATCCCCCTCATCTCCAGAGGCTGGTGGGCTCTGGCAGCACGTTAATAATGTGGGGACACTTGCTTTCATTCGGGGGGTAATGAGGAGGTTGCTCTGTTACAATGGGCTGGGACCCTGGTGGATAAATTACCAAGCCAAAGGCAGTATTGTTATTCCATGGAGGGAGTGAGATTATTACTGAGGAAATTGCAGGCCTGCTCCTGTCGTTGTTTTACTACTGGCATGATAATAGACTTTGTTTCATTAGTAATAACTATTTCCCCCCTTTTCCTCTCAGCTGAGTACATTGCACTCCTTCTTATCTCCCCAGTGAGTCCCCACAGTCAATGGCAATCGTGGCATGCTGAGTTCCTATTTGTGTTTTCACAATAGTTTGGAAAATATGAACTGCCTGAGCAGTTGTTTTTGGTGCTGACCAATGTCCTTGTAAAGGAACAGCCCTTTAGAGCCACCCATCACTGTGGGAAAGCAGGAAAAGCTGAGTTGCCTGTGGCAGTCCCAGCAATGGGGGCACTGGTGATCCCAAATCTTCCAGCACTGTGGTCTGTGCAGTTGAGTATTTTAAAGTGTTGGTATTTTATCACCTGTGTGGTCAGCAAACGGACTTACCATCAGACCTAGAAAATTTGCAGTGGCTCTGTGCCTCTTTACACTGTCAGAAGGTCAGTGTTGTGAAACTTGGGAAAAAAATCCACGTTGCTGGAAGCCTCTGGGTTACAGATTTTCAGTGCCTCAGCTCTTAGCTGCTTATCTGAAAGCCGTTCATGGAAATATTTCGGCAGAAATTCATTCAAGACAAGTTCCACCAGAAAGGAGGAACACTGTTACTATTAGTAACAGGTTAAGTAAACAAAAAAAAACCAAAACAAAACCAAAAAACCAAAAAAAGACAAACCAATCCTTACAAAAAAGGCAGATTTTATATATATATATATATATATATATATATATATATATATATATACATGGGGTCAGAGGTATGGGAGAGAAGAATGTTTTAGTCCCTATTAGAAATACAGCAGTGCACACCAGCACTGGAAATTTTGCAGCTCATAAAAAATTCATAAGGCTTGTTGAGGAAAACAGGAAGGCAATTCAGGTGTCTATCTTTTGAACACTGTCATACTTGCAAGAGTTTAAGCCAGTCTGGATTGATATTTCTTGTTATTTGCCAGCTCTGCATTATGATCCTCTCTGGATCATAGTTCAGTGGCTCAAAAAGAATGAATGACAAGGTGGCCTGGCTTTGTGGAGGAGAAGAGAGGACAGTCCAGGGTATTTTGCCATTTCTTTATGGTTTTACAGTCTCCTCTTCAGGGTCCTTTTCACTTCTGCAAACACAAAACTCAAGGTGAAAAGTAATTGGACAAGCTAACAAATGAGTTCAGGCTTGCTGCATTCCCCACTGGCGAGTCTCTGTGTTTCTCTTGCCACCAAGAGCAGCCTCTCTGACACGGCCTTTCATGTACCAGCTAACAAAGAATGGAAATCTGCCACAGGCATGAGAAAAGAGAGGCTTTAAACAGGACAGGCACTAAACCAGAGTGATTTATATGGGCTGAGGATGGTGCTTTACATTTCATCAGTGTTCCAGGGGCTCCACAATCCCAGCTGCATATTTGGGGGATATTTGGTGCAAACTGTTGCTGAGTTTTACTGCAGGCAGAAGTGGAAGCCTCATGGTGTGCCCCCTGCTCTGTGAGGGGTTGGGGTGTAAGTGAAGCACTTCTGAGCAGGCATTCCTTGCTCTTACTGATGGAGACACTGGAGAGCATGTCCCTGTGAGCCAGGGGAGGTGCAGAGCCACAGGCACAGCTCTGAGTGAAGCCAGCAGCAGGATGAGGCTCAGTGATGGCCATGACTGGAAGTTCACAAGAAGGGAGGAAGTCACTGGGTCATAGAAGGGGCTGCCATCCCTTCCTGCCCCAAAACACCCCCCTAATGTCAGCACTCTTGCCTGTGGAATGTACAATTGAGTGTGCAAGGGGTTAATTAAATGGTACTCCTAATTTCACCGTTAGGAGTTGCAGTGCTGTCACAGTGGTGGGGCCGTGGGACAGCCCTGACTGCTCTGCTCCCTGAGAAGCCTCTGGGCACTGGGGACATTCTCAGCAGCTGGGATGGCTTTTGCTCCTCATTCTGCCTTCCCAGGGACTTGCACAGCATTTGTGTGGCTGCTCCTGCAAGGTCAAGCCGGGTAAATGCCAGAAAAGCTTTCTGAGAGCTTTGCCAGCTGTTTCTCTAGCCCTGCTCTCACCTGACGCTGTAAATTAAGAAGCAGAAATCACCCTGGCTCCTGTTAGTGCAGGCTTGCAGGCGGGAACAATGACTTCGTTTGGATGCCAGGCCAGGGAGCCCGTGGTTCCTGCACATTTGACCAGGCAGGTATTAGCAGCTAAAGGTGCCTTGGGATCCAAGCTGCACACACTGTTACCGTAAATGGTTTCTCTGTGGTAATATGCAATATCTTTATTCTTTCCGTGCCAGCTGAGTAACTGGTAAATGACAGGCCCTGCTTTTCAATTCCACCGAGCTGCCAGGGCCTGTCACACTTTTAATTTGTGCAATAGCTGCAAGCATAGCAATAATTGTATTTCCCATTTCCCACAACTGCAGTGCTGGCTTTGTGTTCCCCCTTTTTCTGTCCTCTGCCCTGACTTGAGCTATTTAATGTTTTCTGAAGCTCCCCCACAATGCTGCTGTTAAACTTATCTAATATTTGATGTCTAATCAACTTCCTCCCCAACAAATAGACTGCAGGTGGCATGGGGCAGAGCAGGGCAGGAGGGTGCACTCAGATATGCTGGGTGTGATGCTGATTGCTCTGAGCAGGGTGAGGGGGTCCCTGTGTGGACTCTGTCACCTGCCCAGGCTGGCAGGGTTGGGAGCTGAAGTGTGCACAGCTCCCAAATGTGACAGAGTCCTGTGCCACTTTCCACCCAGAGATGGGACAGATTTTGAAAGGCTGCTCTGCTAAAGCCTGTGGATGTTTCTGTAGGTCCAAGTGACTTAAGTGGAAGTAATTTTGGGGATGTGATTTTGCATTTGCTTCAATGCATTTGAGAGGTCTGCTCAGGACTGTTACAAACCCTTCAGCCTTTGAGCAAAAACTCAAGGAGGTTTGATTTCCCAACTGTTTGAGGCTTTGGGCTGGATTTTTTTGTGTCTCATGTAAGTCCAGATTTTCATGCTAGGTCTCGCTTTTTCCTGCTTTCCTGCAGGTTGAGTGCTCATCATGGCTTTCTCTGTGGATTCTCTGTGGCTGAGAAGGTTTAGCCCAGATGTTCTGCTCCTGTTTTCTCCTCTAACTGGATGCACTCAATATCTGAGGAGGCCCCAGTGCTGTGTGGGTGAGGCTGCTCAGGTGCTGTCCCTCACAGGTGTGTGCTGGGATCCTGTGGCTGTGGCTCTTTATCAAAGCAGGCTCACAGGGCCTGGACACTTCCAGGCTGTAAAGGAGAAAGGTTTTTGTTCTTCTTTTGAGTTCCCTGTGAGTCAGCCCAGCCCAGGCAGGTGACACCCTTGAGAGCACAGTTCTCCCACCTGGACTGGCAAACATGGGACTGATTTTCCTGTTGTAAAGCTGATTGTTCTGGCTGCCACAGATGGAGGCTGTTTGCTGAAGGTCATGCAGAGCTGCTGTAAAACATTGCTGAGAGATCACACATGAGGAGAACGGGGAACAGTTTCAGTCTCATGGCTTAATAAGGGCTTACTGGGAAGCTGGGATGTGTCTGAGGACACAGCAGACTTGTATCCTACCCTCAGCCCCTTCCAGTTCATTATCTGCTGTCCAACCTTCCTGATGGGTGAAGCCAATACAGCCATTTATGGACTGAAGGGACAGGGACATTAATCCTTATTTCCCTTCCCCTAAGCTGGATGCTGCCAGAGTGGCACATGCGTGAGCAGTTCTGTTTTTCCTCATAGCAGGGGCTTCTCTCCAGGGTAGCTGTCCCAGGTCAGAGCAGGAGAGGAGCCTCAGCAGGAATATTGTGGGTTTAAAATGTTTTGCTCCATGGCACAGCATCCTATAGGGTGAAACCCCTCTGCCAGTGGATGAAGGTAATTGTAACCACATTTTCTTAGCTGAGTAATTAGATTGATTCTGCAGAAATGCAGACATGTGGAAAATTGAAAAATGGAAGAGTTTCATGCCCTTAGGCTGCAGATGAATGTGTTGGTGCCTTTCTGAGGAACACTGGCTCAATCTATTGAATTACAGGATGTGCTGAGACCAGCTCAAGCACGAGGCAAGTTCAGGCCCTGACCAGGGGAAACTCAGGCAGAAGGGGGTGTCTTTCTCACTGTGCTGATCTGAAATGTGTGTCCCTTTACCCAGAACTTCTTATTGAATTCTGTAGTGCTCTGTGCAGCAAAAAGAGGCACAGAAGGTGTGTGAAACCAGTTACAGGATTAGCAGAAAAACTCTCCACATAATTATACACACACAAAAAATTTAATTGAATGGTGCATTTGATGGGATGCGATCACAGATCGCACAGCTACAGGGATGTTGTTGGGACTGTGCTTGTGTGCATTTCATTTACGAGTGTTTTGACCTCAGAAATCTATTCGAAAGTATTTCTATGGGCTTCATTCTCCAGATTAAACCAGCCATACCTACTGTTTTGTATTCTTGCACATTATAACAGCTGAGAAATTTTTTGGATGCTGTCAGCCATGCTGAGGCAGTGTTGGGGTTTCTGGGTTTCGTTCCTGTGGTTGGGAGTGCTGTGGTTTGCAGGTTCTGGAGAGAACTCTGGAGCTATTTCTGGTTGAGATTATTTAAGCAAAGGTAAATTTCCTACCCTGGTTCTGTGGTGAGGTAGGTCCCACAGTCAAAGTCCTCAGAGATGCCTGTGAGTTTAAAATACCTGTATTTGCAGTATTGTATGCGTGGGTGGTGTGAGAAGTGGGAGGAATGAAGGCAAACAGGCACACAGGGCTCTGAAACACCATTACTGTATGCTGAGTAGCACCACAAATAGATAAATTCAGATATTAAATCCTCCTGTATTCTCCTTCCTCATTTCCAGTACCACTTTTGAAGCATTTTGATTTAGGATTTTTGAGTAACACAGAACCTTTTCTTTACATCTCACAGCTTGGACTTCTGGACTGCTCTTTCCTGTTCAGTTTGCCTTCTCTTGTTCTGACTTCTCAGTCTGTTCTGATTTCAGAGCTGGCTTTTCTTTGAGAAGGAGGTTGGTCCTGAGGTACCATCAAAGTCCCTCCAATATACATCATTCTGTGACTCTGATTTTTACTTCTCTCATTTCCTCAGATTTCAGTGCTTCAGTGTTCACAGTTTTTGTCAAGACATTTCCCTCTTTTATAATTTTGCACTTTCCTGAAACTCCTCTTTGCATAAAATGCAGGTCCTTTTGACTGGTTCTTCTGAGCTCTGGCTAATCCATCATCCCAAACTTTTTCTACCTACATGGGCTGCTATTAAGATTTAATTAACAACTGTTCTGCTGAAGCTTCAGTCCTGGTCAGCAGTATTGGAATTGCATAAAATAGAGGCATTAAAAATGCAACAGCATTTGTGATATCAGCCTCGCAATATGAACCACTGCTTTGTGTGTATAGTTTAACATCTGCATAAATCAAGAAGCTCCTGTGCTGGGATCCTGAGTTCACTGGATTTTTATTTGTTTGCCTTCTCTGGTGACACTTGGAAGTCCTGGGGGCAGGAGCTGTCACCAGCTACACACCCGTGGCATTGGACACGCTGCCATCTCCATGTGGATCATCTCTGCTTTTCCATTTTCTTGCTGAGCTCACCCTAGGAGCTGTCAGCAGCACTCAGGGCCACTGATACTGCAGAGCTTTACCTGCTCTGTGTCAAACATGCTTCTCTGTCAGAAGGTACAACCTCAAGGTCCCTTTTGCCCTCTCTCCCCAGGTCCCATCAGCAGCATTTTGGTGAATCGCTATGGCAGCCGCCCCGTGGTCATGTTTGGGGGCCTCCTGTGTGGTGTGGGGATGATCTCAGCTGCCTTCTGCACCAGCATCCTGCAGCTCTACATCTGCGTGGGCTTCATCACAGGTGAGAACAAAGCACCTCCTTCCCCTCCACGTATGAGGCTCCCTTCTGATGGTTTGGGACCTCCTCACCTGGGCAATGCAAGGACCAACAAAAACACAATGGGAAGCTGGTGAGGTAAAAAGCTTGTGAGAAAAAAATCTGGTGGAACAAGGGGTCTTCTTATCAATGCTCCAGATGAACTTTAGCAAAGAGCACATTCACTGCTCGGTTCCTGGCTGGACATCACGTGTGGGATCCAGGCAGGGCCGTGCTCTCTGCAGCTCAGTGCTCTGGGCCAGGGTGCTGGGGACAGGGCCCACCAGTGCTGCTCAGAACTCTCAGCTCCCCGTGAAGCAAATCCACGTTGACTGTACTCTGCCCTGGGCAAGGCAAGTCCTTCTGGATACAAGTGTGACTGTAAAGAAGCACCGTGTTCCTGTTTTACTGTGTGATATCTTCCCTCTGTGATGGGATGAGATTTCAGGGGTTTGCTTTGGTTTACTTGCCCTTTGCCAGCTTGTGAGGTGAGGAGGTCCTTTATCTGAAAATAACAACTTGTTGGAGTTTACTGAAAATAGGCAATCCTCCTATTGTGAAAAAAATCCCTGTATTTCCTTCTTGAATGTCCAATTTGAATTTCCTGTATTAAAATATGAAAGTCCATATTGGAAACCCAAACAGGATAAGGCATAGGCTCAGTCCAGCATCTTTAAAGCCTGCAGGTGCCAGGTTATTGCTTTTAAAGGTAGCTGGATTAGAGCTCTCCACCTGTCTGAGTATAGATGCTTAATTGTAAGTATTTTTGTTTTATTATTTTGGATAAGGTACAGCCAAAGATTCTTCCAGTGCAGCTAGGACATCTGCTTGAAAACATGACACAATGAGTTCAAAATTGGCTTTTGAGGTTTCCAGGTGTATGGTTTAATGAATGTTCCCAATCTCTCTGCAGACGCATTAAGTGTTGCTGCTTTCTGAATGTGAAAATGTGAGCTCAACATTTAAAATCAATAAAACCAGCCACTAGCAAAGTAAATTGGGACAGAAAGTTTGTCACCCTATTCTTCTATATCAATATTCCTTTATTAAATCTGTACAGTAGTGAATAAATCCCTGTGTAGGATTCTCTCTCTTAAACCTTATTCTTCCTAAGGTCTGTCACTGTAATTAAATGAAACTGTGTTATTATTTGATGAATAGATCTTGCAGATTCCGTGAAAGAGACTCCAGAAACAAAAGTGATGGGAAATGAAAATAACCAATGTCTCCCAATATTTCTTAATGCATGGACTTGCATCATTTCCTGCTAAACAAATGTCCTCTAGGATGGCAAGGGGGAAGTGATGGGACGGGGGGGAATGACTTTAGGCTGACAAAGAGCAGTTCAGAATAGACACCAGGAAAAATTCTTTATTGTGAGGGTGGTGAGGCCCTGGCACAGGGTGCCCAGAGAAGCTGTGGCTGCCCCATCCCTGGAAGTGCCCAAGGCCAGGCTGGACAGGGCTTGGAGCAACCTGGAATAGTGGAAGGTGTCCCTGCCCATGGCAAGGGAGGTGGAATGGGATGGATTTTAAGGTCTCTTCCAACCCAAACTATTCAGTGATTCTAAGCTGGCTAATGCTGGATTAGCACATGGAAACCATAAATCCTTTGCTAAAAACATTCCATGCATTTTGGTGAGCAGAAGGACTCAGGCAAGAAACACGGCTGCAGGAAGGCACCAGCATGTTCTGAAGGACTTTGCTAAAAAGGTGACAGGAGGGAATTCTGTGCAGAACCCCAGTGGACTGAGGATTTATAAAGACCTCGCTCTTGCTTGGTCCCTGAATGTGTTTGCAGATCTGAGATCACAGAGAGCTGACAGCATGGGCAGTGCTCAGTGCACACAGGTGACCCTCGTGCCAACCCCAAGGCACAGGGCTAAAACACCCACAGCTCTTTGCAAAGCTGTGATGTTTCCCCTGTTGTGTGCATCTTTTCCTCCTGTGTGCTGAACAAGGGCAGCCGTGTGGGTGAGGTGCTGGCTGATAACCCATCATCTCCAGGCACGGGGTGTGTGCTGGGGAAGGAATATTAATTTGACAGAGAAGGGAAGATGCTTGTAAGCCTGCTAATATGCCTGATGCCTCTAATTAAGCTTGAAGTATTTCTGCTGGTCAGGCCTAACTTGGAAGCATTCAAGGGCAATTACAAAGCTGCCTGCCCATCCCATGGCTGCCACGGCGCTGCTGCGTGAGGACAGAGGCTTTGGAAAGGGGATTTGCACTAAGTGTAGAGCAACCTATAAACATCACACTCTTTCTAGCCTCCTTCCTACTAGCCTGGAAAGAAAACAAACTGATGTAAAAGCCTGTGCTCATGTAAATCATGGGGATGGAGGTAAAAACAAGGTCTTGGTACTAGGAGGTCTCTGTTACAGTCTATGCCTTTGGCATATTAATAGAAATCTCTTCAGAGGAGCAGAGCAGGAAGTGTCTGTTTGCAGTGGAGGGATTAGGCACGGCAATCTCAGTTGCTGACTTGATTATGCCTTTTCCATTTGCATGCAGAGCAGGAACCAGGCTCTGTTGGTGGAGGCAGCTCTGTCCTTGATGGCACTCCAGGCTGCACAAGGTACTTTGCATGCACTGGAAACCCCTCAGCCTCTTCCCATTTGTTTCCCTGCAATGCTTAGAAAAAGAAATGGGGTTTGCAAGCTGTCCACCTGGACAGATTCCAGGCTGGATGCATTAAATAGGTGTTTCAACATGCAACCTCTCCTGAAGTCTGAGGCAGAAGCAGCGAATTTCGAAGCTAATGGCAAGGTAGTAATGACTGGTCAGAGTTTAGTTCAATCTGCACCAATTAGGCTGCCATGAAATAAAATGGGATCTTGGGTGAGGCACGAGGACTAATGAGAGGAGAGTCTTTGCCATGGCTGTGAATGCTGAGCACAGAAATACCTGGTCAGATTGTTCCTTGCTAATAAAGCAAGAACAAGATCAATAACTACACAGCTGAGTCCTGCAGCACCCCTTATTTCCTGCTAATATGAGTGAGATGTATTTAATCCAGGGAAGGACACTCCCCCTGGCACAGGTTTGCTTCTGTTCTTGCAACACCACTGACAGACCTCTCTGTCATATCCCTGGGGAGAAAATGTGGTTATTGAGAAGCAATTCCAGCTATGGAAAAGCTGCTGTAGTTTCTGAAAACTGCAATAAAATGGATGTAAATATTTCCTACTAAAGTCAGCCAAAAGCTTAAAGTAAATTGAAATTCCAGTTATTCAATTTGAAACTCTCCAAATTTAATTAATGGGAAGAGCATGAGGTAATATTAAATTAGATTTGTCTGACTGGCAAATTAATGCTCACATAATAAAAAAAATTGAGATGATTATTGTTTAAGTGGGTAGCTGGCATCCAGTCTGATTTTCCTCCTTTGGAAGACATGTGGAGTGTCCCTACCAAAAATGACTCTGTAGAAATGTTCAATTTCTGCCCGTACTGACCAGGCTGGGAAATGGGGAGTTAATGCAAACTCTCACCTGCTTTGCTGCATCTTCTCAGGTGGAAAAAGATGCATTTCTATATTTCAGCACTGTTCAAGGGTGTTCTCTAATCAGGGCTGTGGTTTTCCTCACCCAGAATTTGGCCCTATATGCATTACAAGCAGGATACACTTCCCAAAGATTTTCCCTGTTTAATATATGGACTATCTAAAAAAGTTCATGCTGAGCATGTTTTGTATCCAGATTTATTTTAATATGTTGCCATTTCAATTTATTTTTAATGCTGTAAACTTCAAAGTAATTAAAAAAAAAAAAACAACCGAACTTTAGACTTGGCAAAAATCATAATTTTGTAAACCCGTTTAAACTCAAGCTATCCAGCATCAGCTGGATTCTGCTGCATCAGTTGGATTCTACTCTATCAGTGACTAATGATAGTGTTCCTTAATTAATTTTGAGGACCTTGACCTTTGTAAATTCTGTTCTGTAAAGCAATATGCCTAATTATGTACTGCACAGTTAAACAAACTAATTATATCGACTAATGAACAAGAAAAAAATCTGCATGACCCTATTTTCAGGATTCATGTTCTCTGATATAATCACTTCAAGGATTATATTTCTGCTTTGTTCTAATGTGGCTCATTCTTTCCTGGATGATGGAGTGGAAAATATGTGGCATGATTTTTGAATGCCATTTTGGTGGAGTTATGAAAAATTAACTTTTAATGGAAATATTGCATGTCAAAGACATGCTTGAAAATATTATTGATGTTTGATTATTGATTGTTGATGTTGGGCATCAGGAAGAATTTTTTTCTTTGAAAAGGTGATCAAACATTGGAATGGGCTGCTCAGGGAGGTGGTGGATTCACCATCCTTGGAAGTGTTCAAGAAAAAGCTGGACGTGGCACTCAGTTGATAAGGTGATGATTGGTCAAAGGTTGGACTCTGTGATCTTGGGGGTCTTTTCTGACCTTACTGATTCTCTAATTCTGTGGTTCTATATGGCAGTGCTCTCAAACAGAACCACAGAAAACTGAGACCATCAGAGCATTTGGTATCTCTGCCTGCAGATTCCACCTGTGCAGGAGAAGCTGCCCAACTGAATTAGCAATGCAGATTTATAATGGCATTTATATATCTAAAAGCAGTAAAAATAAATTCTAATTAAAAGAAACACTCTAGAGTCCTGTGTAATTAGCATCCTCAGTAGCTGTTTTGCTGTGTACTTGCAGACCTCTTAATCTTTTGCATCAGACCCGAATTGCTCACAGCACCAAACCTGTCGTGGCTGAGGAGGGTGATGTTATTTCTGTGCAGGTCTGGCTGCCTGGCAGCAGAGTTCTGTGCCCATGGGAAGGGGGGCAGCCCTTGAAGGATGCACTTTGGTGGTTGGCACTGTCCAAGCCAAAACAACCTTCCTCAAACTGGGAGTTGCCATTTTAAAAATAGACCCATCCTCTCCCCCAGGAGATGTCTAGGCGGAACCCACCAGCATTCTGTGAGGGAACAGTTTTGTTTCACTCTGAAGCAAACTCTTGGTACTTGTTTTGCCACCCAAGAGATTTGCAGTGCAAAAGGAAGGGGGTTTCTCTGACTGAAAGAGTATTTCTGGGGCCTGGTTACCCAAATGTGGCAGCCAGAACTCAGAGCAACCCTGAGCAATGTCTGTACCCAGATTATTGCATTGAAGAGCCACCAATGAACCAATTGCCTGTGAATTTCCTTAAACAATGAGCTGAGGAGAAATGGGTCTCAAATCTTCCTTTGTTTGTCTGAACTGTTTTCCAGGATTTGGCCTTGCTCTCAACCTTCAGCCATCAGTGATCATCATAGGGAAATACTTCTTGAAGAGAAGACCCATTGCAAATGGCCTTGCTATGGCAGGGAGCCCTGTGATGCTTTGCACCCTGGCACCTCTCAACCAATTCCTTTTCGACAATTTTGGCTGGAGGGGCAGCTTTTTAATTCTTGGGGCAATTTTATTAAACTGCTGTGTGGCAGGAGCTCTCTTCAGACCCATCGGGGCAGGCACAGCAGCGATCAAAACCCAGGTGACCGAGGAAGGGAAGGATGCTCTGAAAGGAAAGATCACTGAAGATGGTCCCGTGGAGAACAAAACAGAAGAGGGAGGAGGAAAGGACTGCTTTGAAAAAATCAATCAGTACCTTGACTTTTCCCTCTTTAAACACAGAGGGTTCTTGATTTACCTGATTGGAAACGTGCTGATGTTCCTGGGATTCTTCGCCCCCATCGTTTTCCTGGCGCCCTACGCAAAACACAAGGGCATTGATGAATATTCCTCTGCTTTCCTGCTCTCCATCCTTGCCATCGTGGACATGGTTGCTCGCCCCACCACGGGCATCGTTGCCAACAGCAAATGGGTGAGGCCAAGGATCCAGTACTTCTTCAGCTTCGCCATCGCTTTCAACGGCACCTGCCACCTGCTGTGCCCGCTGGCCTCCAGCTACACGGGTTTGGTGGTGTACTCCAGCTTCTATGGCCTGGCCTTTGGCATGGTGTGTGCCATGCTCTTCGAGACCCTGATGGACCTGGTGGGAGCTGCACGTTTCACCAGCGCCGTGGGCCTCGTCACCATCGCCGAGTGCTGCACCATCCTGCTGGGACCTCCCATCGGAGGTGAGTGTGCTCCTCCTCTGCTGCCACTGGGCTGCTGCTTGGATTTGGACTTTTGCAGGCACAGTTTGTGGGAAGTTATTCTAAATGTGTTTTCTCTGCCTCATAAGCACCATTTTTCCACTGGTAACTGGATGGGGAAGGGGGTCCTTGATGTCCCCTTCCTCCTTTCTGTGTAGTCCTCCAGTTAAGTTAGTCTTGAAGAGTCATATTTTAATCCTGGATCCCTTCAAACACTTGAACTGAACTGGCAGGGTGGGACCTCCTACAACACCAAGAACATTGTACTCCAGACAACTCCTCCTGGAGGTTCCTCGTTTTGCAAAAGGCTGGAGTCCACCACAATTTAAGTAAAACACAGCGGTTCCATGAAAGCCTCCTGTTGACTCAAACCTTGCTGTTTGTCTCTAAGGCTCTGAGAATGCCACTTAGGAATTTCAGACAACTTAGTGCAGCTGAAAGATTTAAGTCTGTTTTAAAAATAATCTAAAAAAAGATTTCTTTTGGATGGCATGGTTTGAGATATCAAAAGGCAGAGCCCACGAAGGTCTGTGGACAATACTGAGTCTCCAGGAGGATTTTCAGTCATCTAAAGATAAGTAAAGGCAGTGATCTCCTATGATTTAACAGCCTTAATATTCCCTGTATAGCTTGTGCTCCTTTTGCAGTTTGAACCCTTTTCCTGGATTCAAAACTGAGATCTGGCTAATGCCCCATATGACACATCCTGCAGAGCTGTTTAATTCTTCATATTACTGTGTAGCTCATACAGTGTGACAGAAGCAGCTGTATCCTCTTGCTGTCTTAGAGATTCATTATTTAATTAATGACAAACAAAAGAAAATACAATTTTAAAATGACTGTTTTCTGAATTATATAATTTTCTGTGTGGGAGATTAAGTTAATGACCAGAGACTGCTAATGAGGCTAAAACAGTTCTGTGTAATAATCAGTAATATTAGTTTTGTAGGGTTTTCCCCACCATTTTAATAAGCAGCAAATTTATCGGTTCTTTGGCATTTTAATAACCTACTGCAGGGTTCTGCTTTAATGAACTAAGTAAATTGTTCCCAATGTGTTTTATGACTTTATCTTATTCTCAAAGGAAAAGAGGCAAGACTATCCTACTGTTGAATTTTCCAATACTCTACTCATTAAAACTCTCATTGAAACCTATTTAGGAGACCTCTAGGTCATCCTGATGAGCAGAAAGGGAAAAATGGTTGCAATTAGCATTTGGTTGATGTTTCACCAGTAGCATGAAAAACAGAGTGCATTGAAAATGGTGTACCAAGTCAGCTAGGGATGATTCAGGAAAAACTACTGGCCAAAACCAGTTAAAAATTATTATTATTTTTGTGATCAGGGAATCTATTTCGTGACCACAAAACTCCTTGTTAGTGCAATGCAGTGGCATAATTAATCATCAGCTTTTCAACATTAAGGGTCAATCAGGAAGTAATTAAAGGTCCCTCTTTTTGAGGAGGAGAACATACTCCAAAACGTCAGAGAGCTAATGGATGATGGGCCACTTTCAGGGAAGATTGTCTGTACTGTGAAGGCCAGGTTAGGAGTGGGTCTTGCTTTAATTAGGATTTGGGATGTTAAGAACAGTATGTGTTGCCCAGTAAATGGGAATTAATGCTCAGGATCATAATCCCAATAAGATTTGCATTACATTTTGACATAATGGAGAGCGGTGACATTTCAATTAAGCTGTCTCCCTTCAATTACTCTGTAACTCCGTAGCAGAGGCATTAACCTTTGAGAGGAACCTGCCACGTTTGTCTTGGCATTGAAATTATCTGACATTGACAGCATCATCTTTGCTTTCCCTGGAACTAATGTTTTCCAGTTTCACGCTGTGCCCTTTCCTCTTTAGATCGTGAGTGTGGAGGCAGAAAGGGCAGCTGTGACCAAAAGCTGAGTCCCCTCTAATGCTGGTGGGTGACCCGTGGTGGAATAAATCACAGGGTCTCTGCCAGGAGCCTGAGATGAGACCCAGTGGGCCTTCTCATGAAAGTCTTCCCAGAAGCTGCCACTTTTTGATTGCCAAGCCATCCTTGTCATTGGAGTCAGTGGAAAGGCTGCCTGCAGGCTTTGTGATCAGAGGAGTAGTTAAGCATGGAAAAAATAAGTGTGCTGGAAAGTCCAGGCTTTGCAGTGTAGCTTCTGTCCCCTTCTACTGAACTGTGCAAGTTATCAGAGCATTACCTGTCCCAGTGTCATCTACCCACAGGCTGTAGAGTGCAACACAAGTTCAGTATTTGCAAGCCCAGGGTGTTTGCAAAAGAGATCAGAAGTTCACAGAATGTTTTATCCTAAAGCCACAAGGCTTTTCCTTTATATATACAGGATCTGAAAACAATATCCTTGCCATCTTCTCTAATTTTCCTTTTTTTTTCTCTCTTTTTTTTTTTTTTAAATATATATTTTACAGGAATTCTTATTGATACCTTTGGGGACTATAAATATATGTTCATTAAATGTGGAGCTGTGATGGTCCTGGCAGGAACCTTTCTGTTCATCATGAATTATTATAATTATCGTTCGCTTGCCAAGGAGGAGAAGAAAAGAAAGGCAAAAGAAGAGGATCTTAAATCTGTAAGGACAGAAAATGAAGAGAGAAAAAACTGGAACAAAGATTCCACACAGGATGGGCGTGAGCTGGAACCTTTGAGAAAAGAGGGAGAAGGAGTAAAGAAGGAAATGAACGGCACGAATGAAGTTTAATCCTGTTCTCATGGGCTGAATGGGAAATGACTTCTGGGTCACTCAAGTGAGCACCAGCTGTGAGATCACACTAGGTTTTAAAATTTTACTCTATTCTCTGCCCTGTGCATCCTCTTCTTTGTTGTATGAGAGGACTAGAACAGAAACAAGTCCTGATTCTTATAAACTGCTGGGACACTGCAGTATCCACTTGCATACCAAAGGTCCTGCAAGATTTTCCTTTAGATATTCCCCATTTCCCAGAGAAAAGGGAAAGGTGATGTTATGCAGGGGGCCAGCATGAGGCCAACATGATACAGGAGTCCTTCTTCAGGTGCTTTGTCTGTGCAGAAATTTAATCTTCAGCTTAACCCTTGATCTACATTTGAGCAGTGCAAAATTAACTTTTCCCTAGGAGGTTACAAAGTCCTTATCATCCAATTTCTGAGTGCCTTGCCATTTCTAGCGAGCTTTTTCTTTACAACACCCTGGTGAGACAGTAAGTGTTGCCACTATTAATTAATTGTACAAATGAAGAAGTGGAGCACAGAGGAGCTGTGGGCATCATTGCATCAGTGAATAAAGCTTAGGTGTGCCAGAGCTGAAACAGAATCCACTGCCCTGAGCTGGATGCCTAAAAGGCCTGCTGAGCACAGGTATCCCCATACTAGAAAACAGGGAATACCATGGATAGAAGTGTATTAATCCACAGCCTGCTCTGCAGTGCACTCTGCTCACTGTGTGCCTCGTACTGCTCAGGATTAGCGATTTTGAGCAGTCTCAGAGCTGGGACCTCATGCCATATTTTTTTAACCTGCTTAAGTTGCATCCGTCCTGGAGGGAATCCAAACCCAGCTGCCTCCCCCTTGTTTGGGCTGGAGTAAGCACCTCCCTGGTGCTGGCATTGCAACACCTGCTGGCCTCATGCCACTCTGTAGCATTTAAGGAAAATTTGCCCAGGTCAGTGATGCAAAGCTGAGACCACTTAGGAGGCTCTCATCCTGTGGTGATAATTCTGAGCTGGGAAGATCTGCACTCTGATGTATTTTATCCCAAGCAGCTGATGCCCAAGGGCCATGGATGCTGAGCATGACATCAGGCAGCTGAATCATCAAAATTCAGTGGGATTTCATGGATTTGATCAGATAAAAACAAGGACTTTTCAGGCAGATCACCCAAATCCAAAGCTAAAACTAGTCCAAAGGTTAGTTTCTTCTTTTTCTTTGCTCCAACAATACCCGTATGCGATCAGATAATATTTTTTCATGGTTTTGTCTTCGACAACTGTGTTTTTTGTCACTTGTGTACAAACATGAAGAAAGGCTTGTAAAAATATTTTAAATAAATACACTGTACTCTTAAAATTAGATAATTCAAAACTTCTGGAACAAAACCTTTTCTGTGAATTCTTTTGTTTCTTTGAAGAATAGTGACTTTGAATATTTGCAGTAGGACTTAAAATTTAGCCTTATGTTGTAACTTGTATTTTCTCTGAAAAAAACAAAATCTATGTGAAATAATTAGGCTTTCAGTGCTTGTTTTTAATATCCTTTATTTCTGTCAAATATGTCTATGATATTTCATTTAAAAAAGGCATAAATAGAAAGTCATTAATATTTTCCAATATGCCTTCTGTCATAAACTGCCATGTACTTAATAAAACTATTTTTAAAACTTAAATGAGTTTACATTTTCCTGTGTGTGCAATGCAGCTTTTTGGTTCAGTAAGGAGTTCATCCTCAGAGGGTGTCTAGTCCTGGCTCCATGCACATGGTCACACAACTCTTGGTCACAGCCCCATATTCTTGTTGATTTGGATTCCTTTGACATCCTTGGTGGTCTTGGCCAGCCTGACTCACACCTCCAGTTGTGTGGGCCCAGGAGTCTGAAAGCAGAGCAGAATGACTTGGCAAGGACCTGACAAGATGATTTTCATACCTTTCCACCAGGTTGTTTCAATTAATCCTCAGTGCAATGACCCAGATCCCCAGCTGTCCTTATGGCAAGAGCTGATGCTCAGGCTCCTCATCTCTCAGAAATCCCAGGCAAGCTCTTTAGGTTGTAAAACTTTGTTAATACAGATGAAATTTTAATAAAAAGGTGTTCTGTTCAGCTACCTGTGAAAATCATCTGGAAAAGACACCTTTGTTAAGCTGCCCCTGAGGGCAAAATGTGTTTCACTGGATAAGTAGATCTTAAAGTCTTCAGAATTCTTCTAACATGAAGCAGCTACTTCATTTAACCTACTCACCCTCCTGTCAAAGAAACTTATTCTGTCTTTAAGATTATAGTACTATTTCTGTCAGGTGGGAAGCCAGACTATGTAAAGACAATTTTAGTGATTATGGCTGGTTTTCAGTGGTGGGTGGCCCTGCTACCTCCTATTGCCACCCTACACTCAAAACTCTGATTATGATATCCCACTAATCAAGCCAAGTAACTCTGCACTTAAAAGCCCTTAGAAATGCTTCCTTGACTCAAATCCCACCTTGAATTCAATACCTTGCAGGCTCAAGCTGTAATCCTCTCTTGGAAAGCTCTCAAACTTTCCTAAGAACATTTTCAGTTATTAAAAATGACTAGTGCAATATGAAATAACCATTACAATGAGCTCTCATGACGGAGTAGAAGCTGCCTGTGCATCTAATTTAGTGATTTGTGTGGCAAATTGAGCACAATATTCATATTTACTTAGGTTTGGAAAGCACCTGTGTAAGCAAGTCAAGAGGAGTGAGTATTGTGCCATAAATATGTGTGCTGGGCACATGGGGGATATTTGGGATATCAGAAGTGCAGGGATGATTGCAAACACTTTCTTTGGAGTGCAGTTAGGAGACATTTTTTTCCATATTTCATTAGCTTGTGACCTTATTAGAAGCAATTGCCCATTGTTTCCAGGGCTGCTCAAACTTCACCAAGAGCCTGATTTTGATGCTGAACCAGCATTCCCAACAAGAACAGAAGAAGCCAACAGAGTGGTGCTGATGGGGAGGTGTGGTAAGTACCATGGAGTGGGTTTAGATTTATCCCATGCACTCATTTTTTGTTTACAGTTCCCCTCACTTTTACTCTCTCTATATTTAGCTTTCCAAACTCAAAGGCATGGAGGTAAAATTCAAATATTTCACTACTTTGGTGTGGCGAAATTTGTACAACTTCCTCCCTCTCTTTTTAAAAGAATGTTAGAGCAGTGACTCTGCCACATGATGGAGTGTCTTGCTACTGGAAGGGGACATTTTCTGCCATCACACCTTGGGCCAGGTGCTGCTTTGCCCCACACACAAACATCACTTAAATAGAAAGAATGAACCATGTCTAGAAAGTGCAAAACACACAAGGAGACTGGAAAAGTCTAAAACCATGAATGAGGAGAGGAAACTTGGTAGTAACTGTGTTAAAAATTAGTAAGCGAGCAAACAAACAAATGAAGTGCCAATCCATCTGTTTGAAATACGCAATCATTTTAGACGACACAGCAGATTATTCAGAAGGACAGTTCCCATGGCAGCTGACACCAAATTTATTTGGCTGTGTTCAGAAAACGCCTCGTAGACAATGCAGGTGCCTTCAGATTACATCTGGAATGAATTTAAAAGATGACTTTCGTGCCCTCTGCAGCGACACTGACATTGTCTGCAAAATAGTATTATTTAGACTTATCAGAACTGTGTGAGGGCGTTTTGATGAGTGACATTCATAACTGTCAGCAAAGCTCAGAAACACAGGTTTGATTTGCTGTCTGCTCTGACAGTCACTAAAGTATTGCTGTGCTTTACTCTGGACTTGGAAAGAGGCTCATTTACATCCTGACACCGAAAAAAAGAACATCCATGGGTAAACGGGATGTTCTGTGTCACTGTGGTTCCTGTTTTAACCTCTAAGAGCATTACAAAATTCCCTTTTATACACTGTACAACCCTGTGTCCTACAGAGCTCTGTGCTGCTCAAGGTGAGACCTGTGATGACATTTGTGCTGCACCTTCTGCAGAGGGTGAAGCTCCCCATGTTTGACAGTACAGGTGTCTAAAGGCTCAAACAAACACAGTCCCACATGGCTTGAGATATCCAAGCCCTCAGCCCATCAAATAAACTGTTAGAGAGGATGTCTATATCACGGGAAAATGATATGTACCTTCCTTCCAAAAAGGCATAACTTTGGACAATATTTTTAAATAATCTGTATTTTTTTAAAAATTTGTATGTTTATATGTTACTACTTTCTGAAACGTACTCTTTGTATCTTCAGCTTTAGTATTACTGATGATTTTGGACTGCAAATGCTTCCTCTAAAGACTTTCCTTTCTTTGCTCTTTTTAAACTCCCTGATTCAGCCACACTAACTTTACACAGCACTTGGCTGTCATAATGTTCAGTTTTTATACTTTTTAACAGTATGTTTTTTCCCCTATTCAAACATTTTGGAATCACTACAAAGTCATTTAAGAGTTGTAGCTCATATTTTAGTCAGCTATTCAGGATGCAGTTTGCTGGACAGCCCAAGAAGTTTGTTCCAGCACAAGTCAGACAAGGACAGCTTCAGAGGAGCAGCACCACGCAGGGGCCACACATTCCATGGAGAGCCTGGCACAGACACCCAGGTTTGTACCTTGCAGATACACCAGTCCCTCCCAGTGTTCAAAAGATGCATTTACATTTTGATGTCTCTGATTTCACTCCTGAAGTAACTCAGGGATGGATACTTGGTGCCCAGGGCTGTCTGTGTCAGCTATCACAGCATCACACACATAATCACAGAGGGGTTAAAGCTGGAAAGGACCTCTGGAGATCATTAGTGCTGCAAAGCCTCTTCAGAGCCTGCATATCCAGGACTGCTCCTCTCCAAAGGTTTATTAAATCACACCAGAAGCTTGCAGGTGGCTGAGTTTGTGTTCCCCAGCCCACCTGGGGAAAGGCTGGAGGCAATCCCAACAGGCCAGCGTGGAGTTCAAATACTCCTGGTGAACCCAGGTCTGTTTTATATCTCACCTATCCAGGTAGACAAGCACAGAAGATTTTAAGAGGCATAAGGAAGAAATAGATCTATTGCTAATGTGTTTTATGCTGGAAAGGACAGGGATGTCCCTCCATGCACACACAGGATAGAGTACTGCAATTTGCCCTTATAAGCCAAAGTCTGGATCTACTTCAGACAAAGTACCTGACAGTCTAAGGGTGCAAACACCTCAGCTGGTACTGCTCACCATCACACCAGTGCCATCTCTGAATGGTCCAGCCCATGGTCCAACCCCCCAGCCCATGAATTTGTCATTTTTTACCCCAGACTGAATCCATGGAAAGAGAGACACAGAGAAATGCAGGCTTCCCATAGGCTCACCAGGGTTTTTGCACTTCTGTCTGCTGGGTGCAAAGATATCCCACCAAAATGTGCCACATGAAAAAACTCCCACCTCCTGTGGGAACACTGCTGGTTTGGGACAGGAACCAAACAAGAATGAGCTCCTGCACTTCCCTGGTCAAATCCATTCCCTTCCAAGAAGGGGAAGATATTAATTCACCAAAGCTGTCAGCTTCAAGGTCTGATTCTGCCATGTCAGATTCCTTGTGAATCCTGGGTCCTGTTTGATGTGCAAAGCAGAGTCTTTCAGATGGATGGAAATGATTGAAATGAAACAGGGACAAGCACTTGCCTCCTGCTGCAGAGCTTGGCATTCCCTTCCTGGACAGATGAGATTTTTATGTAGTTTTAATCAGTATGTAATCAGTCCTGACCATTAGTTATGCCTCTGATCACAAAGCACAAATCCAGAGAGAGATCCTGAGAATATCTAGGAGGTTCCATGCATTATTAAGTGAAAAAACCACAGACTCTACCTATCACCCATTAATACTGTGTATAAGAAGTGCTTGTTGAGCAAACTTGCCAACACTAATTATTCTCTCAGCAGACTGTGGAGGTTTTTTCTGGCACTTCTGCAAGTCTAATGGAAACCTCCACAGCCCTGATCCTGCAGAGGCAGCGTGGGCAGGGAAAATCTCTGTGGTGTGCTTCAGACTCCTGAGATAGCCCTGCCTTGTGTGCACGTGCAGGCACCCACATCCAGCATTGCTCCAATAGATGGAAGGGAAAATCCACCTGCTGAAGGCTGCCATGCAGGGGCTGCATTCCTCTGCAATTCAGGATAGATGTGTTATAAGATTGAGTCACTCAAATCTGGTGTCAGGAGGGATCCTCAAAGCACCTTTGATGGAGCATCTTTGATCCCAGCCAGGTGCCAGTGGCAATGGGAACTGAGAAGGGAGCTCTTTTCAGCACCACCCCCAGGCCACAGCTTGGGACTGAGGAGGGAATTCGGGTTGCTCTCCTTGTCTGGGCTCCCCTTTCTACTCACCCAGGCAGGACAAAGCGTGTAATAAAGTTTGTTCACAGCTCATGACTGGGACATGATGTATGTTGATTCATATTTCTTATTTCTTTAGACTTTGGGGTTTTTTAAAATCAAAAAAGACTGTGAGTGCAGTAGTTAGAAATAAATCGAATTAACTTACTGAGTAGGTATTTGTCCTCTGACTTACCTGTTACAGATATCCTTCAAAATCCAGCATTTTGTAGCACATTTCAGTATAAAATGTGAGGGACAGTGATATTATGATTTCAGCTTTCAGCCAGAGAAGACAGTAATTATATACCGTAATAATAGAAGTGCAGTGAAGCTGCTTTGTAATTACTGTGTAACTAAGCTGTACCTCATTTACTTGTATTCTGAAGTGCATCTGGAGTTAGCAATTAGGGCCAGTACATGATTAAACACTTACCTTCACCAATCCCAGTATATATAACACTATACTTACCTTCACATGTGTATTATTTTTCACTCATACCTGCTATGAACCTAGATATTTTCCAGGGATTAATGACAGGCTGTGAAAAGTTGATAGCCTGAAGTTCAGCAGAGAGCTATTAAACTGGCCTGGCCATTAATCCCTAGAAAATACCCTGCACCAAGGTTGTTATAAGGTGAATATGGAAAATAACTTTCCACTCATGTTGACTTTTGTCTTGGTTGTTATGCCTTTGTCAGCATGTAGGAACAACACCCCAAATGCAAGTGACTCCCTTGGATTTGGGTGTGTCTGATGTAAAGGGGATGAATCCTCCCTCAGTTCACCTTTGTGCATCACCCTGAGCAGACAGCTCGTGTTCCAGCCAGTCTGTCTGAGCCACAGCTTTCTGGCAATCTTTGGAGTTCAATTTTAGGCTGAGCCTCCATTTTCTGAAATGTGCAATTCCAGCTTCTTTGAGCTGAGGAACAACACTGGCAGCCAAGTAAAAATATCCATTACCGGGGGAATATGTAAAAACACTGTTTCATCAGTCATCCTGCTCACACAACTCCCTCCCAGAACTCAGAGCGGTAATGAAAGTAATTTAACACACATCTATAATTAATTTACTACATTCTTCCTGCCGATGGCAATCATCTTACCTAGGAAAGTTCATGAAATTGATCTTAATGCATAAATATAAAGATAGAAAAGTGTTAAAGGCAGCTAAACGTGGTTTACTTCTAAGCATGTAAGCAGTTAAACACTGTTTGGAGAACCGATTTGGGGCTGATTTAGCAGCAGCCATTGCCTGTGAGAAATGACAGTGAGCTCATGAGCAGAGCAGGGCTTTGCCCTCATCACACTCAGCTTGTGAGCACTGCTGAGAGCAGCAGTCTTTGCATAATGCGAACAGAAATGTGAGTGTGGGTTCAGAGAGGCAGTGCATGAGGGGACAGAGCTGCTGGACAGCTGGAGGGACATGGCCTGCACCAGCTCTTGCTCCAGTGACATTGTAAGCCATGAGCTCAGGCCCCAGGGATCCAGTCTGGCCAGCCTGGAGAACATCCAGATGTGCAGCTGCGTCTGAGCACTGCACTGCACACACAGCTGTGCATGTGCTGCATGCAGATTACAGATACCATCCATCTAGCTGTCTATCTATCTATCTATCTATCTATCTATCTATCTATCTATCTATCTATCTATCTA
>JAHLSL010000043.1:5225044-5422622 GCA_025920805.1 Petroica traversi | reverse complement strand
CCGCTAGGGATCAGCCTTGCCCCGCGCTGGCGCTCGCCCCGCCGGGCCCTGCAGGATCCTCTCATCCCGCTGCTTTTCCTTGGGAATGTGCGCGCTCTTCCCTGCGCGCCTCCTCATTCCCCCGTGCTTTCCCCGGGGCCTGGCTGTGGTTAATTAGCCCATATTAGCTAATTAACGAGAGGGGCATTTCCTGCAGAGAGAGCGTGTGAGTCTCTGCAGCAGAGGTGCCCAACTCCCTCTGCCCCCGAGGCTGCTTGCTGTGCTTTAGCGGCTTTTTTATACCATCCTCTGCTGTAAACTTTTGGAGTTTTGTTTCCCCCCCGACTCCCATCTGCTGAGAGATGACTGTCTTAATGCGATGCCTGGCATTTTCCAAACTGAGATACACACGGGTCTGGGAGGGAGGGGATAAAAACAGACAAAGGAAAAGGGTATTTTGTTTTTTACAAGGGGTCTCCCATTCCAGCCTGCTACGTGGTCTCTGAGAGTGGAGGCAGAGGCAGCAGGACAAACCCAGCACTTCTCTATGGGCTCAGGGCAGGACTGGAGGGAATCCATCCTCCCTCCCACCCCAGTTCATGTTTGCACTGGACATGCTGGGGGATAAATACTGCACTGCTCAATAACCAAAATTCCAAAGTGGTGCACTGTGGTCCTCCACAAGGAGCAGCTCTGCAGATGCTTCCCCTGGAGCAGAGCTCTTCCAGCTCCCACTCTGTGCCACACTCAGTCCTAATGTTGCAATTAATCTCCCACTTCACCCGTGTCAGGTATTTCAGAACTTCCCTGATCATCTTTCATTTTGTGCCTGGGAAATGTATTGAACATGATGTGTGCATGTAACCGACTGTGACAAATTGTGCTGTGGATGTGAGGAGCACATGGCATTCCAAAGGATGTGAAATGCCAGGGCCTAGACTCAGCTTCATCTGTGTCACAGCACCTCAGGTATATATTTGTCTCAGGCAGAGCTGTGTTCACTATCAGGATTTGTCCCAGGTCTTTACCAAAATGCTGTTTATGTCCCATATGTGTATCTCATATGATGTGCACATGTTTTGGACACATGCCTCACTATTAGAGTGGAATGGTTAAACTGCAATACCTATTTTTAACTAATTACAGTCCTTTCTGGAAAAATGTGCATCAGTTTTCATTACTCCATGCTGCAAAAACCTACCTATGGCTTGGATTGCACTGATGAGACTGCTCTTGTGATTCTCCACTAAAATGAAAAAACCTGAAAGCTAAAAACCACAGTGTGTCTGAGTGGTACACTGAGGACAGATGTGGGCTCAGTCCCCTCCTGCTCTGAGGTCACTGCTGCTCTGGGAATAGCGCAATGTAACTGTTGAAATGGGTGAATTTGAAAGCCACTGTCCTCAGGGGCTGAGAATATTCTTCCTCCTGCCCATCCCTTGGAAGCAAATTCAGAAAGCACCAAGGTGGCCAAAATTAGTTTATGAATTCTGCAGAGGTTGCAGTGCTCAGTTTTCTAGATGTGGCAGTCAGTGAACACAGCACCAAATACCTCTTTTTTTATTGGGGCGACGGTTATTGGCCAGTCAAAAATCCAGATTCAAATTCTTGAAAGCCTGAAGTGCCATTAGGCTTGAGATGTGCAGGAAGGCTCTTTGAAAAGCCAGAAGTGACAGCACATGTCCTGAGTGATGGAAACCAGACCAAACTTGGCCTGCAGGAGCCACCAATCACTAACCCAAAGTGTTCCCTGCAAACTGGGGTGGGAGCTTGAGGGTCAGAGTGAAAGGAGAGAAGGCTGGGTTGAAGAGAGAACACTGCAAGAAGTGTCAGTCTCAAATAACTCTCATGTCTGCCCAGAGTGAGAGCTCTTTTCTGCTTTCACACATGGTTTGTGGGCACGTGCTGTTCTTCCACGTTCATTTAGAGTCACCAGCCCCATGATGACTGCAGAGGACATAGACAGGAATGAGCCCAACATTATGATATCCATTATGCACAGTACAGAGGATTTTACAAAAAATGTGACAATATCTGAGAACCCAATCTCTTTCAAAGTGAGAAAATAACCAGGAAACACTGGACTGAGTCCCAAAAGAGATGTCACTGCATTTAATGTGTATTTATGCAGCTATTTAGAAGCAAACGAGAAGCAGTGATTATGTATAGAACAAAGCGGAACAACAAATTTAGATTGTTTTAGTTTCTGCTCTATCTGATTAGCCAGGAAGAACAACAGACTGATATGCTCCGAACAAACAGGAACACTCTAAGCCTAAATGCTCTGGTCCTTGGGGGATTCATTTTTATTTACTGCATGGAACAAGGAGGAAGAACAAAAGATATTTGTTTGGAGTCAGCTGTGGCTTTTGGCAGCCCAGTCCTTCTGCACCCCTACGTGCTGCTGAGATGAGCAGGGCTTCTTGGTGCCACTTCCCTGCTCCTGGGCTGGGCTGAGCTCCTCAATCAGCTGCAGCACCCACAGTGGCAGCTTTGCAAGTCAGCCCTGGGTGGGAATTGGGGCATGGAAAAGGGCTGCAGCACAAGGTATTTCTTGCCTTGTGCTTTGTACATTGAACAGAGCATTAGGTGGAGCAGCTGAATGTGGTGCCCTGGCTCAGAGGTCTGCTCAGTGCTGTGAGACACGAGCGAGATGCTGAGAGAATGAAAACCCATTATGGACACTCAGGGAGTATGGACAGTGCTGATTTATGGGGACAGCCAGCAACTTTTCCAAACCCTGTGCACAGCCGTGGGGAGCAGGGAACCCACGAGATATCTGGCATGATCCCAGCACAAAAGTAAGTGGAGAGACTGCCAGGAGCCAGGTTTTAAAGAAGGAAGCAAGTTGGAATTGGACAGGAGCTCCTAAGTCTAGAATGTGTTTCTTGCAATGGCCTTGAGATCTGTGTCTAAAAGTCAGAAGTAAAAAGCTCTCTCCTTACAAAACTTGCTCAGAAAAGCTGAATTTTAAATGAGGCATTCCTTCAGCAGTGGGACTAATAAAAGCTGGTTTCTTCCAGTTTTACTCTACAGTTTCATTTTCTGGTGCTGGGAAGGAGCAGGCTCCAGGTGAACATTTTCCTGGGCTTTGGGTGCTGATAACATCTTCTCCTGTGTGGATTCCTCCATGTCTGAGTAAGGATGAGGTCTGGCTGCTGCCTTTCCACCAGTGGGAATAGCAGTGCCTGTTTTCATGACAGCCAGGGGATCTCAGTTGCCATCAAAACTGCTGTTCTCTTTCAAATTTTGTTGCAGGCAGTCCCATGGATTCCAAAATTCCCCATGAGGAACAGACATGGAGACCACCAGCTACAGCTTTGCTCTTGCAGACCCTTGACAGGCACAAAAAAAGATGTGCTGGGCTTGAAGAGGAGCTGCTGGATGAACTCCTTGGGGTTGCATGATTTCATTCATCTGCCCTTAGCACATACCATGGGATCACAAAGCACTGGTGACCATCAGTGCTCACTGCACCAAGGCTTAGGCACTACACTGCAAGGAGTGGCTGCAAAAACTAGTTTAGTGGGAAAGGTTGAGTAGCTTTTTTATGCAGCAATTAAAATCCTACACCAAAAAGCCCTCTCAACCTAAGTAATAAGTAACACTACTGGAGCAGGAAATAACACTGCACATAGCAAGTGTTTTGTGTACATCAAACCAATTTTTTATAAAACAAGGGAGGTCAAGATAAATTTTGTTTTCTCCTGTTTTATCCTATGGCCATGGTGGTGTAGAGCAGCAAGACACAATTAATTCATCACTGCTATCCATCAGAACCCTGCTCCCTCCCTACTCTGTGAGGAGACAGTGCTGTTCCTGAGATTAAACCTGACTACACCCCAAAAGTTGCAATACAACTGCAATGTGACTGAATAAAGGATAGATTTTGTTCTCTCTCATCAAAATATAGGACACCAAGTGCTTCCTTCTATTAACTCATCCCTGTCCTCTTAAATGTTTTAATAATATTCTTTCTGTTTCTCAGTTTTGTTTTAGGTGGAATGAGAAAGTGAGGTTTTCCCACAAAGCACATTGTGCAATAAATACCATTACACATGTACTTGAGAAATGGCTGAATAAACACTGACACAGAACAGGAAAATCTGTTCCTATCTAGAGTCGATGATATGATATTCAACTTGCAAAAAGATCATGTTAAATGTAAAGAAAGATCAGCAACATAATTTTTTGCTCCTTTCCCCAGAAAGGGGAGATTTATCAGAAAAAGAGTCTAGGGCTTCTGCAAACAGATCTTAGGAAATTTCTAAAGGAAGAATGGCAATAGTTTTACAGAGATTGGTATGAAAAAGGTCATTTGTGGAGAGTCAGTAATGCAAAACCTAAGTGAAACAGAAGAGAATTAACAGAATATGCCAGGGAGGTCTGTTCAGCTGGGATAATGACAAAGCTTCTACGTTTTATTATTTTTAGCCTATTTTCCCAAGCAAGGGAGGTTCACACAATCATACTCCATGTACGTCTATGCCTCCATGTCTGTTCCTCATGGGGAATTTTGGAATCCATGGGGCTGCCTGCACGAAATTTGAAAGAGAACAGCAGTTTTGATGGCAACTGAGATCCCCTGGCTGTCATGAAAACAGGCACTGCTATTCCCACTGGTGGAAAGGCAGCAGCCAGACCTCATCCTTACTCAGACATGGAGGAATCCACACAGGAGAAGATGTTATCAGCACCCAAAGCCCAGGAAAATGTTCACCTGGAGCCTGCTCCTTCCCAGCACCAGAAAATGAAACTGTAGAGTAAAACTGGAAGAAACCAGCTTTTATTAGTCCCACTGCTGAAGGAATGCCTCATTTAAAATTCAGCTTTTCTGAGCAAGTTTTGTAAGGAGAGAGCTTTTTACTTCTGACTTTTAGACACAGATCTCAAGGCCATTGCAAGAAACACAGTGTCTCTTTCAGGCTCAAGGACCCAAGCATCTGAAGGACCCAGAATAAGGTTTTGCCCCTCAGGGGACATGTGTTGGTCTTTAGAGAGGTGTGGGAGCCTAATTCTGTATGGAGGAAGGATGCTCTACATCATGGCTTTGGACAGCTGTGCTCAACTCTCCTTTAACCAGGTCACTTAGTGCTCAAGCCTCTTGTTTGAGTTAAAACATTTGTACCTCACTTTTATCTGCACTGATGCTGTGGAAGCTGCTCTGCCACCCCACCCCAGCTCTGTGATCACTCAGCTTTCCACCACTTGATGCAATTCAAAGCACAGGGCAAGCTCAAGGCAGAGCTGAGGATGCACAGCTCCTTCCCAGCAGGGTGTGACACTGAGGATTGGAAGAGGAGAGGTCCTGGCTTCTCCCTCCTCCCTCTACCTCTTCATTTCCCACTTCACAAGCACAGCAGGAGCCCTTCTCAGCTGAGAGCTGAGGATCTCCACTGTTAGATCCCACATTTCCCTGTGCCAACAGGCCTTGGGGTGGGTGAGAGCTGCATGTTAACAGCCAAGTAAAGAAATCATCTCCCTAAAGAGCCTTTCTCTCCATTCCCCAGGTCCTAATCTGACCACACCACAGAACTGAGACAAAACAGGCAAACCAAAAACCTTATTCACCTACAGCAATTCAACATACAAATCCCAGAAAAATGTATGGGAAAGCAAGCCTAGCTGTCCTGAGAGCCCCTACTTCCAGACTGGAGCTGTTCTTACTATAATGTGCTGCATTGCCCCAAATAAAATTCCCACTGGAATCATGCTAGGTCAGGTTTCAAGGATAGTTCAGGATTCATTTCATGATGTGAAGTATGGTTATCCCTGAGTTTTTGTTCCAGCCTCAGTGATACCTCATAGGGCTGTCCCAGATTTTGAGTCAATGAAGAAAACATCCTATTAAAGCATCACAGCATTTCTGTGGTATCTTCCACAGGTAAGAGGAGAAGCTGGGAGTGTTATTTGCGTGGATAAGGAGGAGAGTGATTGAACTGAGAAGCAACATTTGCAATCCTGATCTGAGGAAATGCCTGTGTTTGTCAGGGCAGTTCACCCTCCATTTATCTGTCATTTCTTCCCTTCTTCAGCTGACCAGTGAGATTTTACTTTGGCCAGATCTGGCAGGCTTTGTTTTGTGTATTTACTTTTTCCTTGTCACCCCTGCACACAAACACCCACACCACTGCCTGGTGTATCCACAGAGAACACACAGAGCATCATCTCTTATGAATGCACCAAAAAGGTCAGAGCATTCAGCTGGCATTGCAAATCAGCACCAGTTATGTGCTCTGACAGCACCAGATGTCAGCTCCAAAATGAACTGCATCTGTTCAGCAGTATAGGAGGAGCAGTGCATGAGAGGATGAGACCAGACTCTGGAATGGCCCCTCAGAGCCAGGGCTGTGGGCTTGCATTGCAAACACAGCAACGAGGCCATCTGCAAAGGCAACCTTGGCCTTCTGTCCCAGGGCTTGTTGCTGTGCTTAAGCTGAGATGAGAATTGCAGGTAAAATGCAGCAGTCAGACTGACCTTGGGGCTGGCCTGAAAGCGGCAATTCTCTTTCCCATCTCTCAGTAACTCAGCTCTGGGTTTTTTTCAGCTCTTTCCCACACGTAATCCTGTTCCCACCAGCTAAGAGGTGTTAACTGGGGTTTCCTTCATCTTGTCAAACCCTCAAGCAGCATCTTCCTCTTTTCACTGACACCGAGGGAAGAGCTGGTTTGGTGACAGCCAGGACAGGGTGACGGTGACCTGCCCTGCCCTGGACCATCCAGCCTGGAATGGCTCCTCAGAGTCACACCTTTGAGTTAATCATGCCCTTGTGAGGCTTGACAAAATATATGCTCACTGGACATGGTGAGGATAGTTTGGCTTATTTTGTCTGTTGGGTTTTTTTTAAGGTAAGGGCAAGGAAGGTTTTCCTTTCTTCCCTTGCACATTGCACCTGACATGATAAATCTTAGAACAGTAATGAGAACAAGTTAGTATGGGACTATATTTTCTCTTCTCATAATGAGCTTTGTCATGGAAATGGATTGATTTTATGTCGCTTTCTTTCCTCTTTATAATTTTTATGGGTGGAATGAGTTAGCAAAATTTTCTCACTCATAAATTCAATATAAATTTGTCTTAGCCTACGTAGGTCTGTGTTTATTTTGGCCACCTATTTCACAGCTCCACTATTTACAGCATGGGAAAGAGGGGAAATGGCCAATCAATCAAACCCTGGAATACTGAAAAGGTCACAGCCATTCCCAGACACCACCACCCCCTGCAGCATCGGGCATTTCCCAGCTGCTGCACCACTCCAGATGTGCCTCCTTCTGCCTTCCCTGGAGTTTCCTCAGGACCTGGAGAAACTGGGGGAAATTCAGATCTTGCCTAAAGGAAACCAATGCAGGAAGAATGTCAGGGAGAGGTTTCTGCCTCCCATCCAGCAGAGCAGATGTCCCATCTGGCACATGGAGAGCATGGCAGTGCTCCCATCACTGCTGTGGCCCTGTCACTGGGATTGCCAGCCCCACAGAGGGAAAATGGATTAAATATCCCCCATCTTCATCCAGCTGCTCTTCCTTGCAGCCCCAAAAAGCTGCAGACTGGATTGATGAATCATTTCCCCCTGAGTGCTGCATGGTTTTCTCCATCCTCTCCAAATTTCTTGCTACCACATTTCATAAATCCTCTCTCCCTCCAACTCAACATCTGCCACTGTGGCAGAAAAGCATTTTTTTTTTCCCAGGGGCTGAACTTTGGGTGTTCCTCCTTGTAGGGCTAAACTAGACACCTGCATATTCATTGGTGCTCATTTCTCATTACACAGACTAATTGAGACTTGAAAATCCTCTTAAATGGAAGCATAGAAATAAAAAGGGGTTTTCTCTTTCTGCAACTATGTGCAAAAGCACACATAATGTAATTCCTACAAGTAGGAATACAAATTGTCTTCTACTGCCCAAAACAGGAGGGCAGAATGTTTGGATGGCCAGCACACACCTCAACATCCTCAGGGTGTACTGAAAGGTGGCCAGTCCCTGCTAGGTAAGACTCTGGCCTCTAGAATTCAAAATGGATTAAAAATTTAAACTCACAATGAACCTGTGCAGAGCCAGAAGTCAACTCAACCCTCTGAAAGTTGTAATCCTTTGCAGTAAGACTTCATGTAAGGGACAAAACCATTGCTCAGTGGGTTTTTGGATGATAACTCTTTTAAATGGGAAGACAATATAGGAGAAAAAAAATTAAGCAGGGGAATTGCAATTTTGCATTTTCTGTAATAAAAGCAATGAGGGGATGAAGGGAACACGTGGACACTATTTTACAAATTGCTTTGCGGAAGCCAAGCTCCATCTTTGCTCCCATTAAGGATTAACATCTGGAGATGAGTGTTTAAAATCCAATATTGCCTTGAAAACGATGCACAGACACAGCTTCAAGTTGTTGACTTGGCTGCATTTCACAGTTACTGTGGGCGTTACACAACTGCTTTGCAAAACAGCCCCATCAGACACTGCAGAAAGGGAGGGGAAACTGAGGGAGACCCAGGGACATGCAGAAAGAATCTCCCCCCAGGATTAACTGTCCTCTGCCAGCACCCCAAAACCATCACACTAATAAGTGAGAGAAGAGACCCACTTGCTGTTAAGAAGGAATAATTTTTATCTTCACCTTTAAAGAGAAACTTCAGGAAAAGTGGAAAAAAATGTAATGCAGCAAATACTGATTTAAACCACTGGAAAATTTTAAAGCCCATTATATAAGGAGAACAAGTCCTAGAGAAGGAGAAAAATAATTTTAGCTATTGAACAATGCCAGCATGCAGACAAATGGGTATCATCTGGCTTTTTGAAGGCATGAAGCTTGGAAATTAGAAGTCAGCTTCCATTGAGAGAGAGGGAGCAAGAAAGGAGTATATTTAGGTCCTGTGATGCTAATATTAGCAGGTTTGTATCCCTTTCCCTTCTACAGGGTAGCTGAATAAACAGGGAATAAGAAATTTGTTATGTATAACCAATGCATAAGAAGAAGCTCTGACTGTGTATTCACAGGAGAAGATAAAGAACTTGAGGTACTCTATTAAAAGAAAAACCCAACAAATTCTTGGGGTTTTTTTTACAACAAACTGTGTTATTTCACCTCAGCACTGTTGGGAATAAATGTAACTGTAACTAAGCATTACTAGAGCTAATAGAACAAAATCCCTCAACCCAGTAAGCTGTGGTGGGTTCATGCTGAAATCCTCCTCACTCTTGCTACCACGGGTTCTGAAGTTTGGCAAAGCGAAACTTAGAGAAGCAAAACTCCATCTAAATCCACCCAAACACAAAGCTGATGGAGCAGTGTGACTGCAAAACCCGGGGGGGCCTTCTTCACTAAAATTTGTTTCGACTCCTGGATGAATCCTGACACCCACTTGGAAGGAAGGTGCATGCTAAACCTGAGCTCCTGTTTCCAGGGCTGTGACAATCTGTCCAGCTGCACAGTGCTCAGTGCTGGGCACATCAGCCAGCTAATTGACACTTAATTGGCTGCTCAGACAGTTCTAAACATTCCTTTCTGCCATAAGTGGTGGGGATGGGGAAAAGAGACGCCTGGGAGAGAGTATCGGTTTTCGGTGTTGCAGAGTTTTTGGATAAATTGTATGTTCTTGGCAGCTAACACAGAACTGTCCACAGAGCTGTTCACCCCAGTAAAAGTTGTTAAAATAGGGGCCCTCGCATATTGTTCACATATGAGTGGAGTTATGAGAGTGTGCTGTGATTTATGGGCACCTTTCAGTTTCCATCTTTGATTTACTTGGACTGGGATTTTCTTCTTTAGGGAGTTTTGCACTGGCATTTGCAAAGCACCAGACCACAGCAAGTCATGAAGGACTTGGTAATTGTTGCTCCTGACATCCTTACAGAGCCAGAGTGCTCTGAAAGAGGAAAATAAGAAATGTTTACCCTGCAAAAGCTCTTGCAAATTCTCCATCAAAAAAATATGGTTCTTCTGCAGGATTTCTTTGCCATCTTAGACTTCCAGCCTGTAAGGAGCTACTTCGGACAGAACTTGGAGCAAATATCCCCTTCAATCAGGAAAAGTATCTCTTGCCCTGATTAATGCATCTGGAAGAGGTCAAGTGATTTGAATGTTGTTTGCCACCTCTTGCTCACTCTTTGCTGCAAGACAGAGCAGCCCGTTGGTGTGCAAGGCATCCAAAGGAAGGGCTTGGTCTGCAGATGCTGGCCAACCTCAGCACACTGACTCTTCTCCTCCTCTTTTCTCCCATTTGGAACTGGAGGACAATCCTGATCTCCTTGGAAAGCTGCTATGAGTGGCTGATACCAATTTCAAAGCAGTGAAACGTGGTTTTCCAGCTCCTTGGCAGCAGTCTTTAGGGTCCACAAATTATAAGGCAGTGGGAATGCTGTCACACCCCTGTTCCTCTAGAGTCACATTCACTTCTTTGTTCTGCTGTCACTGATTTTTACTGTTCACCCGGGTTTCACCTCTCTGCCCAGCCAATAAATGCTTCATGCTGGAGCCATTCAGGGGAATGGGTGCACACACAGAGGGCTGCTACCATAACAAATGCATTATTACCACAAAAAGAAGTTTGACAGGGCCCAGGGAGTGTTAACTTGACACAACCAGACAATAATATGATTCTATCCTTTTAATTCTCTTTGCTGTCTATCTGGCATGAAGATTCCTCTTAGGTTCATGCCACCAGAGCTGAAAATTTCAAAAAAACTTACATAATTTAACACTGCTTGAACATGGATGACAACGATTTGCCTTCGATTTTTGTTTTCATTAATCCCAGTTTTGCTGTTGGGTTGGTTTGTTTGTTAATCCTACAAATGAAATTAAGCCAAAGCTGTTATACATGAAGGGCTTGCATGGATCAGATCTTTTAGTGTCATATTGTGTTATTTTATACAAAATAATTAGCTTGTAATTGGTTTAATGGAAGAAAAAACAAACAAAAGCCTCAATGAGATGAGTATTTCACATGCCATGCATGACTGAAGTTATGCTAACTGTGCAGTGTCAGTGCTTCGTGCTGGACACAGCCTTGTTTCCACTGAAATCAGCAGAGATATTCCAGGGTGGGAGCCAGCTCAGATGCAGGGTGTCATGGAGCAGATAATGAGCAATTGATGTAATTCACTGTGGTGTTATTGATGCTGGCATCTCTGAGCTGATGGCAGCATATTCCAGTAATGAGCACATCTTCTCCCTCTGTGACATGTTCCAAGTGGTGCAGGAATATCCCAACTTTTGTTTTCTGTGTATGTGCACACTGCATCTCCCCAGATTTTCTTTCCCCCAAGAGCAGCTGTGATCAATGGCTCTGTAAATCATGAGGACCTGCAAATTTGCTTCACCACCCTGTAATATCCCTGATTATCTCCTCACAATCTGCAGTGGCCCAGGTTCCCCCAGCGCTGGTGCTCATCCATCTGGACCTTTGGGTCTATCACAAACCCACTGAGCACAAGCTTTGATGCTGCAGTGCCAGACTGACAGAAGAGAGGCAATTAAGGGTTTTTTAAGAAGCTATAAAATCTTTTACATACTGCATCAAAATTTTATACATCATTTTGCCTTGGTGTCTGCTTAGAAATTCTCCTCCATTCTGTTAATACCAGGGGAACTGTGTTAATTTGCCCCAGAAGAGGATTTGTCTCTTGTTTTGATCAGTGGCATGACCAGGATATTTGTGTATTTTCTGTTCTAATGTCATAGGGACTCGATGACATGCACAGGCTATTATTCAATAATGATGCCTAAATGGAGCTATCAGAAGGGTTATTATCAAGGTTATTAAAAAGCAATTCTTTCTGCCTTCAGTTTAACCATGAATTGCAGAGCTAACCATCATCTAGGTGAGGATGTGCATATTAATCAAGAGGCTTCCTATGGTCTACCTAGATATCCCAAGCCTGGATAATGATTGATTTACTCTACTCTTGGATTAGCACACAATCATCCAGGGGTGTTGAACATCTGACCAGCAGAGTTAATTCATGATGCTTGGCATCCATTTTGCAATTTTCTCACATCTGTTCTTTCTGGCTGAGACACAACATTTCCTTTAAGAGCCCAGAAAATGGCACACAGAGAAATGTTTGTGGTGCAGGCAATGGTCCTACTAAAACCACTTTCACTTCAATATTTTCCAGGAGAAATAAGCCTTCTGTAGAACAATATGCCAGATGCTAAGGCATGGAAAACTCCAATAATTTTTCAGCAATCATTTCTAGGTAGCTGCCCAGAATTGCAGTCCTAGGCAAACCTAATTTAATCAGGTTAATTCCTAATGAGCCTGTGAGCAACATTTGGGCTGAGTGTCAACTTTAGGGAAATTTTTAAATTTCACTTCTTGCCTTGCTAAGGCAAAGAGCAGATCCAGATTGCTGTCACATGCTTGCAGCAAACCCTGAATGCAACAGGAGTTGCATCTGTTGAGCCTTTTCTTTGAACAGAATCATCAGCTGCCTCAGGACTTTCTTGCTGACTCTGTCAGGGTGCGCATTTCAGGCTTGGCAAGGCTCTCACAGTGCTGTCAACCTGACCAACACATCTTGTATTAAATGCTTTCCCATTTGCTGTTATCATCATTTTCACAGGCTGCACTTCAGCTTTGCTATGCACTTCTAACACTTCCAATATTGCATTTTGCAAGTGAGGAGACCAGAGATGCCAAGGTGTCCAGCCCTGCTCCTTGCCCTGGCAGCCTGAGGATGACAGCCAAAATTACAAATGGTCACTGAAGGCAGGCAGACTCTGCTCTGCTCTGTCCCTCAGTTTTGTTATCAAAACTGGTCATCCTGCTCATCCTGGGAAGTTGTCCAAGATAAAGCGTGCAGAACAAATGTGAGGGTGGATTTAATAAAGATTCTTCTGAGAAATATTTCTTGCACAATCAATAAAAAGCTTTGGAGGGGCTCTCAGGGCTTTTGGGCAGTGATTTGAGTATAAGGAGCTGAGCTTCAACAAAATGGGAGGTGCAGGCATTTCAGAGGGGCCACTGAGATTCACCTCCTTAGGCTTAAGTGTTGTGTGGCAGGTAATGAAGTGCCGATGGACAGTCCTGTGCTGGTTTTTAAAACACTGCTGTGAAGAGTGGCAATGATTACACTGATTTGGAAGAGCTGCCAAAAGTGAGAGGAAGAGAAGATGCATCATTTATATGCAGAAAGACATAACTATCAAAAAGTGAAGTGTGTTCTGAATTTCATATCATTGATGGAGTCAGTAGCCTGGAAGCTGGATCCCAGTAAATGGAGCAGGGTCAACCAAAACTACTTCAGTGGAAGCAGATGAAAAGCTTTGTGGAGAATCATCTCTAAAACCTACACACTCCTAATGAATAATTCAGTGCTTGAAAAGCCATGTTCAGTTGCTTCTTCTGCTTATAAAGCACAAACTACTGGGGCTCTCTGGTTCTGATGTGATGGCATAAACTGAGGTGAGCAGCACCTTGCTCTGAGGAAGTTTGGGTATTTTCTTATAAAAATTCCTTTGTACAAGCACTCTGTTAGTAGAACAGACATGACTACACACAGTACTGTTAGATTCCTACTTCCCATGGTGCTTCCCGATCCACCAAGCCCAACAGAGGGAGAATCAGTTCTGGAAAAGCATCTTTATTACAAGTTAGGACAGACTTCTGTCATGGAATAGCAAATTCAATCCCTGGGAGCAAATAAACAACAGAGTTTTGCATACCCCCCTCCGAGCTGGGTACCAAACACAGATATCCCATCCTGCTTTAGAGGGAAGCTGTTGGATTAAAGGAGAATTCTTCTCTCTTTTACAAGAAAACCCATTTTTTAGAGAGGATTTAGCAATGCAAACAGAAGAGTGCCCAGCCCATGAATCTCTCCAGAGTACAGCCTCATGGGAGCAACGAAGATGGAATGCTGCTCTGACAAAGCATTTGAGATGTGTCCAAAAGAAAAGCTTCAGGGAGCAGCTGCTGAAGGCTTGGCTCTTTGTGGAGCTGAGGAGCTCCAGGGTGGGCAGCACTGGGATGTGGGTGTTTGGTTCTTCTCACCATCAGGGGTTGTTTGAGCCCAGCTCAGCTAAGTGGACTCCTGTGGCCTGATAATTTATGCCTTGTTATGCCTTAGCTCTGTAATTTACCAAAATAAAGAATAACATTCCTGTAACAGAGATTAATGGCTGTCAGGCTGCAAAGTAATTTTTCAATATGAAATGGAGCAAAACTTACATTTTTAGCACAATTTCCCAGTTCAGTGATGCACCTGGTAATAATTATGATTTACATTAACCATAACATCATCCTTCTTATATCAACTTGCCTTAGTGAAGAATGAAATAGGCTCTTGTTAAATGTTTCATGAAATAATTCAAATCACATATGCTAAAATTTCCCAGCTCCCACTAGCCAGGCTAAAAATCAACAAGGATAAAAATTATTTGCTGCTGCAAACCCCCGATCCTGTGTTAAGAATTAGGCAACTGGAGTCCTAAGAGCTCTTGTGGTTAAAATAATTATAAGAACAGTTGACAAAACCTTAAAGTCTGAAAAAACGATGCAACTGTTAAACCCATTCTATGCAGATTTTCCATGTCATGAGACTGAGTTCAGACTCCCTTTTTCCTGCAAGAATTTGCCTGTAACAAAACAAAAGAGAAACAAAACTTCAGCTATCCCCAAAGTCAGCAAAGTTCAACCCTTCAAGACTACCTAATTAATTAACTTCCAGGCAGCAGGGCTGCAGAAAAGCAAAGGAGCTGGTAATTTGTTGCTTTGCTAATCTAGGGCCTGAGTGGGTCCCTCACTCTCCAAGGCAGGATGAAAAACTTTCCTAGAGGAGTTTTCTTGCCAATATATAATAAACTCCTACAACAAAACCAAAAGACAATGTCCTTTCCCTGGAATTTGTGAGGAGTGCAAAAAATGTACATGCTAAAACATTACAGGAAAAAAAATAGGCACTGGAACAGTGTGAATTATTTGCCTTAGAAAAACAGATAAATGAAATACAGAACTAATGGAACCGTAAAGAGCAGGTAAATTCATTTGAATAATAGGATTATGATTTATGATTTTCCTGTTGCAAGAGCGAGCTTCAATTCCACAGCCTTTAATTCTGCACTGGTTGCACAAAAGCTGCTCTGCCCTCGTGCATGGAGCACCAGGACCCCAGACAGGATTCAGGGGAGACCTCAGGCTCCACGCAGAGTCCTGGCTTCTTCCCTGAGGTCCTGCAGCTCTGCCAAGCAGAGCCCCTTAGCCAGCAGCTCCCCAGGAGTCCAGGAAACCCTCACTCCCCATAAATATTCTACTTAAATCTTGTCTCCGGCAGCCCCTGCAGCAGCTGCCGGAGACAAGATGTGCCCAGCTCAGACTGCAGCATCCTCCCCACTGCATCTCAGGGAGCAGGAGTGGGTGCAGCTCACCCCAAGGAGCACAGTGCAGTGCTCAGCCCCAAACCTGCACCCATCAGCTGCTGCCAACGTGGCCATTTGGTGACAGGGACAGCTTCTCATGGCATCCCCAGTGGCCAGCACTGCCTGGCACAGGGGGCAGAGCTGCCTCAACCTTTCCAGTCCAAAGGGCTGCTGCATTTCCTCTGGCTCACCCATTCCCTATCAGCTGAGCTGGGTAATAGCCTGGTGCTGCTGCCACTGCCAGAGTAAAGTTCAGCACTGAATCATTAATTAGGATGACTGGATACTCTGGGATTTAAACCAGTGATTAATGAGCCTCTCCAGCCCTAGCTCCGTGTGAACAACTATCTAGTTCATGTTATATTTAATTTATTTAAAAAAACCTTGCCAAGGCAGTAAATCTTGCTCAGAAGAATTAGTGGGGAAAGAAATAACACACCACATTTATTACATTGCTTGCAAGTTTATATTCACACTCTCTTGCACTAATTCGGATGTCTTCTTCAGAGAGATAATAAAATTTATGGTTTAAGGGATTCCTTGAAAATCTGTTTAGGTTGGAAATGGTGAAGGGGGTATCATGATAGGGTAAGGAAAATGGATATGGCAAATAATGGAAAATAATTCAGATGAATCAAAAATAGAGTGCCTTGTTTTTGTTCATTTTGGTGAAAAGCTCCCAAGCCCTTTGTGGTAAGACAGTGTATTCTGCCAAACCAAGCAATCCACTGTTAATTGCCTTGCAAAGGAAATTTGAATTGAACTGGCTGCATCACACAGGTGCTCAGACATCCTGGGTTTCCTGGTGGTTTTTTGCTTTTCTTAAGCAAAGGTTACAGTGTGGGGGTGCATGGCAAGCACATTGGAAACACAATTTTGAACTAATCTGTTCAGAGCCTTAATCCACTCCTAAGCTCCCTTTGCTCCTGTAGGATACAAAATCAAAAGCTGGGATGATGGCTGCTGGGGCAATGCTTCCCCTCACATCTGCAGGCAGACACCAGGAACTCAAAGGCCACCAGCCTTAACTAATTCCTCTAACCGGCTCAGTGATCTCCTCACCAGGAGTCAGTCCAGGGTATCTGCAAATTTCCATATGTTTGAAGTTCTCCTCTCCTCTTTTATCTTTGTCTGAACGCTGTCAGAACGCAGCCACAATTTCATAGGGTAATGAGAAAGAGATTAAGGAATGCGCACATCTGTCACCTAAATACGTGCAATAAGGAGAACATAAAATAAATAAAATTAGGACCCCATAAAAGCAAACAGCAGCAGCTGAATTGCCAGCTCGGGTGCCTCCTACATCAGGTTAACTCCTGCACCCCCATCTGCAGCAGCACCACCTCTGCAAGCCACAGGCCCATCCATAGCAGCTCCTGGGATGTTTTCATTATGGTCAGGCTTGTGTCAGGGGAGGAGGTAAGAAGGAAAAGCACCCTCTCCATCCAGTCCATTCCCCTTTGCAAATGGGGCATAGCCCAAGCCCCTTGTGGCAGCTGTGCCTCATATTTCATACAGCTGAAAGAAAACCACCAAATTCCAAACCACTGCAAAACCCAAAGCAGAGTCTTTCTGCAGCAAATTCAAAATATCCCATAATTAAACTTAAAATACCGACATATTATTCTTTGGGATTACTGCAGTATCACCTGTGGAAATATCATCAACCCTCAGTTTTTCTTATCTGTACAAGACTGAGGAGATCAAGCCAAACCTGTTCACAGGCAGGAGAGCTCCAGGTTCCAGGGGCACATTTCCACTTTGAGGTGGATGGCCACTCAGCTCTCTCCACAGGAAGTAATGGAGATTGTGGAAATGGGCCGTTCTCTCTATTTTTAAGCAATAATGTCCTGGCAAACCTCACATTTTCAGCCTTTGCCCAGAAATGGTTAAACTCCTAAACTGGATCCATTATCACCCAAATGAAGACATATACCAGCAAGATAATTATGTTTCTTACCAAACTCGTGAATAATTAAATATTTTATTGTGATGTTACAATTTGTATTTATTATCCTTTGCTAAGGAGTGAAATTAAACATAACGAGGTCTGGTAGTGCCTCTCTTCAGAGACGAGCCCGAATTACAAGCACCTATATCATTTGCACCAATGGTGATTAATGGGTTTAATTTACTTGACTTGCACATGTTGGAATTTGTGAGGGGGAGAGAGAAGGAAACTCAGATTGTTAAAATCCTTTTAATTAGACTAATAATGCCAAGTTTGCATGTGTTAACTAGGGTGCACTATTAATTAGCTTTAGTGGGCTGTTTTCTGAAAGGTGGCACTGTAGCATTTAGGCCTGTCTTGTGATCCCAGGAGAGCTCATAAGATGACAAACAGAGCATGACATTACACATAACTGCAAACAAACAGCCTTTAATCTTTCTGGGTGAAGAATTGGGGGTAATTGATGGGCAGAACCCTTGCTGCACTCTGGCTGCCTCTCCCTCTCGTTGCCATTGCTGGGTGTTACTCATTCTGCAGCACAGCCTCTACAGAGCAGTGGTAAAGCTGGTCAGTAGTTATGATTCTCAAGCCCCCCAAAACTGACAGCTGAGGGCTTGTTCATGCACAAAGTGCTCAATTTTGGGGTTTCACAGCTAAAACAGCTCTTCCCATGCAGGAGGCAGGAGGCTGGACAGGTTGGTCCTACTGCAAACAGCTTCCCTGCAGGTACCCAGTGCCCTGAGCATCACCACAGCAGCTCCTGAGCTGGTGCTGGGAGCCTGGGGCAGCCTAGAAGCCTGGAGGCACCCCCAGAGCAACATTCACCATCTCCTCTGCTGTTCACAAGGGCTAAACACTGAAAGGAAGGGACAGATTCTGCCTCTGACCGGGTGGCAGGTCAGGAGAAAAGCTCGCAGCCAGGCAGAGGTTGGGAAGGGAGGAGAGTTGTCAAGGGTGTATAAAGCTCCCTGGCATAAATTTGGCTCCTATTTGCATGGAGTTAAGAAACACACAAGAACTTAGATTCCCATGCAACTGAATCCCTGAGGGCCACACTGATTCTCCCATTTTGGTGCTGGGGACAACCAGGGGGTAAAATTACCTTGTGAGAGCAGCTGCACCATGATCTGTGTGCCCCCCCCCCCCGAACCCAGGGAGAGCAGCAAGACCTGAGCCAGAGATGCCATCTGCAGTTTTTTTCTAATTCATATTTCTCAAGCTGTGTCACCCCAAGCAGCCTTTGGGGCGTTCTCAGACCATGGAAGCAATAAAATTCCTGCCTCTTCACTGGAATAAACCTGGAATTCAGCTGCACTGTCAACAGGCATTTGTAGCAGTTAGCAGCTTCACTGCTGGAATGGATGCCTGCAGGATTGAAGATTTCAATCTTCCCGTGGCTTTCTCTGTTCATATTAAATACCTGTCAGTGCTCTACTGTGGATTTTGCATTCACATCCATGGAGATATTTTGAATGCAGAGCAAGCTGGGATTGTGCAATAAAGATCCACAGTGCAGACAGGAACTATAATAATGGAGGGAAAATGCCTTCAGTCTGTTTCTTCTACAGCCCTGTCACACTGCTCCCAAGAAACACAGAAATAAGCTCATGTCCCTGTGGGTTTACTCAGCTCTGACAGCAAAGGAAGTTGGTTCCTGTTGAAGGAAGCTGGAGGGGAGATGAGGTGTTTTGGCTGTTGCTCCAAGTCAGGGGTTTGGAAGCCAGTGTAACCCTGAGGGAGAGGAAAGGAGCATTTTATATCACCCTAAAATCCACATGCATGGCTGGAGGGAGGGTGTCTGGAGTCACCCACTTTGTAGGACCACAGGACAGGTGGATGGAGCTGCACAAAGATTATTTCTACAAATCCCACAAGGCTGGGGGCAACCAGGGTAGATTTGGGACACATGGATCCAGAGCAGAGAAACTACTTAAGAACAAGGAATTCGGGGTTATTTTCATGAACAATTTTAAATGAGTAGCACTGCAAAATGGCCTTGATATCATCCATTTTCTTAAAAAGCTCTACTCCCATCTCACAGGCAGAGTCAGGAGAGGTAGGAGAAAAAGACCATGCTCTTCATCAGTCTGAACAGGACACAGGCACTTGGCCAGGTTTGGTGTTCCCAATTCTGCTGGCCATGCTTAAATAATTTATTGCTCTGGACATTCCTTGTTTTGCTCCTCATTTACGGGGATTTCTAGCCTGAAATCTTCTCTCAAAGTGTCCAGTGCCCTATTTCTTGCAACAATTGCATGGTCTTGAGTTATCCAATGCCCCCAGTTCCTTGAAATCTGAAAGCTAGACATCTATTAAATGGCCTCCAATGGACTTTTTTCAATTAATTTCTCTCTTTTTTTTTATTCCCTTAGTCCTGCAGCATCCTGCAGCCATGAGTTCCACAATTTCTTTAGGCATTGCCTTTTTTACATTTCTGCTCAGTAGTGTCATGTGGTACCTCCCTCCCTCTGTCTCAGTCATGAAAAATTGAGAATAAAGTTCCCTGACATTTGTAATAGTAAAAAAGGCTATTTACTTCTCAAAGAGGGGACACAGATTTCACTCATAAGATCAGTGACTCGGGGATACTAAATACATACAAATTATCTGAATAAACAGATTCTTAATGAATGTTTTTTGATTCTTAAGGAAACAGATATTGAATCTCTGAGTAGGATATCCACCCAGGGATTCCCAGAAAATGAATAGCAGTCTAGCATTTAGTGGAGCTCAAAAGCCAGACATGTCAAAAACCTCTTTTGATTCATTGCTGAAATGTATTTACAGACTAAATCATTTCCTACATGACAGGAAGCCTATTTATTGCTTTGATTTCTATTTTGGCAAATAGGGATCTGCTCTCTTGGTAGAGGCATCTAAAGTTCCCCATATTTAAGGATGCTTTTCAGAGACACTGTTCACATTAATTCCCAAGTGTCTCACTGTATTTTGGTCTCTACAAATTAACTACTATTAATTTAATAACTTTAAATATACTCAGAAATTAGGATATTTAATATTTTCCATCCTCTGCCTTTCATCTCTGCTTGTTAGCAGCCTCTGAGATAAGTCTTTTTTTAGGGGGAAATCTCATTAAACCCAGGTTCATAAATTACAATACCCCTAACTGTAAAACTGAAGTCAGATTATGTTTGAGGGGAACATTCAGGCTACAGACAATGCCATATTCTGTTCTTTGGAACCACAATAAAACCAGAAATTCAGCAAACCTTCCCTCACAGAGGAGTTAGAGCTGAAATTGGCTTCTGGCAGAGGCAATCCCTTCACTCCCTACTACAGCTCATGTATTTAAAACGTGCTCCCAGCCTTGTAGACAGTCTGCTTAATTCCCACTAAAGACTTGCTGAGATGTTTTCAGCCTAAGCAAAGACAGATCAGGAAAGCAAAGCCTCAGAACTCAAGTCTAAAAAGAGAAACCCCATCATGTTCCCACTCTCTAAAGCAGGAGCCAGGGCAGATCTGTCTTGCAAACTTCACAAAAAAGGATTGAGGCAGAGGAGTATTTGCCTGGAAGGGCTGTTTGATCTACTTACTAATCTACCTGTGCCAGGCAGCCCTCTGCATCTCAAGGAGAGGCTTTCCTGCATCCTCCCACCCCCATAATTTCATTTTCACTCAGATGGAAGCTGATCATATCATCCTGCTAAGGAACTACTCTACATTGCCAAGTCAGGTGTTTCTAGGGAATATGTACACATTTTTTAAATATTTCCATTCACTTTTCTTTTCCCTCTACTGTATCAAGCTGTCCTGATTCAAAATGCACCGAAACAAAGGGAATGGTCCTCATGAGGGTGGATTTGGTGTCAGGTTCCAGGTGGAAGCAGTGCCATGAGGATGAGGCACCTAAACCCTGAGCTCATTTACTCTGTCAGCCATGCTTCAGAGATGATGAAGCCATGCAGAAGTTAAATTAAAGCTATAGCCACACAGAACCATAAAAATTGCTGGGAAACAGTGATAGGTGTTTAAAAGGAAGGCAGAAGAGAGGAGAGAAGCACCAGAATGTTTGCAAGTCCCTCTTTCTGTGTCTCAGCTGACATCAGAGCAGCTTGGGGCTGCAGCCCCTGGGATTCTCCCAGCACAGTGAGGAGCAGAGCTGAGCCAGAGCTGCACATCCAATTGCCGCTATCACAAAACCTCCAGTGACCCTTTACTGCATCCATTCTGAACGAGCACCAGGTGACCATTAAGGCATTACCTGACAAGTGATGTCCCTGGCCATGCACTGTCTGCACACTCTGACTTCCTCTGGTGATGAGTGGGGGAGTTAGTGGCAAATAAACCTATCTTTTTACCATTTACCAACTGCTAGGCTGTGAGCTGGCTTTTCAGTCAGATCTTGTCAGCCTAAATAGCAACACATCACTCTCAAGTGCTGCTCTGGGATTTGAGAGGAGACACTGCAGATCCTTCAAGGAAAAGGGGTTAGGGCCGTTCATTGCTGTTACTGCAGCTCACACCTGCTGCTTTGCTCACTGCCACACTTTGGAATCTGCCTTGCAATAAGGAATGGACCTGCACATTTCTCCATAAATATGGATTAAAGCATGTTTTGTTTGGCCCGGGTTCTTCTCCTGCCTGTGATGAGACTTTGGCCATGACCAAATCACCTGTATCAGGTAGAGATTGCAAAATTGTGCTAAAGATTTCTGGCACAAAGCCCAACTTCAACTGGAGAATCCTAAAGGTTTTCTCTGTGAATATTTTGAACACTCTGAGGCATTTTATCCCTAGCTGGGATAAGGTGAGCTCTCAATTATGCTTAGATAGTAAGAAATGTTTCCGTTCGAGTCTTTAACCTTTTTGATAGAATTTTGGACTCCAGACCAAGTAAATTGTGGGCTAGCAAGTATTTCAAACCCCAGTGCTATTTCACATTACAGAGATAACGTTAATATATTAAAAGAAAAAAAAAAAGAAAAAAAAGAAAAAAAAAAATTAAAAAAAAGAAAAAAAAAGAAAGAAAGAAAGAAAGAAAGAAAGAAAGAAAGAAAGAAAGAAAGAAAGAAAGAAAGAAAGAAAGAAAGGAAGATCATGCTGTTAAAGAATCTTCAAATTCTAGTGAAAAAGACAAACAGGTTTCATAGTCCAAAAACCTAAAAGTCAACAATACCAATTCTAGGCTAGACTCTGATGTCCAGGATTTTGTTTCCCAACATAAATGAGAGAAATACCAGGTACTTCCAACATAGATAAGGAAATATGCTTATTTTTAATTCTTCCTGGCAACTAAAGCATACCTATCACAGCTGGAACAAAGACACCCAAAAGAAAATACCAGAAGGAGGTTATGATAATAAGCTTATTTTCATTACAGTAGGATTATATTTTAAACCTTTCATTAGGCTCTTAAAATTTCAGAACATGCTTCTGAGAGCCTACATTTTTGAAAGACAAAAGAAAAACAAAAAGAGAAAGTAAAGTCTGACTCCTGTGGATGAACTCAGTTTTGTTGCATAGAGAAGATCTTATTGCAAAGTTACTTAATTATATTCAGGGGACATCTAACTCTGATTATGACAAGAATCCTGCATGTCTTCATTTAGAAAGTCCTGTTGGAGTCTGTGTGTCCTAAGCACGGGCCCTTTGAAGCATTGCTAAGTGGAGTAATTTTATTGCATGAGTTTTCTTGTAAAAATTATTGTCTTTCTGGATGTCTAATTAAAATAAAGCTGCAATAAAGAATTTATGGTTTTAATTAGAGCATAGATCTTAAAGCAATTATAATGTGGTTAATAATTCCTTAACAGGCTTTCTTAGACAAGATGAAGAAAAGAAGATTTGGGCCCCATGAAAAATCAATACGCATTACTCAATTACATTAACGAAGCTCCACAAAGCAGTCTAGGTCCCAATTAAATTGCTCCTCATGTTAAACTGGCAATGGAGTCTGTGTTTATTAATGAGCCTTGGTCTATTTGTTTAGTCACTGTGGGGTTTTTGAACTATGGGGTTTTGTGGGACTTTTATTGGAAAGATGCTGAGACACAGATGTGCTGATGGCCTTGTCCTGCCTGGGTTCAGGTTCAGAGGACAGGGTGAGCAAGATTTGTTCCAGAACCAAGAATGCAGCTCCAGGTCCTAAATCACACCCTGGAGGCCACCAGCATCTCCAGGAGCCACAGGCAGCAGCTCAGCACAAGGGTTCCCTTGCTTATGTACTAAAATTGAAAATAAGGCAACTGAATGAAGACACAATATAAATCTGCATTGAATGGTGAATCAAATCTAAGCAGGAAATATTATTCCTTATTTCTCATAAAAGCAGGAGCTCTAGACAACCTTATGAGTGTACCATGGACCAGGTATGGAACTAACCAAAAGAAAGATAACCCCAAGAAGCAGCCCCACAAAAGGTTCTGACAAAAAGATACTTTAAAGGTCAAGAACAAAACTTTTTTCAGAAGTGAAAAAGGGAACAGTCACTCACTGCAAGGCAGGTTTTCTCCTAAAGGTCCAGATGTCATTTTGGTGAAACTCTCACACAGGGATGGCCCAAAGACATCAGAAAACACCTAGACCTGCCCATCCTTGTGTTCTTAACCATTTCCACCTGGTTGCTGTCAGGGACAGGACTCTTTTCACACTCAGCATAGCTCCTCTCTCCTTCCTTGGTTCTTTTTTAGGTAAATATTGATGAGAGGGGTTTGGGGGGATGAGGATTTAATGTGCAGCTTGTGCGTCATCACTGAAATTTCAACCAGAAATATTATTTTACCTTTCATTAATAACCTGGCTGAACTGGTGGAGCAGAGAATTGGATAAGTTCGTATTTTACAGATCAAATGAACTCAAAAAAACCCCCAACATCATTATACATTCACTCATGCAGACAGCTCATCTGACCAAGCTCCCCAGCAAATGAAGCCACACTAATTTAAATGTACTGCAGAGGGAAAATGATCTCACACCAAACTTCTAATTTGTCATTCTGTAATATGGAGTGTGGCTTGCAAACTCACTAATTGGCCATTAAGAACACATTGTTATAGAGGTGGACTTCTTGGTGTGTGAAGAACAAAACTCCCAAACTTATGAAAGAAAGAAACCACCATTTGCTCCAAATGAGCGTAGAGGACATTGATGTTTCATTATGTTCAGTCCCTGCTATCACAGAAACCAGATTTATTTTGGCCCTGTCAGCTTGGGTGTATCCCAGAGCTGTGTGTGAGTGATGCTGCCCCACTGCAGCCACACAAAGGTAAAGATGCTGTTAGAGCTACCTCCACATCCTGTGCTCCTTTAAAGTTCCTAAAGCTCCATTTAAGAATGCGACATCCTTCAGCCAAATGCTTGCATGGATTCATGGTGATTGCAAAGAGTTGGTCATATTAAGAAAGTTTCAGTAATTGCAGTGGGGAAAAAAATAGCAATTATATTCCAAGTTAAATCTGTGCTGTGGTTTCAGTGACTTGAGAATCTGATTGTAAAAATCCTTTAAAACCCTTTGAAAGAAGTGTAAGGTATTCCCAAGATTTTTCCATTCATGTTTTTGTCTCTGCTGTCCAAGACTTTTGGGTTTTCTCAGTCCTGTGTGTGTGCCTGAGGGATTCACCAGGCACAGGACAGGGAGGCACAGCACATTTTGATTGCAAGGTACATCCAGACCCTGAGGACAACTCCTGGCAAGGTCCTGTGCTCACTCCCATCCCCAAGCACTATCTTTGCTTAACACACTCTTTCCTCCCATTATTTCTTTTCATATCTCTTTTTCCATCAGGAAACCATTTGCCTTGGCATGCTTTTTCATCTTCTCATTTACATGTCTCCTGCAAGACAAACTCCAGCATTGATTTTACCACAAGATAATGTTAATAGGATCAATAAACCACAATGACTATATCAAAGTGTCTGTTCTTCACCCTCCAGGACTGCAGAAGGTGCTTCAGTCTTAAAGTACATCCAATACAGCATCTCTCACTCTTCTTGCCTACTCTTATGCATGAGAGACCGTCTGTCTGCCTGGTAGAAAATAAATTACCAGCTTGTTGAAATAATTTAAATTTTAATACAGCTTCAGCACATATAAAATATTACTGATGCAATTAAAAAATAGACAATCAGCTCAATGCATCTAAAAATGGGTGTGGTGTGCCCTGAGAGGAATAAATGAGGTCTGGTGGGAAGACTATTGTAAGTACAGATTTCTCCTTAATCTAAAGAATTCTCAGCTGGTAAAAATCAAGTGGCCTATTTCATTCAGGTCAGCCACCTGATTTAATGATTTTTCTAGGGGAAGATTGGAAAAGACTGGTTCCCTACAAGCCAGATCCTCTAGGGTGTCCAGAAGGGTAATTTTAGTAAAGGAAATTACATCCTCTTCAGTTTCTTGGTTGCTCCATGTATTGTTTAAGATGGCTCCTTTCCCAAAGGTCACAAAATAGGAATGGTCTTGGTTAAGGACTGGGCTAAAAGTTTCAACACAAAGTTTGCCCTGGCTCCTTCAAGCACTGTGAATTCCATGAAGCACTCACAGGTTCCCAAACTGGCTATTTTTTGTTATTCTTTTTGTTTGTAACCAACATCTGACTTGAACTCAAGGCATTTTGCAGACAGCAATAAAAGACCTAAAAGCCAACCTAATTATTTTTCTCTGGATTATATGAAATGCTTCAGTGAAATGCTAATGATTTTGTTCAACTTTCACATTTAACTGGCAGCTCCTGCGGCACTGGTGAGTTCAGAGGTGTTGGAGGGGCTTGTCCAGGTGAAAGTTGGCCTGGCTGACATTTAAGGATTTCTCTGAGTTGGGGTGAATGGGAACCAGGTTTCTACCTCAAATAATCAATTTTTTTCAGTGCTTGATAAGGGTAAGCAGGTGTAACTCTGAAGAGGCTTAAAGGTTTAGACAGAGGACATGAGGGCAGCCCAGCTGAGAAGGAGCAGCTAAAAGTCATCATCACCTGCCAGGAGACCCTGTGAAACAGGGCAGGGCTCAGCACCTTTCCTAGGAAATGTCTGTGAAAAATCCATGTGAAATCCAGCCAGGCTGGGTAAATCAAACCCAGCAGCCTGCATTTGTGAGACTTTACTGGAGATAACAGCTGAGATTTATAAAGCGCTTCTGTAATTCAGCAACACAGTGCTACCAGAAATTCTTCCCTAAGGGTTCATGTAAATCCAAAACCTCCAAAAACCAGATTTTCTGACTCTTTTCCTATTGATTTAAATGGACTATGTTATCCCTGGAGCACTTAAAAGGTCTTATCAATTTTTTTTTTCAGTTTTTTATTTATACATGCCAAACAAAGCCAAGGCTTTAACAGTATCTCTATCACAATGGAGCAAATTTATTCTGACAGATTAAGTTTGCTTAAATTTAAAACAAAGTTCAGGACTTTAAAAACCTAGCTGAGATATCATCATATGATAGAATGCCTGTTCAGTCCTGTAATTATGTAGTCTCTATATTAAAAAAAGAGTTCTGGAAACTCAAAAAAAAAAATATCTATGTTTGTATTTAAATATTAAGCGCCCCAAATTCAGCTCTAAAAATATATTGACAGTGAGGAAAAAAAGCACATTTGCTCAGTATTTTGGAGAGGAACTGGTTTTTTTAAGGTCATTTGGAGCAAGTTCCTGCTCCATGCAAGAGCCAACATGTATAGCTCAGATCAGCTGTGTGTTTGTCTTCCTGAATCTTGAAATAACTTCTGATTTATTCAAAATTTACCTTGGTGTAGAGCTTGTCTACTTAGCAAAAATGAGGAAATGTATCCACATTAAAAGTAGACACCAGCGTAAAATGAATTTGTTGCATCATATTTACTTTTTTGTAGGGATCATTATTCATGACTAAAAGAGCAATAATTTGATTTTTGTTTCCAAAGTGAATTAAGGTAAGCTCAATTAAATCCAGTCTAATTCTGTGTAAGACTGTCTTTTCAGAGATTTAATGCAATTCAGTGAGTTGATTTTAAAAGCTACTTTGGAGTGGTTTTACTGAGGGCCTCCAAGTTTCAGCAGGGACTTTATATGTACTTAAAAATTTACTTAAACCCTTTTGTGACCATTAAGAATATTTTTTTTGTCTTTTAAATACATTTGTTTTTCTTTTTTTATTTTTACCATACAAACCTAGAATAACTGGTTTTAAATTAGAATTTTATCTGAAGGAAAAAACACAATGAAACACTCAGAAGAACACTGCAGGCTTGCTCTCAGTTGTGTCCAAGGGAGATGGGAGGAACAGCCCCACTCCGTTCCATGGGATCAGCCAGGTGACTGGGACTTGATTTCATTATATAATTAAAATTTCCCTTTCTTAGCTGTGATGATTTAGCTGTAGGTTGGCTTTCTAATGTTTGTCATAATGACTTAACTAGCTCTGGGAACACGAGCAGGATGAAATAAGGAGGGATGTGATGGTTTCAGCTAAAAGGTCAAACTGTGGTCTCAGCAAAGCCATGGGCTGCTGAGGGGCAAACCTCCCACCAGGGGCTCTGGCCACAGCCTGGCTCATGGAGCCTCCAAACAGAATTTGGTACAAGTACAGCTGCAGAAATGACTTTAACCTTTCAGTAAGTGTCCAGCTCTAAGCAGATATGAACACAATCCAAGGCAAAATGTCAAAGCAGAACAACTGTGAGCAGTGGGGGAGGCGCTGAGGGACATCAGGGCCAAGTCACACTCACAATGACAACAAACACTGCCATTTCTTTGTCTCCCCCTTCTCCAAGTAAGCAGAGTTTTTAACAATATGGGTAGCAGATTCCTCGCAAAAAAGTCAAGGCTTACTGCCACTCTTACATAATTGCAGTAATTGCTTTCCAAAATTCTTATTTGTATTTTTACTACAAGCGCTGTTGAGAAAAATCAGACTTTCCAAATCCATTTTCAAAAGTCCTCTGGATTTCTGCTCTCAGGCTCATTATCCAAATGGTTTGGTTCACACAGATTTTATAGCTGTAATCCTTGTCTGAGGATGTGACTGCACAGAAATGGCAATGAGGGTGAGCAGAGGGCAGGGCTGGTGCAGGGAGAGCCCCCCAGAGCAGCTGCTCCCTGGTGCCTGTACTGAGCTCCAGTCCAAAAGGAGCCTCCTGTGTGCCAGGGAGGATGTTCTCCAGCTCTGTGGGGAAAAGGCTGATCAAAGCTCTGATTAAAGGGGGATTTCACAGGGTCAAACTGAACTCCTTTGTTCTTCTGACATTTTAAAATACATTTGCACTCAATGAAGCTCGCTCTTCTCTTAAGGACATGTTGGCAATTAAACTCTTGCTTGGCCAGCTGGACCAGCTCAGATTTGCTTCAGAAATGTGGAGGAAAGTGGTGCATCTTGAGTCTCATAACTTGAATTCACTTTTGTTCAAGCTGTCGAAGTTTCATTTTAAGTCAGGTTTCCATAAAGGCTGGATATGCAGTTAAACTGATAAAAGGGTGCATTTCCAGGCACTCAGCATACTCATTACAAACATTTCGACAATTTCTTTGTGCCCTTCAGTCAAAACTGCAATAAAAAGGCTAATTACACCAGAAAAGCAGCAGTCCCCATCATACTTGAGGGTGCAGCATCTACAAATAAACTTGACTCCAAGAAAGTTTGGCTAGAAGGAAAAAATAATTTTTGTGATTATACAAACTCTGAATACCAAATCAAGACTGGTACATGTGCACACGGGCAGGGAATAAGTTGTGATTTTCATAAGCAGTGCCAGTTTTAATTGCAGTCCTCATCATTTAACTACCACATCTCCCTGAGGATAAAGGGGAAAGCACAAATCCATTCCAGCAAATTTACAGCCTTAGAAGCAAATCCTGTTTTCCAAAACCTTTGCTTCTCAAACCAGAACCTTAAAATTGCTGAGCTGTTGCAGCACCCATTGAAACCATTCACCTAAGACTTGTTTTGCTGTCCTGCTCCACCTCAGCAGCCCCTCAGTGCTGACCCAAGCACTCAGATGTTGGATACAGGAGGCAGACACTCAGGCACAAACCCAATTTCTTTACCAGGATTCCCAAAGACAAGTTTTTCTTACAGGGGCTGCAATCCTTGCTTACTCTGAAGTTCTTTTACAGAGCACTGTCCAAAGTGCCTACAAATAGCTGTACAAAAATGTTGTGTATTTTATAAGCATTAACAATGTGTTTTGCAAGCTTTAACCAAGCAATTTTTTTTTTTTTGCACTGAGGCACCTCAAGTTTCTCTTTTCTTTTTTTTCTCCTTGCTTTTTCATCAGATTACACAAACCCTATCTTTGACATAGCATAAAATGTGGAAAGGCCCCATTACCCACTACAATACAAAGCATTAAGGAAAATAGATTTTCCACCCTGCTCTGTGGTTTTTTCCAAAAAAGAAAAAAAAAAAAAAGGAAAAAGGAAAAAGAAAAAGAAAAAGCACTGGCTGGAAAGAAATTTTTTTAAACTATGTGTTAATTTTGAAAGACCTCATGAGGATTTTGTTTGAAAAATGCTTGACAAGATGGAAATGATGCTGCTTCAAAAAGTCTGCATAACAATTTAACCTACTAATACCAGTTCCCCAAAGCAGTATGAAAGAACATACTTATTCCCAGACATGCAAAGCTGTTTGCGTGAAGTTTCACATCTCCAACTTGTAGTCTCAAGGGTCCACAAAGCTGCTTCCCAAGGGTTATTGACTGTTCACCACTGAAAGCCACCTGGATGCCAAAGAACTTCAACCAGAGCACTACTGACCCAAATTAAAATCTGACCTTTTACACCAGAAGTTGCCTCTTGCCCTATCTTGCAGGAAGAAGCAGGGCCAGAGGGCACAAACAAGGACAGACCCCAGGTCAGAAAAGGCACCTGAAAGCAAAAGGAAAGTGGTTGCATCCTTTTTAGCCTTTATAGGGTGCAGGGTGGTCAGGAGCAGGGGGATTTGGCCACGCAGCATTGGTCAGATCCCAGCTCACCCCCTAACACCAACACCTGAAGAGCAGGGATTGCCCATCCCAGGCTTCTTCTGTAATGTTGCCACTGTGGGGTCAATGCATGTGGACTTGTTCCTACCCCTGAGAAGTCAGAGCAAAGTTCTCACTGCCTGTGACTGCACAGGGTGGAGACAGCCTGGACAAAGCATCCTTGGCTAAAGGTGTTGCTGCTCTCTGCTCTGAGGTGATGCCTAGTAATGGGTACCTAGAACAGAGGCTGCACAGAGTTAGGAGGATAAAGTGGGTATTTATTAAAGGCCTTCAACAGATACACCCTGAGCAGTGCAGGAGGATCACAGGGGTTACACCAGGATGGGCAATGCTCATGAGTTTTTCAGGCAGAAATAAGTTTGGTCGATTTGCGTATCAGGGGTTAATCCCTCAATTACAGCTTCAGGTAATGAAGTCACATTCCCCCAGTTTTCTCTCCCCCAATTCACTTTTGTTGTACTTTGGGAGCCTGAGGCTGTGGGGTGTCCTTGGATCTCAGGCCCAGAGGGATTGTTCTGTCTGAGCAAAATGTGAAGAGAGCTCACTGACACTCTGTATGGAGCTCAGAGTTACACACTAATGCAGAACAGGATCTGAAAAATATAAAAGCTAGAACTTAAGGCATCAGAGGGACAAAGAAATGCATGAGAATCAAAGGAGAGATGTAGGATTAACACCCCCAGCACAGCCTGAGTCCCAGGGGCTGGAGCTCCTGGAGCCAGGCTGAAATAAGCTGTATATTGTCCTGCTTGGTGTGCTGCTTCTTTCTGTTCAGCACTTTCTATCAGGCTGAGGAACTCTGGCTGGAATAAAGCCCTATCCAATGCAAGTTTGATGGTGTATACACAATGAAATCACAACTTAGTGTCTAGGCAAAGCAGCCCTCTTCCAGCCTGGTTTCACAGAGTGATGAAGTCAAATTGAATTAAATAAATGTAAGTTAAATTTTCTCTCTGCCTGAGGGACATCAGGTGCTGAAAATCTGTGATTTACAGAATGTAAGTAGGCAGTCCACCCATCTTCCCACCAGATTAACATCATCAGAGGATCAGAAATGAAATGCCATATCTTGCACCCAAGTAATCCGTTCTGAAGAGGAAACAATTAATTAGTGGCAGGTAATATTGTCACAGGCTGATTGGGTGACACAGAACATTTCCCCAACCAGCTCAGAGCTGCAATGAAGCCACAGCAAGATTCTCTTTCACTGAAAGCAAATATTAAAGCAACATTCATTATCTTTTCATGAAAGGGAAAAAAAAAAACAAACCAGTGACCTTGGCAAAATTTGTTTCTCCTTCTCAGTCTTTCAAAACAAAACCCAGGCAGCACTTCTCCCCCAAGCCCATCAAAAGACAAAGACCCTGCAGAAAGCCACGAAGCCTTTTTAACCACTGATGGTGCTTCAAGATGGACTTTTCCTGCAGGGATTTCAGAAGCCCCCTTGCAGCTGCAGGAGCCAGTGGAGTGAAGCACGGGCCACTGAGTCCAAGAGGGAAGGAGAGCAGTGTGCCACAGAGAGCTGCTTTAAACCATCATTGGAGATCTGCAGCTAAGCTCTCCAGTGGCCTGCTTCCAGCTAAAAGGCTTCCACTTGAGTGCTTCAGATCGTGTAAGTTTGTTTAAGATGCATAATTCATGAAGGGTACATAACACCATCCTTGAATAACTTTTCACTCAGCACCTGCTTGACAGGGGGAGAGCTGACAGAGCAGTGTGGCTGCAGAAATCCAACACTGGCACGCAAAGAGTCCCAGCAAGGGACAGGGATCACCACGCTCTCTTAACCCTTTGGTGGCCTGAGGAAGCCAATGGCACTCTCTAATTCCATGATTAGGAGTATTTCTGTTTGTTGCCATTATCACTGAAATAAAAGAACGAAAAGTGGTGTGAAGAGTTATAACTATTTGCATTATAGTCCTTGAAGAGAATATGTAAAGAAAAAAGCCTGGTTTTATGGGCTTTAAAAACAAATCTATTGCACACAAAGGCCCTGAGTTCAACCATCCCCTCCATGCTGAGTAGCACCTTGTAACTCAAATAGTCCCACTGAAATCAATTTGGGATTATAGAATGCAAGGAAGGAAAGAACCACCTGGTCTTTTGGTAGCAAAATAAGATGTGTAAGGAACAAATCTTCAGCTAAAATTAATGTGCGTTGCCTCGTTGTGCCTAATGGGGCTGTGCCCATTCACATCAGCCTGGAGTCCACTGTGACAGTGTGCTGGTTGTAGAGCACTTGGGTTTTAATTGCCAATGGTAAAAACTATGTCCTTAAACTTTATAGACCTTATATATTTGCCCTACTTTATTTTGTAGATAAAAGCCCAACTGTGGCTTGATAGGCAATTTGGGAATGATTTATGGACTCTGTCTGCTGTTAGTAACAGTTTGGAGGTTGCTGTGTGACAGAAGGGAGGCATTTTTTTTCTAATTTATTTTGGAAGATAATGGATGGAATAGAACTGTCATATATTGCTTTCCCTTATAAAATTGAGAATATTTTTTTAGCAAGGCTTTAGGAAAAAAAAGGAAAAAATATAGGGCACGACAAGCTATGAAGAGAACAATGGACACAATAAAAAGAATGTGGGATCTAGTGCATGGCAGAGGAAGAGCACAGCTTTCATAATTTATGCTGTGGGCCAGCAGTCCCAGCAGTGAACTTGTCCCACTCTCACCCTAATCCCAGGCTATTCTCTCCAGAACTCCATTTATTTTGGCTTCTTTATCTCTGGTAAAGGATTTAAGTCTCCTGCTCTCAGGCTTGATGTGAGATTTGGATTAAGCACAGTCATCTCTCCATTCCGTATAAAAGAAACAGCAAACACGTGCACACACAAACCAGGAGGGGTTAATTCTCAAGCCCAGAGTATTTGGGGATGGTCACCCCCTGGTACACAAAGCCTCCAAAAAAGACATTTCACACAAAACAATATTTTGTCTCCTGTGTACTGCAGAGCAGTGAAGTGAAACAAGACTTCCCCCCAGGGCATTCTGAGCATGCACATTTTACAAGGAGTATGTTTTTCCATCCAGAAGTTCAGAGAGGTTTTGTAATTGGTGGCTTCTATGACCTCACTGTGATTTCTGCCCTATACCAGAGTGCTGAGCCTACCTGAAAAGTGATTTGTAAGTCAGAGAGAAATATTGAAACCCGTGGACCTGGTGTATTGACATGCACTTTATCCATCCTGCTGTTACTCTGAAAGCCAGCATGGTTCCCTGCCTTTACAAGGGTCATTTGAGACTTTTATCTGAGTCAAATTCTGCTCTTGCTTCCTGCAGGGCATATGAGAGAAATGACACCAAACATTATTCTCTTACCAAGGGAGAGAGATTATCCCTGTGACATGGGTGCTTCCCGGGGACAGCCAAACAAAATAAAAAGAAAAGTGACAGTAGGAAAGAGTATTCCATTCCTCAAGCTGAGGTTCCCTGAATAGTGAGCTGTTTGGAGAGGAAGAAGTTCACTGAGCCTTTCAGTGTAATTATTTTGCATCTCTCCCTGTATAAAACTGGGCAGAACTCTGGTCTAGTGAAGGAGTAGGTGCCCACAGGGTGCTCTGGCTCAGGGTTCCTTCCTCAGTGTCCCCAGGCCTGTCCTGGAAGTGGCACAGCTGTTGCTGGCAGGTGTTGTGGGGTTCCACCAGTCTTAGGGAATGGAAACATCCCTCTGAGGAATTAGGGCTTATTCTGCATAGCTGGGAAAAGCAATATAAGTAAACTTGGGGATTAGGGGTTGTTTTTGGGCATCATTAGAGTCCCCAAAGAGGGAGATTGGAGCAGAGCTGGAGGCCAGGCTGTCTCTGAGCCACAGGCTGGAGGGCAAGTTGGAGAGGAGGATGGGAGCCCAGCACAGCACTTTGGCTTTCAGGTTGTCCCTGTTACTGCTGGGCCATTGTAGGATAAGGCAAAATGACTGCTGGAAGTATTTAAGTATCTTATGGACTTCTCCTATTCAAAAAGCTTTTGTTCTGAACTCCTACGTGTCTCCTCTGACCTAGACCAGAGGCAGGTACTGAAGGGTTTTTTAAACTCCTATAGCTCTGAAAGATTTCTGGGGTCCCCATTTAATCCAGCAGCAGTTCTGCAAAGGGCACACATTGAATTAGTTTGATTTGATCCATTATTACAGCCTCTGTCCTTTTCCTGCTTCTTGCTGGTCACCTGATTTAATTGCCTGATGATGAGACTCTGCTCATATCAAAAGGCTGTCTCTAAGCAGGACCAAACCTTCTCCCAAGGCACTGTTGAGGCAGACATTGAAATAGTCTTCAAAAGTTTACAGAGTATTATGAGATCAGTACAGATCTGACCATTACTTATTAATTGTTCAATTCAAGAAATAACTATTTGATAAAAAATGGGGTGGAAACCTGGGGAGGAATGACTTTAATGAGATCTCAGTGACTGATATTTGGAAATACGTTATTAAGTTTCTGCAGTGCGGCACTGAGATTTCCCAATGCCTTCAGGAATAGTAATAGCACCCTCTGCTCTTGTGTCTCTTCCAGGGTAGAGACATCAGAGGTCAGCTAAAAGCAAAGGAGACTCCAGAAATGGCTTAGCAGGGTTGTGCTCTGCATTGCCAAGGGGTGGAAGAGCCTGGTTTGCCTCTTGAAGCTCTTTGTCTCTAGCAGGATTTTTCTTCTTTCCTTCTCTTCCAGCTTTTCTACCTAATCTAGTTCCTTCAGCTCCCCACTGATGTATAAACAGGCTTTCTGTGAATCATGCCTTTCTTAAAACTGAAATTAAAATTGTGTTCCCAGACAAAAACAACAAAGACAGGAGGCAGGGGAGCTGCATCCCAACCCTGTCAGTTCTTAAGAGGTGTAACACACTCACTGCAAATGAAACAGGGGGTGCACTGGCATCCCACAGCTGTATTCCAGCAGGAGGATGTGGACAAAACAAAATAATTTCAGGTACCAGATCTTATCCTGGCACACGGACACACAAATGGAGCCAAAGAATTACGTACTCAACACCCCAGTGAAAATCTGCAGACAAGGAAATACAAAATAATAACTGTTGATGTGCACTTGTCTTTGGCACACAGATGTGAAAAAAATGACATCTGTCCTCTCCAAGAGGCAGTTATTCATGGTTCTTAATGAAAACCATCAGAAAGCAGTAGCCAAAGCCCTGAAAACTCTGTAGCCACAGGTGACTGATGGAAGGAAGGTTTTGAGCACATCCTTTAGAGTCATCATTCAACCCTGCAGCAAAAATATGGGTTAAAGAGCCCTGTGCTGCCCTTGGAAGGCTTTGCACAGCTCTCCCCAAGTGCACATGTCCTTTGTGGCCGTGAGAAAGGCTTGGACAGAGCTCACAGAAAATTCTCAAAGACTGCTGTCATAACAGAAACCTAACAGAGAGAGATTAGACCAGCACTGTTTCCTGGGGTCCAGCATCCAGTGAGCAAGCAAAAGACCACGTGCAATCCTTATTTACACGGGGGTGCTGAACAGAAGAGAGAACTCATCTTCACCCAGGAGGAGCACAGGGCTCCTGATCCGAGTGCTGACATGATTCAGTTGCCTTTGTAGCTGTGCAAATACAGCTACATTTCCACTGGTGAACACAGAAGAAGGAATAAATACAAGCAAATGAGAAAAGGTCCCTGCACAATTAGTTGTTCTGAGCCTGCTTTTTGGCTCTGCTCCTTACCCAGGCTGTGCCTGCAGAGGTGTCCAGCCCTTGGCAGGGGGATGTGACAAGTTGCTTGGTCACTCAGTTGGGAAGGGGATAAATCCCATGTCCAGTAGCTCTGTGAGAGGTGAGGGAACACAAGGCAGCCTCCCCCTCCTCAGCAGGGCTGCACTTGCACAGGTAGGTCAGGAATGGGGCAGGGCACTCACCCTGCATGGAGCATCGGGGCTGCTGTGAACCTTGATGTGCAGCAAATATCCACACAGCCAGAAACAGGTTAAGGCTCTCCTGGCAGGAACCTGCAGGCAAGAGCTTCAGGAAGGACTGTTTTTCTTTTCTGAGTGCCCCATATGAGAATACAGGGAACAATTCCTCCTGCCTCAGTTAATGGTGTCTCCCCCAAGAGTTTCATTGCCTGGCAATGTTTGTACAGGGATTCTGTGAGAACAACCAGAGCTCTGTCTGCAAGGAGGAGCTGACACCCAGTCTCTCCACACCAGCACAATGGGTGACAATGAAGCAAATAAATCACTAACTATATCCAAATTGAATATAATATTAATAATTGTTGTGCTATATTTTGGGCTTTCATTCTTTATTTGGTTCTTTGCAGAGGTCGCTAAAGATTTGTGATTTATAAAACTGTCAGCCTACCCTCTGCTTCCATGGGTCCAGTTAAGGAAATCAAAAAACATAGGAGTTTTGAGTTGTGAACCTGTACATATTTCTTCCCCTGCAATGTTAGGCCTGCCAAAATGAAACTGATAGTTTGGAAATGAGAATGCTGAGGAGGCAAAAAGGAGAATGGTTTTACTGGAACTAGTGAAGCCCAGCAGGAAAGTATCAGAGAGCAGGAATTAGTGCATGTCTGTGTTATTTGGAGGAGAAGAGAAGCAGTGGGGTCCAACTGGTCAAAAAGTTTAAGATACCTGGGGTTTAGGTCTGTTTCTACTGACAATCTGCTGGATGACCTTGGACAAGCAAACTTTTTCATTCCACACTTGCTTTTCTCAGTTTGTTTTTCCTTATCCATTTAAATTGGAAGCTCTTAGGATGGGGTTTGGCTCCTAATGTGTGTTCAAACAGAAGATGAGATGGAGAGACTTTTGTCTCTGTTGTGGGGCTCAAGGTGCTACAGTAATACAAACAATAATAAAAAAGAATGAGTGATGCAGTATAATTGCATGAATAATAGCTTACATTTTAAGACTGTTCTTCCTGCCAGATCATCTTTGTGCTACTAAGTTCTGTTTACTCAGGGAATATTCAATAAATAATAAATAAAACCTCAAGCTGAGACTCTCCCAAGCACAGCAGGTAATTTAGGTGTATTGTCCATTAAAATTAATGCAAAATGTGTGTCTAAATCCCTTAGAGCTCTCAGAAAATTCTTAGCTTGAATATTTAATTCCCAAGCCAGACAATTTGTGGGGTGGTCTCTGCATCCAGCAGACAGGGGGACAGAAATCAAGAGGAGCATTGGGTGTACTTGGGTGGAGAGCTCTTACTCACCTGAGCAGCTTTTCTGGTCATTGGCTGCTTTTGCTCCCCTGCAGTCCTGTGGGAAGTCACTGGGAATCCATCACTGTGTCCCCACAGGGGACAGGACTGGGAGACTTTTTCTTCCTCTGGATTCTGAAGATTAACAGATGAGGCAAAAAAAAGAAGATTAAAAAGGAGAAACAGCACCTTCCTTGCATGCAATATGCCATCCATCTCTTCCATCCCCACTGCTCCAGCCTGAACTTGTGCTCCTGAGATTTGCAGTGATGCACTTGCTTTTGGCCAGGGTCAGTGGGGACTCTCAGTGGCAAGGGCCAACATGAAGTTTAAAGCAACTCCAAGCCACCTACTCTCCATTTCTCATCTCCAAATTTCCTAAACCCACTGCAAGGGGGGAGGAGCAGCACCAGACCTCTTGTAAGTGCCACATCACGATGAAGGACAGGAGTGATGTGCTCAGAAAGGTGCTCAGTGCCGCTTTGGGACATCACTCTGTCTGTGTCAGCATGACAGATATCAGCCTCCAGACAGCTCTGAACACATTAAAAATCCACTTCCCTCTGCCAGCAATCCTGCCTCGCCAGGGGAGCAGGGAACGCTGCACCTCTGGGACAGCTCTACAAACAGCTGCCTTTCTCCAGCTCTATTTTTCACTATTGTTCCTTCCTGACAATTTTGCCACCCTTGATAAAATCCCGAGTGAGAGGTAAAAATGAGCTGAGCTCTCTCTGACGTGTGCATACATATTTAAGCATTTCTGTCACTGTGTGTTAGAGTCACAGGAGCTTTAATGATGCTGCTCAGCTCCTTGCTTCTTGCACAGCATCAGGTACTAATATTGGGCTGTAAGGCTTCAGGAGCTAAACAAATCCCCCCTTTCTTCCCATTTCATATCTACCATTAAACTTATCATCAGAATCACAGCAAAACAGAGCAGGTTCTATAATTCTGTGAGGAAATGAGGCTGACAATGTCAGAGCAAAATACACATTATTAACAAGGCCCTGCTCATCAAGCTCTTAAACACACAGCTCAGTGAATATTCATGCTCCAGGTTTGAGGGACACCAGGCTTAGATTCTGAAATTGCAACTGCATCAACAGTTCTTGGGCTTTCTGGGATCAGAGCAGCAAGGAAAATAGCAATTCTCAGAGTTGTTCAGGGTACTTTGCTCTCAGTAAACAAGACAGGAGCAGGTTTCTCTACAGAGGAGAAATGCAGGTAGAGATGTATTTGAAGAAGTGGATTTTGAATGTTATGATGCTGGGTTCATCATTAGAGGACAGACCAGATGGTGAAGGCTCAAAATATAGTCTCATCCCTGTGCAAAGGGATTTCTGCAAATGCATATTAACTTTTATTGGAAGTTTCCAAACACATGCAAATCCCTCTGTACTGGACTGAGCATATCCTTTAAAGCAAAGCACTTATGTGCATTACAATAAATTGCAGGAACAGCTGATAGTCACTGCAGTTAGAAAATATTTGTCCTGCTGGTACATTGAACATAAAGCAGGAATTTTATATGTTCTATTTTTTTTATTTAAACAATACCTTTCATATCAGCAATGCCTTCCCAGATACAAATAGGAAAGCCCAGTTATATGGATGTCAGTGAGCCCCAAATAAAATTTTAATGTTCAGGATTCACTTTGAAGGCATTGGACTGCGTAAATGTAGTTCAGAACTGTGCTAACACCTTATGGATGTGCATGCTTATATTTTCTCTAGTAGAATTTCTAAAGAAGTCAGTAAAACTTAAAAACAACAGAGCAGTTCCAGATGAGAAAGGTCTAAGCACCTTTCAAACCAGTTGCCCCTCAAGCAATGATTCCCTGTCCCAAGAGAAGTCTCTCTTGCAGGGAAAACTAACAAATCAAAACTCCAGAGGTAAAATATTTAAACATCTATTCTGAGTAGAGTGTTTTGTAGTCTTCTAGAAACTAGGAGGTGTTTTTATTGGAGTGTGCCCAGCACTACTCCAATAAAATTGCATATTTTCCTCATTTATTCATTCATTGTTGTTGTTGTTCTAAACAGTATTTACTGTCCTGCAGAATTTTGCTATGTTGGAATGAAACAACCTGTCCTGGAGAATTGGCCCAAAATTCAGTATTAAATCTATGCCCAAACTGAACACAGAAAATCCAAATCATAGAAATTATCTAGAGTGCTTTACTCTTGACTTTTCTTGGAAACAGAACTGGTAAATATATATTTCCATGTGAATTTTGTGTTAGTTCATTGGTGCTACTTTTCATCAAGCTCCCATTAGCAGCATCCCTGGACAGAGCTCAGCAAATGCCCCTGCCAAGTTTATCAACCCACTGAGGCTGCTTATAATAATTGTTTTGCTTGGAGCTCCCTTCCATCCTGACTACTGAATCTCAGGAACCCAAAAGGGGCAGAAATTACAGAAACAATGATTCTCTCTCCATTATTCTCTTTAGACGACAAAGATTTGGCCTTGTCTTTCAGGAAAGAATTTGCCTCAAAGTGAATTTATAACAGTGAAAAAGAAAAAGGGTTGGTTTTGGTTTTTTGGGGTTTTTTGGTTTTTTTAATTATTATTTTTGGGGTGTTTTTGTTTGTTTTTTGATGATTTTTTTGTTTTGTTTTGGGGTGGGTTTTTTTTGGTTTTTTTTTTTTTGCAATGGGAAAAGTCTGCAAACAATTCAGCTTCTTGCAGGAGCACTATAATTACATCAATGCAGCGGGCCGAAGGAAGTGCAGCCCCACCTCCTCCAACACAAGGAAAAAGCTCAATCCCTCCAGAAAGCTATTAATTACAAAACAAATAAGTGTATTAAAATGCCATTATATCTGCCCAAAAGAAAACTGTGAGGCACACATTTGGTATTTAGTCTACTGGCAACCCACAGGTTTCCTATAAAAAAATGGAAACCAATCCTTTTATTTCCATGTAGTTTCATGAACTTAATAAAAACTTTGAATCATCTGATGAATCAAGGTTCTTGCAGTTCTTCCATTCTCTTTTTTCTCCTCTGCTGTAGGAAAGAGGACAGATGGACCCCTGGCTGAATGGCCACCCCTTCAAAGAGAGCAGACATTTCACTATGGCAGAAAGTTATTATTGTTCTTTGCTACAGAAAAACCGAGCTAAGATCTTAATTTAACCTTTTCATTTAATAAGGTTACAAATTCAGTATCACTGGCTGCTGGCTAGTGAGCGTGTGTGTGTATGTGTATGTGTATAAAATGAAGTGCAAACCTCTGTCTCAGTCTGAAAGAGGAAAGGGGGGCAAAAGGAGGGTCATTGCAAAGCTGTGCAGGACCTGGGGAAGTCAGCCAAAGTGCCCTTTCAGAAGTGGCAGGCTTCCCAGCCTCAAAGTCTTTTGTGAAAAATAAAATATTCTATTACATTATTTTCCAATTTCAGCTGCCTCCCTCGCTGGGCTCCAGAGTGGTGAATTTCCAAAAGTTCAGGAGTATTTCGCTGCTCACCATCTGCCTCAATAGCTGGACATATTGGACATCAGCACCAGGACCAAACATCTGTGGCCCAAGGGCACCAAGCAGCCACCAGTGCTGAGCCAGTGGGAACATCCATGCTCCAAATATCTGCAACCTCATTGATCACTGAGTTATGGGCACGCAAAAATAAACTTCCCTTCCTCACTCAGCCCCCTTCCTTCCCAGTTAACATCAGCCCAGAATTGACTTGCTAGATTAGGATGTGCTTGGGTTTAAGGGAAAATGCTTTGCTGTACCCTGAATTTGTGGGAATTTCTTGGAAGTCTCTTTTGCATCACTCTGCAATTAGTCCCCCCACACATGGCACCTTTCTGGTGGTTCAGGCTCCTTCTCATGGAATCACTTTTATTATTAAAGAGGAGAAATATTTCAGCATAAGGCGGCTAGGAGCAGCCAACCAACTCAGCATTTGGCTTAAACAGGCTCATGCAGAAGCCCAAAGCCCTACAAACCTCCTGCACTGGGCAGGCAATGGCTTACACACCACAGGAGAAGCTTTTGGGAAGGTTAAACCATGTAACCCGAGAGATTTCCCCCAAAAATACACACTCATGTTCAAAAAGACATTGATAACTGTTCAGCAATATCTGCTTTGCAAGCTGGGACTGACAATCCAGAGGTTAATTTAGGAACAGACCAATATATCCTATGGCAAATATTAAACAATAAAATAAAACAAACCAAACAAATTAAAACCATGATTCTTAAGAATAGTGGAGCTGAACTGAAAGCTATGAAATTTAGAGAATATTTCAAAACTTCTGTTTTCTCAGTTTGCATATTTCATTGTGAGACCCGGTGGGAAAAACCTTAAAACTACAGAGGCAAGGCTCCAGCTGCTTTATCCAGACAGCATGATTTTAGACCAATTATCCTGAAAACATTTTGGCCTAAAATCCCAGTTTGCTTCATGGCAACTTCCTGCTCTTCTCAAAGTAAATAAACAAATTCTCTGCATCTGGAGCAAAGCAGATGAAACATCTGAACTCTAGGTGTTGCTGTCACACAATTTCTTTGCTACGAACTCCCTGAAATCCTGAATTTGCTCAAACCTCTCTTTGTTGGCTCTCTGCACCATAAACTGGACCTCTGCAATTGATTCTGCTCCTGCCCTTGCCAGAATTGAGCCATTCACACACATTTACAGGGGCAAAGAGAAAAGTCATGACCCACTGTGACCAGGACAGATAGAGATGCCTGTGCTTCAGCTTGAGCTAGAATAACATCCCTGATTTTGGTCATCCAGGAAGGAGGGGAAAACAAAAGTTGAAGTCGTGTCACCCAGTAATTAACCCAAAGTTTCTCATTGTTGTTTTCAGCCTCTCTCTAGAGTGTAGAGCCCCCAAAAACCACGCCCTGGGATAGCTGCACACAAGTTAATTGGCTGGATCACCCTGGGAAGGAGCTTCTCTTCCCTCACTAGGCTGAAATCTGTGTTGGGGAAGGAGCTCAGAGGTAGCAGACAAACATCTCTCTCCATTTCAGGGGCTTTACATTGGTTTGCACTATGGGGGGAGCTGGCCCTGTAGAGTTGCCTGCACACAGCTCAGAGCAGGAGAAAGGTGATGGATTCAGGCCTGTGCACCACAGCAACACAGAATATCTGTCAATTTGCAGCTGTTGTTAGAGGAGACTGACCACGAGATTCGAGCAGCTGATGCAGGGAGAGCGTGGGGAAAGGGCTGGGATTTTCAGGTCAGCTAGAAGCTATTGTGCTTGGAAGTGAGAGGAAAAAATTGATGGCGTTGCTTTTATGAAACGTGTAATTTTCCATCTCCCTTGCCATGCCTTAAGAGCTTAATTGGACACAGTTGATGCAGACACAAGCCCAGCTCTCGTCTCAGGCTTCTGTTTGCAAAGGTCACAGATTTCACACTGATCCTCTGCATTATGCTATCATTTCCACGAGAACCTGAGGAGGGGAGCATTAATTGCCTGTGACTGTAATTAGCTTCATGATGGTTGTCAGGCCAGGGCTGGGCACACACAGCCCAGAACAGCTGTCAAACATGTAACCTGGCACAAAGTCACCAAGTGTCAGAGTGTGCTCTGAGCACGGCTGTCATTTCCTGTGCCCTCCGAGGCTCTGCAATCAAGACTGATCTCTTGACATAATGATTCTCAAAAGGGACTAATTTGAATTAGTTTCAGATGGTGCAAGGAGAAGATGCAAACACGAGCAGCCTGTTGGCACCAAGTTCATCTCAAATCCCCAAAGAGAAATGTGCTCTCCTAGACCTCTGTGGCTCAGGCTGTGATGAGGTCACTGTGGTATCACTGACATTCCTGGTCCAGGGCTGGTTCTAAAAAGCCAAAATCAGAGCAGGAATTCAACGGACAGTGAGCAGGTACACGTGGTCTAATTGGCATTGATATCAGACCTGGTTTCTCTTCTGCTAAGTAAAAACCAGTCCCTCCTTTGAAGCCAAGTACAGCAACTGAGATCAATCAAAATATCTTCAGACAGAAGTTGTGTTCTCTCTGTATTACCAGCAGAAATACCAGGACTGATCTCTAAGGCCAATGAAAACCAGCTCTCCTTGATGTTATATGCACCTGTTAGAGCAGAGAGATTTGAGTGGGATTTTTATATCTATATTCACCAGTTATTCAACAGCTCTGTGCCCCAAAAGAAATTGCCTTTTCTCCTTGCTGGACAAGTCTCCAGTTTAGCCTGATGGGATCCCTGCCCTGGAGTATCACAGTAATGCAGAAGTGAATTCAAAATGGAACACTTAGCAAAACCCCTTATTTCCTGAAGTCCAGCATATAGGAAGCTGGTAAAAAACCCTATTAACAAAATGGTTAAGTAAGGCCTAATGACCTAAAAGACTTGGAAGGTGACATATCTGTCTGTGGTCATGGATTTAAACAATATACTCCATATTTCTACTGCAAAATGTAAGATAATAATCAGATGAAACTCTCAAAACCACAGTTATTTATCTTGAGTATCAAGCATGCAGGTACTCACATGTACAGTTTCAGATTAGAATTATAGTTTCACCTAATTATAGAACACAGAAAAATACATATATCCAAGTGTTGGATACAGCTATACTTATACGGGTAAAAATGAACTTACCCCTCTGGACACCTACATATTTACACAATTGTAGGAGAGAAAGTAAACACACTAAATATAGACCATGAAGACACATGCACTCTTGAACACAGATGCTTCTAGCATTGCTACACGAGAACAAGAGAAATACAGCAGGACTGGAACATGCTTTTCTCCTGAGTCCCACAGATTGGGCTGTACAAGAAAAATCCAGCCCAGGCGTCCCATATGTTCATTGCAGTGGCACAAAGAGCCTTCCCTGTGTGTGCAGAGCATGGCTGGAGCAGCCTGTGCTCATCAGAGCCACAGCTGTGCAGGAAGGTAACAGATAGGACTGAGCTTGCTTTTCACCTCAGCAAAATTAATCTTAATTATAGCAACTCATTCATGGCATTAATGTGAAATACGCTGCAAGACTGAATGTAAATCACAAATTCAACTCAATTTATACCTGCAGCAGCTCTTTTCCACATGGTTAGGGAAGGTGCTGCAAAAGCACCAGGAAAATGCCTCTGAAGCCTTTTCTCTCAGCTGTAGATGCAGGAAGATGCAGTGTTAACCAGGAAAGGTACACTTGGGCAGAGCAGAGGAACTTGGTAACACACCAGGGGAAGCCAACAAAAGACTCCCCAGACTGCAGACGAGGCCATGCATATGCTGCTTTGCCATTTGGACCTGGCTTCAAACTGTGAAGCTGGAAAACAGAGAAAAGGAACAGCAGAGCCATGGCAGTGACCTCTCTGTGAACCTGAACTGGGTAGCACTTAGCTCCCTCCCACACTTTAATTCATATTTCTGTGCTGACTGTAATGCTGTGTACTGGCCCCAACAAGAATTAAATTAAATATTTATGCCTTTATGATGAGATACTTTGTTACCCCATAAAACTTGCACATATGGAACTCTATTAATTTATGCTAATTCCTTATTTCTCTAGAAGAGCCTTTCTCCTCATTAGCATTTGATCGTTTAATACAACTTTACAGCACACACTAAATTGAAGCCCATAATCTTTTGTAATTGAGGCTTTGTGTGAATTCATTGTCATTTTTCAAAACAAGAAGAAGAAGAGGGGGCAGGGAGATGTGCGTGGATCAGCTCTGCCTTTGCTTGGAGCAGGATCAGCTCTGCAGGGACCTGCTGGCTGTGCCAGCTGCAGGGAGCACAACTCATCCAGGAGGCTGGACCTGCCCTTGTTTGTGCTGGGGAAGGATTCTGTGCTGACCTCAGGGAGGGAAGAACCAGTCCTGTGGAATGCTGCCAGTGCCTGGGTCCGAGAGTGGGGATGGGAAAAGGGAGTAGAGATGGGAATTAGAGCCCACAGGCAGCCCTGGAGCAGGGGGAGTGTGCATTTCACCCATCCAAGGGACTTCTCTGTCTCACCTTTGCCTCCTGCTGAATCTTCCCATCATCTTCCTGACACCACGTTTAGAAATGGTGTTCTTGGGCAGGAAATTAGTATTTCTTCCCTTGCCATAACAACCTTTTCCTTGTCCAGTGGCCTAAATTCACTTTCCCTTAGCCACAAGTCTAATTAAATTAAGCAAATGGCATTGCCTGGTGCAGATCTGTCTCCCTTGCTGGGACTGATCTCTGCCCTGGCACAATTTCCCAGGCTCACCTGTGGGACTCCTCTGAACAGGAGGTTTGCTCCAGGCTCATCTGTGCCTCTAAGCTGAAAATCAGGAGTAAACCAAAAGATTTCCCCTTTCAGGAAAGGAAGACAACAACGTTTTGTCTTTCAATACCTGGCCTCAAACAGAAACCAGCAGGGAACAGTGGGATGCAATGCTGAGTTTCACATTGCTCTGTCTTCCTTGTGTCCAACCTTGCCAGTGTCAACTGGGGATCTTCAGCACATTGAAGAGACAACTGGCCAGCTGCTGGATTTTTCTAGTAGTACTACAAAAAAAGTCTTGATATCTCAAACACCACAAAAATATGATGTATAAATTTATATATATATATAAAATATGTGTCAAATTTCTGTCATCAGACATGAAGCGCCTCTGGAAATACCAGTTTTGTTTCTTGCAGCACTGTTTACTTATTTTCCAAGATACTAGAAGAAATGCATCACTGCAACAATTCAATCCCTATTTTTAGGTTTTTCAGCACTTCTGTGGGTCTTCCAAACAGTGAAATGAGGATCAGTTTTACCTTGAGGAGTTCTCTATATTGTTTTTTACGACAAGAGGAACTCACACATGCTCAGGTCCAGCTATCATTGTACATGAACTGATAGGATTGGAAGTGCCAGTGTTCAAATAGAGTCTAGGAACAGGTTTCAAAATGCAGACTGCCTGGCTTTACTAATAGGGATACTCTCATTCAGACTAGGAGCTTCTGATACACTTACATCGAGATTATTTTGAGTGTTAATTGTAGGAGTTTTCATGTAACTGCAGATTGCAGTCTGTGTTTATATGCTCTTGACATTCACAGCTGCAAGGTTTAGGGAAAGGCACTCAGCCTCCACCAGCACAGCTGAGTGATAGTTCAAGCTAGAGCAGAAATCATCCAGCTGTGGAAGATTAATAATTGCAATGTGCAGAGGCCCGACTTCATCTTTGGGGAGGAGTTCATGAGCCATCCCTTAAATGTATCCTTAGGACTGCATGGAGAAAAGCTCCCTGAATGTTCTCATCTGTTCTCAGGGACACATTGACAAAGGCATAAACAATGGAAAAGCTAAAAATATCCACTGCCCCAGTTACAGGAAACACCTGCAGCCAGCAGAGCACTTGAAACTCATTTAAGTCTCATTGAGTTTGGGGAGAGTTAAAAACCTGGCCACTGGGTGCTCTTGAGTCAAGGTGTCAAAGACAACATCACTTTGTTTTGTGGACATAAAACAGTGACTTCAGCACCAACTGCTGCAGCCTGAGCAAACACATGGTATCAGCAATTTACAGTCAAAAAGACTCCACATTTTTAAGTTTAAAAAACCACTTCCTATTTAAATGCCATCTGCCTATGCTGCTGTTTATTTAAATTGTCAGTTAATCAATGAAATGTAGTTGAGCTAGGAGCACATCACAGCAAATCAGTGTAATCACCTTCATCTTCATTTCACTTTAACTGGACTCATCTCTCCATTCTGCCCCTGACCAGAAGCAAGTCAGAAGTGAAAAAAATAGAAGTATCTTTTACCAAATGGAATGATAGATCTATGTTGATCCATCTTTATGTTCTAAAACACTCACTTCCAGTATCTTTTTTCCTAGGGCAACAAGAGGAAGAGATTGGATTACTCACCTGGAAATTAACAGCACAGCCTAAACCTTGTCTAAATCCTTTATCAAATAGCTCTTCACATTTCCTTTACACCTGGCTCAAGGCGTAAACTGTACCAACTGTACCAAAGAGCAGCAAAATGCACTCAGGTCTCTGTGGAGGTGACAGCCACATAATGAAGGCAGTTTGCCTCAAATCAGTTACACCATCTTTTCACTGACCATAAAATGACATAGTAAGTGCCTCTCAAAGACAGTTACCACATGGTTATTGCTGCTTTCCAAATTAGGCTGTCATCAGGAGTGTTCAGGAGTGAAAGATACAGGTGGGGAACCCGTTAATTCCTTAGCCCTGGCAGGTTGGCGCTCCCAATGCTTATTCATTTTGCATTAGCAAGAAACATCAGAACACCTCAGCTCCCCACACCATGAGGTGAATTATTCCTGGAGTACTCTACTTGGTAACCTCAAATTTAATTACCTTGTAATCTGCAGTTTATGTTATTGCTCTGCGGTTACATGAATTTTTTTTTTCATACCTATTTATATAACCTATAAAAGAATGTGACATTGGAGTGAATTTCTATAAATTGGTCCTAGGCACACAGTTCTTCCAGTGTTTGAAAAAATGAGATTCTGCTCTCAGTGAGCATCTGCTGGCTAATCCTGTATGCTGTTTTAGGAATGAAACACTAACTCATGTTTTAGCAAGGCACAGTTCCTTTTAGATCAAGACAAAATATTGATGCCAATGTGAATTTCAGTTTTAAGCTCAGATAGCTGCTACCAGCTCAGTTTGGGTATTATTCCCAGCTGGAGATAATCCAGAAAAAAGTTTATCTCAAAAGATACATGCAGATTATGAGCTTGAGTTCTTTATCAGTATCTTTTGTGACGTTTCTTTACATTCAGTGTATTCAGCCCTAAATAACAACAGACACAGACTACCTGGTGGATGAGATCTAAAGTCCAAACACAGAAAGGTGGTCAAGTCCTGCATCCTTTGTTCAAAGTTGCCTTCTCATCAAAAGTTTTTTAAAAAAAGAGATTTCTATACATGGATTTTGTGCCAAACAGTGTACAGGTAAATTTGTAGGGGAAAAGTGTGTCCCTCATTACTGACCAGAAGCACATTCCATCACTGGGGACAGCAGCTGAGCTGCAGCCAAAGATCAGTCCCTCTGACTGAAGTTGGACATTTGACATACAAAGATTTTTTTTTTTTTTTATTTTTTCCCCTAAAAACCTATAGAAAATTACTGTAACTGTCTCTGCTGGCCACTTCTGTATTGTATTTAACCTTATACATATTTTACAGGTTTTCTTAATTTAAAACCCACGAAGACTTAAAACTTTGCAACAAATAATGCAATGAACTCTTTGCTGCATGGTACTTGATTAATGTTAAAGTGTTTTAGTTCTGGATTACCTCAGTGTGTTATCAAACACACTCACATATTTTTATTGCAGGCAGCATCTTTAAACTTTTCTTTATCTTGAAAGCACTACTAGGTTTTTCCAAAGAAATGTTACAAACCTGTGCAAGTGTATTTTTTATTTAATATTTTGACCATTTATCTGGTTAATGGAGGAAGGAATATTTGCTCTGCCCTAGGATTTTAATGATGAAATTTTGATCCAGAAGAGAAGTTAATTACAAGCAGTTAGAATGAAGTTAAGTATCTAACTCTTATTATATCTGGCTTATAGAAGTATCAAGTTCTTGTGCTGAAGCAAACTCTACAGGGGGCACGTGAGCTCCCAGTTGTGCATAGCACATTTTGGTACAAATATTTTCTTTTGTCTGACAGATCCAAGTTCCTAATATGATCTACTCAGTAATACTTTGAGCAGCAAGTAACTCACAGGATTTGTTTCAGTTGAAGCATGAATTGAAATATGATGTGATTCTCCTCAAAACTATGAACAGGTTTTTCCTCCTTCCCTCCTCACCCTACTTCCCCACTCCTTTGTGGATCAGCAACACCAAATGCCCTTTGCAATATGAAAAAGGGATGCACTCCTCTAAACAGAATTTCTGAAAACCAGGTAAATTGGATGCTTCTGCTTAGGAAAATGGGTGACTGTTCTTTTTTTTTTTACCCGAGAAGCTCCAATCAAGAGTGGTGATTTGAACACCTGAAGCAATAAATATGAAGCACCTACAGCAGGATAAGCACAGGTGGAATCCACAACTGGGACCCTCTGGGTAAAAAGACAACAAACATTTTTCCTCTCTTCAGCAGAGAGGGTCTCGCTGCTTTTGATAAAACCAAGGGAAGCTTTCCCACTGTGTGCAAAAAACTCCAGGGTTTCATCTTTTGCAATAAGGAGTAATAGATTAGCAGGGAAATCTTTTTCTAGACTGATGTAGGCTTGTTTCAGGTGCTTGCTAATTGACAAAGCAAGCCTCAAGAGCCATCTAGAGGTTGTTTGGCAAGACCCATTTTTATTATTTTAAGACTGCGGCTTTTCCATATCAGAAACAAATCCCTAGTTCTTTCAGGTTTTGCCCTTATGTGCAGCATGGTAAATCAGGAAGGCTTCTACTTGCATCACTTGAACTTCAGCAGTGCAGATGTGATATCAGAGCAATCTTCCCTTTCACCCACAGTGCAGCTGTTTTATTAATGTGAAGCTGCATTCCTGTGGTACAAGAAAAAAGTATTGCAGGAGGTGCTACGTGAGGCAGAAAGCATTTGGCAGGAGGACTGTGCTCCTGTGAGCTCCAGACACACTCCAGGGGAAAACAGGGACCCACTAAGGGGAAAAACAGATTTTGCCAAGCTGGGATTTGATTAATGGTGATGCTTTTGCAGCCCTGATGGGGTTGTCTCACCTGTTCTGGCTTCCCCTTAAGTCTGTGTTGAATCAAACCAAAATCAATACCCTGTTCTGATCAGGGGCCATGGTTTGCAGAAGGATGGGAAGAGAAGGAGGTTTGGTGGGGTCTGTGAGTTCACTGCCGTGGTTTACAGACAGCCAAAATGTGCCACCCTTCAAACTGACAGACCCTCTTTGTGGGAAATCATGGGAGACTTGTTTTTGAGGTCCCTGCATGGCTTAGAAATAAAGGAGAGAACAGGGTTTAGCAGACAAGGTGATAGGAACAGTCCTTCAGTTCTAGCAGGTGTTTGTTTCAGTTTGCAGCTCCAGTTTTGTGGGCTGTGTTTTTATTCAGATTTCAAGAGATATTCAGACACAAACTGGGGTTTTTAGTGTGAGCAATGGAGATAATTTTCTGTATTGAGTTTAAATCTCTATTTGTCCAAAAAGAACAAGTAGGACCTTTCACTAAATCAGACTGAAACCAATTCCCGACCTCCTTTATCCTCCAGACAGGAATCCAGTGAAATCCTTCTTGTGAAATTTGCTTTGATGTTATCACATCTTGCATTTATTTCAACAATGAACTTGGAGTTTAAGGTCTAAATATACTTTCCCAAATCAAAACTTCACAGTGACATGACAAATACAACTATACCTATTAAAATCCTTCTGATTCTGAAGCACATCTGTATATAGAAAGAAACACAGCAGGAATGCTATGTGTTCACTTTAGGTTAAAACATGTACTTTAGATTTAGAGGAATCTCTTTGATATTTCTTGTATAATTAATCTGCTGCAGGAAGGACTTGAATGCCAGACTGGAACAACAGAAACCCAAAGGGGATGAAGGGCTGATGTAGCACCAGTATAACTGAGCCCACAAAGCTCTCCAGAGCTAAAGACATTGCCTGCTGCAGGGAAAGGAGATTCCTGCAACATGGGTTTATTTGGACTTTCCACCTAGGCTGAGTTTCTCGGAGAATGAGAATGCAGCGAGCAGCAAGAAAGGTTTAATTCCAGGATTTTAAACCCTCCTAAAATGTTTCTAAGTGATAAGGCAGGCAGCTGCCTGATGGACTCCCAGGGCTGCCCTGGGCTGGCCAGCACAGGCTCTGTGAGGTCTCTGCACACCCAGCCCAGGCACAGCTCCACTCCTGCATTATGCACAACCCCAGGTGTGCTGGAGAGGGAACTCTGCAGATGCTGCTGGGTATTGTCAGGGGCTCTCTGGATCCTGGGAGAGGAAATGAGAGGTTTTATCAATACCTGTTATGAATGAGCTGGAGTGAAATGTTTCCATAAGGGATTTCTGCCTTCAAGATGCATAAACTGGCTCGATCAAAATGCTGGAGGTAGAAAGAAACAACAAAGATAAAGACTTCAGGGGGCTGCTGCTCAGTTTATGCCAGATATTCCAGCTATGACTCTGAGTGACAATGAGAACAGACAAATAACAGAAAGGTGAAAACTGAAAATCACGGCTGAAGTGTTTCTCCAGCAGAGATGCATTTCTCTGTACATCAAATTCAGAATACTGGTCATGAAAAATAAGATTTGGGAGTTCTAACCTTTAGAGAAACAACTGCAGAAGAAAATGTGTTCTTGTAAAAGATGCCAAAACAGAAGTTCACTGTAATGAATCAGCCACAGAATTAACAAAAGGAAACTAGCAAAATATGAGAAACACAACATGAATAAATAGAACCTAGGAAAAAAATACATGTGTAAACACACACACATATGCAATATGAATATGAGGACAGCATCTGCTGGTAGCTCAGCTATGCTCTCAGTAGACACTGCAATATGTAATCTCTCAAATTGGTGAGATCAAAATAACAGAAATTATTTTCACAATGTTTCTCTTATAAACTATGGCCAGGCCTGGCCCATAGAGGAAGGCAGGGCTCTCTCTAGAAATGTAGGCTGGGCTGGTGTAATATAAACATGGTTAGGTGAATATTTATAAATCTCTGACTTTTGCATGCTGATTCTCAGCCTAGAACTATATAAACTTCAAGTCAGTACTAGCAAGAGCTCAGAAGAGCAGAACCATCCAGTTTATCAGTGATCCTACCTAAAATTGTTCAATGGCCTTTTGTAAAGTGCAATTTTAAACTATCTTTCCCTAACATGTTAAAATGGTGATCCTCTGACAGAAGGCACGCAGGCAATGCTTCAGACAGTACTCAGCATTAAGCACCTTTAAATGAAGTTGCAAATTCAAACTCAACACAAAACTCTAATAAATATCACAAATCAAGAATATTTGCTAAGAAAAAAATCGTTATTTCCTCATTTGCCTACTTAGATGGATTTAACAGATATATTCTTCACTGAAAAGAAGATAATAACAATGCAAACCCACAAGTCTGTGAAACTTCAGGCTTTCGTGGCTAAACCATTATGGGGTCTTTATTCCCCATCCTCACAGTAACCATTGCCTTCAGATAACATCCAATTCCCTCCACTGAGAAAAAGGTAAAAATCCCCAAAAAACAACATTAATAGGTAATAAATTATTGAGAAAAAACTAAAACATCAAGTAAACACCACCCCTTTTAAAAAGCAGGTTTTTGATGCCTTTTGAAGGCTAGAGAAATGAGCTGAGCTAAGTTGCCCACAGTCTATTACATTTCTGATTGCTTCTGACAGGGGGCAACACTTCACACAAAGAGCATAAAACACCCTTAAACATCAGAGAAAGCAGGAAAGAAATGCAGATAAGAGATTAAAAGGAATGTCTTGGGCTGGATGTTTGCTTCCCTTTAGTAAACTCACATCTGTCTACAGCATGAGCTGGGACTGATGAGGTCAATGTTTGTATTTCAGAGTAAAATCAGGCTCTTTTTTCTCACCCAGGGATCAGTATTATCATTCTCAAGCAGTCCAACAGAAACGAGTGAGATTCCTGCAGAGTAAGGGAGCACTCAATGCCTGCAGATTGCAGGTGCCTTTATGCCCAATTTCAGAGGTAACATATTCTCAAAATGATCAACAAATGGGTTAGAGTTTTCCTTTGTGTGACACAATTGTAGGCCATTACTTTTTAATGTTCTTGTAACACATTTGCAATCCCACTCAGGCCCTAGAGGATACTGTGGAGTACACAACAACAGCAAAATATGTGATATATAATCAAAATCTGCAGCTTTCAATTAAAAGTATCCTTTAAAATTTGCCAGCTACACTGAGCCACACACTTTGCATGACGGAGACAATATGTAAATTTGAGAATAGCTAAAAGTAAATACAGAACCACATCCTACCTGTGGACATTGGCTATATGATTTTACCTCCTTTACAGGCCCCTGTGTTCAAAAATTATAGGCTAAGATGTTGTCCAAAGCCAGGAGAGTACTTCAGAGCTTTGTTACTTTCTTCACTTTCCATCTCTTGAAGAACAGCAGTCCAGCCGTGAGCTCAACAAGGTGTTTAAATTTGAATTCTGTGTGGCTGACAGAGCAAGAAAGAGGAGGGAAAAAACCACACAGGAATGAAAATTTCAGCATGTGCCAATGTATAAATGAAAAAGTGTCGTGACCCTTTCTCTAGACCACGATCTTTGTAACCCTCTGGCTTTGCCACCGTGAACCGAGACTCAACTGTTCCATCTGCCCCAGCAGCAGCTTTGCATGACACCCAGTTATCCTGCTGAAGGGTTGTCATCAATTTCAGATGTTTTCATCTGCTGCTTTTCATCTGTGGCACCGGGTTGCACTGCATCAGATTGGCTTTTATCAGCTCACAGTCTTGCTTGTCATGAGAGGAGACGCGGCTCAGACGTGCTGAGGAAAAAACCTGTCCAAAAACATTTGTCAGGAAATGTCTGTGCTTGGAACAAAAGTGTCTGAACCAGGATGGAGGGCCCAGGGTTCTTTATGATTATGGATTTTGTAGGGTGTCACACCAAATGAGTTAAACTTGCATGATGTGGATGTCTCAACTCAGTAGTTGTTGTTTCAGTTAAAATGAACATATTTTACTCTTCATTTCAAGGAACTGTTTGCAGAATTTAATCTATAATTTCCATACTAGCATCTAGTGATAGTGTAATATGTTCCAGGTCTGCTATAGATTTCAATATTTTAACACCCAAATATGAGAATTTTAACACCCAAATAAAGGATTGGGTCCTGCAAACTCAGATATTTATGATGCCTAATGGTTGGTTGGCAGAGCTGCTGCTCCATGGGTTGGACTCACCAGAGTAGCAACAGCCTTCCCAGAAAAGTTTGCCATTACCCTAAACAATCAAGCCCATTCAATAAAATAATTGATTCTATTAATGTCATTGTGTTGATTAAAATACATTAATGCTTATACACTGAACCTAGAAGCAGATAAAGAAAAATTGCATATACTAAATTCACTTAGAAAATCAACATTTCTTTCAAAATGAGTTTGAAAGAAAGGCACAGAGCTACTCACCAGTTTGGTTTGACACAGAGAAATATTTTCAATTTAACAAAGAAAAAAGACTTTTCTGAAAATTTTGGAATCCTTATTTCTAATGTTTTTCCTAAAGATGGAATGCATTTCACTCTGTTCTTCTCATGTTTCATTTTGTCATTTCTAGCTGGTGCTCGTCCATTTTCTATTTCAAGATTACTTTTTTTTTCCTGTGAAATTTAATGATTTGTTTTGATTAAACAGCCTGAAGATTAAAATACACTGCTTTGGGCAAACTGGTTATTTCAGTTGAAGTTAAAACGACTTTCCTTTTTGTTTATTTCATTTTTTTTCTTTCTTTCCAGAAAACAAAACAACAATGAAAAAACAAACAGTGTCTTCTACCTCAGTCACCCTGTTCTTCAGCTTGGATGGCACTTCCCAAGGGTACAGGTGAGATGGGAACAAGCAAGGAACTGAGACTTGGAACCCTCAAACTTGGATCTTGCAGGAGGACATTTATGAACACCATTCAACAGTTCTGCCTGTGAAATCTTTTAGTTCAGATTGTTGATACTAAAATTGGAATAGGTCCAATTCAGACCAATATTTCTGTAAATTACATCTCCAGCTACCTCTGTACTTCAGCTTTAAACGTCTCATGGCAAGAACACCTCACCTGCAAGAGAGGCACTTCAGAAATGTCTCCCCAGGATTCTTCCTCTGATATTCTGATATCTTTCCCTGATAGCCCCTGAATTTACCTTTCCTTATTTTCAGTTTATCACCCTTTAGGCACAGCCAGATGTTTTCTGCCAATGCCAGAGCTTGTATGACAGGCCTAACATAATATTAAACACATTTTATCTGTGGACTGTGCTGGGCTGTGTCTTGTGTGTCTGGGCTCCTTGCCAAACCTCCTGGCACATCCCTGCCTTTTGCAGCATCCAGAATGAATTGATGACTGAGACAACTTATATGATGGAGTAAAGTACCCTTACTGGAAGTGACAACTGTGTTCAGGGCTAAAAACTGGTGAGTTAGTTAAAAATCAATTTTCCCTATTAGCCAATCAATAAACTAAAGGCAGCTTAGAGGTCATTGGAGCAAAAACGTGTCCCCTGAGTCGTGAGTTGAGATCACAAACAGCCCAGAAACCAAAGCTCTCCACCCTGCCAGAGCTGTAGAGCTCACAGTGCAAACACCCCTTTGTCTATAAAAATGCAGCAAACATGGCAGCAGTGCCCAGGGATTCCAAGTGAACAATCCTGGAAAGAATTGCACTGAAATTATTTTTATCCTTTTTTTTTTTTTTTCTCTCCTGCATTGCTTTCTGCTTTTCTTAAAGTACTCTGTACCTGGTGCCTTCTTTTCATGGTAATCTTGGTTTTAGCATGTCAGGTGTGACTGATAACACGATGGAAAAAAAGACAAAACCAGGGTGGGGATAAACCTAGAGACATTCTGAGCAGGGCACTTTCAGGAGGTAGGGTTCATGTAAAACACAGAAATCTCTGCATGAAGCTGATATGGAGGTTTTTCAAACCAAGTCTAGGCTTTAATACTACTGCAGACATGAGAAAGGCACTGAATATCTCTACAGCAAAGCCAAAAAGACACTTTTTCCACTGAAATGCTGCATTGCTGCATTTAGAAAATTCTAAACAGCAAAATTTATTTGCTTATTTCACATATTCACAATATGGAGAATAAACACCAAAGTATTTTCTGAATGGGGAGCTGGCCTAAGCTTCTCACCTGCATGGGGGCTTCTAGGGATTTTCTTGGTTGGATTTACTCAGTTCCTTGATAATTTCAGAATCACAGAATTTACAGCTTCAGAACAGCTTAATAAATTCATGAAAGATCCAGTTAACCTCACTTAGATTAGGGTAGAGGTAGGCAAATTCCATGCTTTATCCTTTCTTTTATTTATTTTTTCCAAGTCCTGTTACTGTAGCTAGGCGAAGTGCAATGCTCACCTGGCCAGGGTACAAATAAAGGAGCAAATCTTTGTGAGGCAAAGGGGTAAAAAATGGAATCCCTGTGCTCACACAATAACCCCTGAAGGAAGGTTACTCCTGTCACACCTGGAGAGCTGCCTTCACTGATTACAGAATATTTTTCCTTCTTTTGTTTTGGACACCCACAGAAAAATTGAGGGGGAAATGTCCCATGGGAATTGGTCTTGAACACTGCTAAAAAATTACACCAAGTGCACAGCCAGCACTCGAGCTGCAGGAAGATGAATGGAGAGGGAAAATGTCTAATATTCCCTGAAAGTTTTCTGAGGTTTTTATAGAGAAATTCAAGTCCATGTGTCTGCTAAAATATCCATTGTTGTGAGCAGTTTACCTCACAGAGAACTTCAAAAGCTCTTTATATTTTGTGACAGGGCAGAAGTATTCACACCCATCAGGTTTACACACAGACATAATCAATTGCTGCTTTTCTGACAAAACTCCATCACTGTAAAAATGCTCCATTAAATGTCTGGTGATAAAATTCCATAGGTGTTTTATTGAAAAAATCAAGTTTCTCTAAGCCAAACTGCACACAGCATACTGGTAAAAATGGGAAATAAAATGTTCATGCAATGGAAATCTGTTCAAACCAGAAAACACTGGTGTACAAACCATAGAGAGGAGCTTAGTAAATAAGGTTGATCCAGGCTTTAAAAACATAGTGAAAATCAAGAAAAACCTGGATCAGGTGGTTGGCTGGAATGGAAGGGAGATTGGCACCAGGAAAATGACCTTTGCTGCTCTTGCTCCCTGAAAGATTTTCTCCCTTCTCACTATTTTCCTCTGTCAGTAGCTCAGTTCCCAAAGGATCTGTGTCCATATTTTTTTTTTAAAACATTTTCCTATTACTTTTCTTAAAAAAATGTATCTCTAACCCACCAAATTTCTTCCACTGAAAGTACCCTGGAAATATTTTGTCTCTTTGAATTGTAAAAAGGTTTTGGTTTTAGGTAAGAAGCTCCATGTTTTCCACAGGGAAAAACAAAGCCTATTTTCTAGGCAGCTGTCCCCAATCAGCTGTCTCCTCACCAGCCTCCCACCCTCCTGGGAATTGAGCTATAGGGAAGACATCAAAGCAGACAGACTCTTCTCTCTAGTTGTAGAAATTGGTTTTGGTATCTTCTCTTACTCTGCTGACAATTTTCAAGTTTCTATTTTAGTTCCTTTCTTCATCAGCCTTCAGGTTTGTTTTTTTTTTATAAATATTTCTTGCTCTCCCAGTTTATATTTCACTCACTTTTCCCCGTGGTGTTGGTGGTTTTACTGTTTATTCCTGTGCTGGTCACTGAACTTTGGCTCTTCCCTTATTTCTGACCTATGCCTGCTATAGCAAATTCCCACATAACCGTTGAACCTTTGAGACAGGAAAACATGGCATCTTTAAGGAGATTGTCCAGGCTGTCACCTTTGGGATTTAGGAATGTGGAAAACCATTTAATCTCATATGAGCATGTGATTAAATCCCTGCTCTTGTCCAACATCTTCAGGTTTGCCACACTTGCCTCTGAGTCCCGATTTTAAGGGATTTCTTAACAGTAAGTTACAAAACTGAATTATCTCCCCATGTAGTTGTTTTCATTATCCCTCTCCCCCACCCCAATAATATGTATATTTTTTCTGTTTGGAAAGCCTTTCCTATTGAATTTATCCCAGGAAAACAGGGCTGATCTTGTGAGAATCAGCACTGAGTAGCACTGAGATCTAAAGATTGGGTTCCAGGGGACCAAGAGAGGAACAGGGGACTGAACTGCTAATGGTGGCTCTGGAAATCCTGGATTTGGGGTATCAACTTAGACTGATTCCAAGGCTGCAGAGATAATTCCTCTGGATATTGCACAATGCAGCAGACTGGGCTGTGGAGTGCTCCAAGATCCTGTTTATTCAGTGTATAAAATTTGCCTCTGGGGGCCCCAGCTGAAGAACAGACAAAACAATTTTCCCCATAAAGTTTTACAGCTGCTCCAAGGGTCCTCCACTAAAAGCCTCTATGCTTGTGAAAAGGAGAAGAAAAGGAAAATGCACATCAGTTCCCAGTCCTGAAGTGGGAGTAATCACATTTATTTCCTTGCCTTTTATTCAAGCCTAATGCTCTTTAGAATGGAGATCATGGTTCCAGGGAGGTCTCTCATGATGTGCACAAGGGATTGCTAAGAAAAGCTGGTTTAGAGTCACATATAGAGCATGAGAACAAATCCCTTCAGTACAACCACCGTTACAAACACCTTTGAATTTGCTCTGGCTATGGAGGGGATGGGCTCTGTCATGCTCAGGAGAATGGCATGGCCCAAAAATGTGACTGTGGCATCAGACTGCCTGGTCTTCATCAGCCAGGAAGGTTTACCCTGTGGAGACCTCGTTTCCATGTCCACTCCCCTGCAGTGCCCAGCACTCCACATGGACATTTCAGCTCCTAAACCCACACTCAATCAGGGGTGCTGGCAGGGGCTTTATTCAAGTGGCTGCTCTAGGAAATACAAGCACATCTGTAGAATCACAGTTAGAATATATTAGAAATGGAATAAAATTCTCAGGGGGATCTTCATTGAGGCCACTTGGATGATTCAGGGGAAAATGATGAATGGGTGCTGCCCTTTTCTCCTTCCAAATAAACATTTTGTTCCTCTCCACTGGAGCTGGGCAGCAGATGCAAAATTATAGCACAGAAAAAGAGCATAATTTGGCCATAAAAATGTTGCAATAAGTTGTTATATAACTGAAATGCCACTGCCTTTAGTGCATCCACCCACTCATTTTACAACCAGTTAATATTTTTCTGAACTTACATGTTGTATTCTATCCTGCCGCCTCTGCAATCTTTTTGCCTATTTTTCTGCCAAAGCCACAAGAATAAAGCTGTCAACATTGCAGCTAAGCCATCTTTCTTGTCTGGCAAATTGTCTAGTGGAGACTATAACCTCCTGGCTGCTCCACTGCATAATGTAAGTATCCTGTCTTAACAAAACAGAATTTAAATATTCTTTAGATTCAAGATATCTTCAGGCTTCTGTGCAGAAACAAGTTAAATATATTTCCCTGACATTTTTTACTTTTCTCCAGTGGGAATGGCACAGACGTTCATATTAAGCTGAACATGTATTGACATGCTTAGAGAGATGTTATATGGCTTTTCAACTGAAATATCTCCAGGTATTTGAACTGCAATAATAAATATGGCCACTCCTGAGGGAAGGAAGAAGCAGCAAGAAAATCCCCCAGAAGAGTGTGATTAAGAACTGAAGTGAGCCACTGGCATACAGTAGTTATGCCTTGAATGTGATTGGGATTTATGGTTTCAATTAATGCTGGAGAACAATTTTGGAAAGTTATTAGCAAGCTCCTGGCTGAACAGAGCACAGTTCATTTGTGCATTCCTCCAGATTAGCTTTATCATTGTGCTGTTTACAAACACAGGCTGCATCCTCTGAGATGTGTTTTGGGGAGGCACAGATGACAGTTGCAGAGGAGCCACATGGACCAAAAATGTGGCCTCATCTGTGGGGTAGCTTTTAATGTATTGGAGGAGCTGTAATTTTACATTTGAGAGATCAAAAGAGAAGAGACTCATAAGAGAAGAAAGACCAATCTCCTTTTCTCTGCTTTTCCATTTTGTGTCCCAAGAAAGGCTCTGGGCTGTGTGTTCATGTGATGTAAATTTGCTGGCTGAGCAGCACTGAGGAGCTGGGCCCTCCTGAGGTTCTCTTACAATTTACAAACTAACCCAGGCCTGACGTGGCTGTCCGTGTGGGCTGCATATATCTGTATCTATTTATGTCTTGGTATTTAGATATTGATAAATATAAACATCTCTCAGCTTGCCTTTATTTTCTATAGACACAGCTCTCCCCATCTGCCTCCTAATTTCAGAATTTCAGTGTCATCTGTATCTGTTAAGGGCCTGTCACCTCAGGCAGGGTCTGCTCATTGGGATCTCTGTGCCCCCAGACAGTCTGAGAGCTGCAGTCTGAGCCCTAAACTTGTCTTGGCTCACTGAGCTGAACAAAGCTATTCATAAAGGCAAAAAAAATCAGGTGTAAGCGGCTGAAGACTTTGAGATTAATGAAGCATTGGGGAGGGAAAGCAGCAGAGTTTTCTCAAGGCAGCCCTGCCCTGGAGAACTGGGGAGAGGCACAAACACCCTCAGGTTGCTGCTGCCTCTGGCAGCAATGACAGCAAGCACCAGAACGTTGTCCTGCTTTACCTTGGTCACTCGCTGGCCCCTGTTCCAGCCAGACCTCTTCTACAAAAAGTTGTAAAGGCCCCTTATTGACTTCTGTCAGGTAGTAACAAATACTTATTCACAGCTCATTATGTAGCTAGGTCAGTGTAAATACTTTGGTTTCTAAGGATAGCAACAATCCTTCTCAGAAGATCTCCATTTAGACTAGATTTATATATTATATAAATTCTCTCTCTGGGCTTGTATGGTTAAAGAATGAATGCAAGGGACGGCAGAACCACATCTCCTTGTTTTCCTGTTGCCAGCACTGCAGTATTTCAGACAGAGCAGTTTTCTGTGGGAAGCATTTTCCCTTCCATTTCAAAGAGCAGCATTTCAAAGCCTCATGCCAGGCTTGAACCAGCGCTGTGGCTGCCAGCGTGACTCACAGCCGCTTTGGCAGAACAATATCTGCCAGTGGAGAGAAAATCTCACTGATGCTTCAGGCACAACTCTGGGACAACAAAAGAGTAATTAACTTTTGAAACCGACCATTTTAATCCATGCATAACAAAAGTAGAAGAAACCTTCCACCTGCATATCTGGCGTGTCCCTGGACCAAGACATGCAAGTGCTTTAAACTTTGTGAATTAAGATTAAACTACAGAATACACAACTGAGCCAACGGAAAAGAGATTCTGCTTTACTGTAATGTGTTACTTGTGATTCCTGTCAAGACTGCGGGAGGTAAAATCTCTGAAAAATAATCACTTCCTTAGAAATTTTGACATTGTGAGAAGCACTGCAGCAGAGAACCTACCTTTTGAAGTTTTGCTTTCACTGTTTTTTCCTGTGTCTGAAGTACCTTCCAGCAAGGCTCCTGGACACAACTCCACCATTTTGGGAGCTCCACTGAGGCTGTGAGCGAGGAGCAAGCAGGGAAGAGGCCAAAGGCAGCTCTGTTTCCTGCAGATCACAGGAGTCTCTGTACCAGCTGCCTTCCACCCAGAGCAGTGAGAGACCCAAGGCAAAGGTTTTGGAGTAAGCTGAGAAATATTCTGAAACATTTCAGGGGTGTTGCTGCTTTTACCCAATAGAGCCACTGGAAATGGAAAGGAAGATGAAAACCACAGCTTGTGGGTGCTCTTGGAGCTGATGTTAGTCCTTCATAGCCTTGAGCACGTTCTTACTATTACTCCATATTACATTTTACAGTTTCAGAAAATTGTAAGTAAAATGTTTTTTGGCTTGTTTATTTTTCCATGTGTCAAAGGCAAAGCTTTCCCCTTTGCTTTCCTTGAAAACTGAAAAGGCTGCTCTTCTTTAACAAATCACATAGCACCTTATTCTGCCAAGACATCTTTCTTTGTGCACCAGCCACATCAAATGCAGTTAGTGCAGGGCTGGGAATGCTGTTTATTAGTTAACCACAGCTGCAGAACTAGCAGATGGAACAGAGCATTTTTGTTGAAGATCACAGAAATAATGACTACTGTTCTTTTCTTTTTCATTTTTAATCAGTCATTGCTTCATGATGGAGTTGCAGATTTCGTTAGAGACTTCATAGACTGGTACAGAAACCACAATATCCATTATATTTAATTACTCCCCAATTTGTTTAAACAGCAAGTGATTTTATTAAGTTGAATTATTTTTCTCTACAGCTTACATGAGAAAGGGGCATTATAATTACAATCATGTTGGCATTTCAAAGTTATAACATTTGTAAACTACAGCAAAATTTTCCTAAGCCCTGTAGAAATTACATGCATATTTAAACACCAGCAAAACTCACTCACATACCACCTTTAAAAATCTCTTTCTCAGTTCTGTGAGGTGAAACTGAGATCCCAGCTGAGGGGAACACATCAAAATGACCGAGTGGCCACCAAAACCTGTGTCCTCTGAGAGGCCCCAGAGCAAGGACAGAGCTGCAGTGCCAAGGAGACAGCAGCAAGAAGGGGCTGCTCACTTTTGAATAATTCCCTCTGGCTTAACTAAAAGCAACAAGAAAAACAATAAACAAGAAGTAAGAATTTTTAGTCTTTTCATTTCTATCATCCTGTCCAGTGAATCAAGTGTGCTGCCACTGGTCTCAGTCACCAAGATTTTAGGTCACACCAGTTCCATTATTCTGATGAATTCCCTCCTTACAGCCTTTGTACTGCACCTCCCACACCTCCAGCTTTCATACCCACCCCTAAAACTTCACAGAATCCAGACATCTGTCCCAAGGACCTGATCAGCCTACAGATTCCTCAGAAAGGGAAGTGGAGGGTCAGGGACTCAGGGACAGATTTGGTGACCAGGAACAGGACCCAAGGGAATAACATGAAACTGTGTCAGGGCAGGTTGAGGCTGGATATTAGCAAAAGGTTTTTCATCCAAAGGATGCACTGAACAGGCTCCGCAGATCTGGTCATGGCTGATCAAACCTATTGCCACATCCTACAATGCACATGAAGCATTCAGCTTATACTCATGGTCTACATGAAGAAATTAGTTTTGTCAAGGCTCTTGCCACAAAACACAGCACCAGAAGTATTAATTCCACTAAGGATGGAAGATTAGCTCTTCTGCAAATGAGAAGTGGGGATGAACAAAAGGAGTAACTGTGTGATGTGACTTTTCACGGGGACTAACAGAAAAGAGGGGTGATAAGAAGCAGATTTTTTCTCATTGCTGTATCAAAAGAGCTTGGGGTGAGGGCACAGAGAAACAGAGGCTGGGTTTGGCAGGACAGTTGTGTGTCACTCAATGCAGTGGACTGGAGGAGGGATTTTATTACAGCTCTGCTGTTGCCCAGCTGCTTGCATTTGATTAAGATTCCCAGGGCTTCTTGGGTCCATGCTCTGCCCCCATTTGCTTGGCCTTTTGGTCAGGCTGTGAGCCTTTCCAAGTGTCACTCCATCCCCTCAGAACACTGGCCTTGGCAGAGGGTCCTAAAAACTACCAAAATCCCCCCAAAACTCACACCCAGCCATGAACGAGTTCTGATGATGGCATTAACACACTCCCAAGTTGTACCTTTTAAGAATGTAACCTGCAGAACTACTCTGACAATGGCATGCAGAGGGGATTTATGGCCACGATTTCATGACCAAGTCTGTCACTGCTTCAAAGAGAAAATAATTTGAGTGTTTTAAGTCCTCAGCCGGATGAAGATGTAAGAGAAATAAATAAGTGACATCAGCCATTGTAGCTACAGCCAGGATTGAGTGTCTGTCTGGAGCTGAGGCTTTATAAAACCTGTAGTAAATGAGCCATGGCAAGCAGGACCATGATAATGACAATGAAATTCTTCATTGCCAGTTTGTCACTCAGCCCTGGACAAGAACCACCAGGGTCAGTGGTGTCAGCAACCTCTGTGGGCAGCTTTTGTTATCCTGAGATCCACTGCACTGGTCAGGGAAAGCGAGGATGCCGTAAAACTCTCTCCCCCAGAATTAGCCCAAAGTGTCCCTCGGAGCTCACAGCAAGCCTGCAAATGTGTTTCTGCACCAACTAAATGTCCTTCCATGACAAGAGAAACCCTCACTGTCTATTTAAAGCAGCTTTAGCCAGCACCAAATATAGGCCTTTCTCCTCAATAAGAACATAACGAAGGGTGCAGGTTCCTTGCATTAGCAGCATTTTTAAATCTCAGTGTATTTCTCTGCTTGAAGGTGCTGGTATCTTGAAGAAAAATGGGAGAGGTTTCCCAGATTCAGAATTATTAGGAGCTGCTAGGATTGAGACTGTGAAACCAAGGCTCTGAATTCACAGAATCAGGCTGTGCCAGCAAACTGCCGCTCTGTGCCATTCTCAGGATGCTCAAGCCCAGCCCAGACAGTCACTTAACCAGAGTTAAGATTGTTTTGCTGTGAAAAATAACCTGCCTGCACCTCTGGCCCACAGTGCATGGCTTCTATCCAATATTAATGTGGTATTGATGGGAAAATTCACACCAATGATAGCCATAAAAAACAAAACAAGTGGATCTTTTATCACCTGATGGATTTGAAGGAAGAATGAATCCTCCAATGTCTCTCTGCCAGGCTTTGCCCCTCCCCATACCTCTGGTGTCCACGTTGCAGCTGAGCCCAGTGAGGCATGGAGCACAACAGCTGCCAAAAAAAGGTTAATTCCACAAACCAAGGCAGCCCCACTTGAAGAGTGGGGGAAATGCTGAGGATGAAACCCTGCCAGAGTGCTCCAAATCCAGGTTTAGAGGTTTAGCCAGGTAGTTTTTACACCAAGGAAACTCCTGAGTAGCAGCTGGATGATCATTTTGCTCTGCAGAACCTGGGGATGAAAAACTCAGTGGAAGGTTGAATCCATTCATCTCTCTAAGATTATTTCTTCTTGCAGAAATATGAAGTTCTCTTGAGCATAAAAAATGGAGAGGAAAACAGCATTGGGGTTAAAACATTCTTTGAAGACTCGTGGAATTCAGACACAGTAAATTCCTTCTGTTTCTCCTCCTCAAGACATTTGTCACAGACACACTCAGCCTACAGCTTTCTGGATATTCATCTCTGTGGTGTGAATTTGGTTTGCATTCTAGCAACATGTCCTCAGCAGATATGTCCAACCTTGCCTAAGCCAAAGGAATCCAACAAATCAGTGGATCTGCATCCACCTGATAAAAAATTCTACATTTTTCTTCCCACAGACTGCTTGCAATTGCCACCCACTTTCTAACCTTTCCTGTTCTGAATGAAAAAGAGAACACAGTAGACAGAGAATTGAATTATAAAATAGTGAAATAAGTCAGAAAACTGCAAAGCATCAGTCAGAGCAGAACATTGCCTGTGACACAGATTTTTGATGCCTCATTCCCATGACAAAAAATGTGCAATCCTAACGCCATCCAGTGTTTTCACCCTGCACTGGTGAACTGTGTAAATATAATAATCAGTGCTGGGCACTTCCCCTGAACTCAGACTGGACTTCACACTAGTGACACAACCAAAAGGCTACAGCAACTCTGCCAGAAATAAGTTGTTCTCTCTGAAACAAGCACATATGCAGAAGAGAAGGACAAATCCCTTCCCACGTAGAAATCTGTAGACAATAAAAGCAAATCAGTCAGTTTAAAATTATTTATGTTTTACTGCTGTGCCTAATAGGATCTCAAGTGTTTGTACAAACTGGATTTATCAGTTTAAGGCATCTTTAACTCAGGAATTCTAGAAATCAATCAGAAACTAACTCAGTCTCTAGGGCAGGTAAATCTTAAAGGCCTTTTACAGAACTCTGCTCTTGAAAAAAATCATGTATATCCACATGCCAAAATGGCCTACCATGTATTTAGAGTTAATGAGGTCTTGGTAGACAATCTGGCATAGGAGTATTTTCAATTAAGAATTTATCTGATATAGATAAACAGACATCAGATATTTATATCAGGTATTGTTACAGAGAAACACAAACTGGAATTTATTAAATGATCCCACTGAAAGTTTTATAACTGCACAGGGTTATGTACATGCCATGCACAGCCTGAACATAAGACATCATCAACACAGCCTCTAAAAGTGTCATTTTAAATTTGAAAATAATTACTGGCACTGCACTTTATATGATTTTAAATAATTTAGGACATTAGCTAAAACTTCAGTGCTCTCTTAAAAGTTATAGCTCCAGTAATTTCCAATTCATAAAAAAACAGCTGAAGGCTTTATTATGCTTTGGGCTCCCAAATACATAGAATTTCTCCTTGCAGAAGGACTTAAATGGTCTGGGGTGAATAAGAGATATATCTGATACATACAGAAGTATTTGTAAAATGGAGTTGGCTGCACTGATTGGAGATGTGTCAGGCAGATTATTATTGTCAGAGGCATCCCCAGGCCTTCAGGTTAAGAAGGGCAAAAGTATTTCTAAATTTCCAAATGCATCTCTTTTGGCTTTTGGCTAGTTGGAATCACTGCCAGAGAAGGGAATCCTTGAAGGAGCAGTGTGGTCTTCCACAAAGCCCAAATCAATGGCTCTGGGAAGGGAACCTCTGATCCTCTCACAGAATCAGTGGCAGATGCTCGGCTAATTTGCTCCTGCAAACCTCCCAAAAGTGAGTTCCTCGTCTCCCCTAAGCTGGATTTGCTTTGTTTTGCCTTCCCCACATTCCTGATTCGCAGGCTCCCCTGGGCTCACCCCAAGGCTGTGCAGCACTGCTCAGGAGATCTCACAAAATCAACACCTTTCACCTGCCTGGGGGTCGCTGCCTCCTCCCCTTTCTGCTACTTGCCAAGGTGACACTGAGTGCACACAGCCTGGGAGATGGGGACAGAGCAGCATCCAAAACCTTTGACAAAAAGGTGAATTTTAAAGCCATTTCCCCAGTCTTTGACAATAGGCATTTCCAGAAGGTCAGAGCTCCTGCCAGTGACTCAACCTGGGAACCCCAAAAGGCAGCTCCTCAGAATGACACACAGCCCTGGAGAGTGTCAGCCAGGGAGTGCATCATACGTGCTCAAGGAAGTCAATGCTCATTGAGGCAATTAAATATCATGCTTGATATTGCTGTCACATGTAATTTAGTTATACTGGAAATGAAGAATGGGTTGTCTATGCAATTGCTATCATAAACATCACCGAGTCTGTGTGGAAATAGTCACAATAAAACACTAAGTTGCCATTATCTCAGTGGCAGGTCTGTCCTCTCACAGTGCAGTAAGTAATAACTCATTCACATTTGCAAAAGAAAGCAATATTTGCACTGCAAGGATGTGTCCTGTTAGTTTGAAAATAATGTCAATAAGGTGCTCTCCTTAGAAACATCTCCACCATCCAATTGTTTCCCAATCACAATTCATTTACTCAAGGACTGCACTCTGCTAGAGAGTAGGAATGATCCTGCTCTCATAATTACTGCTCCTATGTGCAAACATTGACAGCACAGAGGCAATTCTGGCTGATTTAGCCAAGTGAAAGGTTAATGCTGGGGAGCTGCAGCCAGAATATTTCTTCCAGCAGGAAGACATTCAGTGTGCAATAAAACCTTCTCTCCAGCTCCTGCTAAGCTCTTGTGCCAGGGCTTTGCTAAATGTGGCTTCAGAGAGGCAGCAAGGGCTGACAGCACAGGGACAGGAGCCTGCCTGGATCATCCACACCTGACACTGCACAACAAAAAACCCCATGACCTGCACAGTGAAAATCTTCAACAGGTCTGGTTCCTCTTCTTGTGCTGAAATGTACCCTGGCACTCCAACAACAACGATTTAAGATAAAAATAATTACATTTTATCCACTCCAAGAGGAATTTCAGGCAGAGACAAGACATTTTATCAATTATTGGTTTGGGTTTTTTTATCTGTGACCTCAAATACAGCACTCTCACAGTAACAAGGCAGTTACTGCACACCAGTTTACACTTCAAGACGTTCCATCGAAGGAAAAGCACTCAGGGGAGCCAAGTTACAAATTTCCTGGTAGACAGTTATTGATCTTTCTCAACTTTTAAGGTCATCATTAGAAGATACAGGGCATTTATCATGCCTGTAACATACTAGAGAAAAAACTAAATTGAATGATTTAAAAGAAAAAAATAAAGTAACCAGGTTCTTGTTCTGTCCCAGGCTAGAAATAAATTAAATCAACAGCTCTGTTGGGTAGATTATTTATCACATATACACTGGCTGCCCTCCCACGTCACCTGCTGCAGGTACAGAGTTATTCACATTCCCTCTGCAGCTGCATTCACACGATTCCCACACTGAAATCAGGTGCTGCCTCTTAGGATGCTTCATACAATCCTGTGCTTGGGGAGATGCAGAATCTTTTGGGATTTCAATCTAATCAGCAATTTTTCAGCCAACAAGAGATCTGGGTGCTGCACATGTGATGGTTTGGAGGGGACTGATGTTTAGAGAACATTATCCAGTCCTCTAAAAATCCCTTTTATTGGGTCTCACACTGGGAGGGCAAAAATGATAGAGCTTAACACTCCTTAATTCCCATGCTGCGCCTTGAAAAACAGAGGCTAAACCACATCTTGCCTCGGGAAGTTAATTCAGGCTGTTGTAAACCAAAATAAACAAGGGTAGAGGTCTAATATTTTGCAATGTTTATTGAAATTCTCAGCATCTTTCCAAGGAGGTGACACTCTCCTTTGATAAAAGGCGACTTTAATTGCAATAGGTGTTAGGGGGCTGTCTGGTGCATCAATTGCTCCATCCTTCATCTCCAGTGAGATAAAGTGAGGGGAATTGAAGCTGCTAATGATCATGCACATGAATACATTAGGAAACAACCAAGTTAGCCCTCATGTGTGTGTGCTGCAGCACAGCTGTGAGCAAAATGAGCATTATTTTATTTTATTTTATTTTTTTTAACAGTAGCCCTATTTACTCTGCCATCAGGCCAGTCTTTTATTTTTTTTATCATTCTTCCATAGCCGCTGATAATTACCCAATACATTTTGTAAACTGCAAGTCTGTTTTCAGAGCAGAAACAGCACTTAGACACAGATTGACTCCAATTGGCTTCGCTGGCTGCTCCACAGAGGAACGGCCATCATCTGACTTTTAATCTCCTATGAAACAAAATGATTAAACTGTCAATATCAGGATGAGCCACCATGACGGCCGCCCTGATGGAATGGTGCCTCCGAACTGCTCCTGGTAATATGTATGCAAGGAATAGATTTTTCTTTATAATGCATGTAATTAGAGTACAGGACAAAATGTTCTGTTCAAATTCATGACATGCACAACTAATAGAGAAGGAGAGAATGAGGCCCTTGGCTATTTATTTGCATGAAAAGGCTCTAATATAGGATATACTTTAGAGAAATTAGTTTTTAATCTAGGTGACTAGATGAGATTTTAACCCTGAACTGGTTTTGAGCTGACCTGGGAGAATTTATGCAGACATAAATGTGATGCCCTGGAAGCCAGACGGGTGTCACTTTTTCATTAATTTTTGAATATCTTGTGTAGTCAAGGGGAACAGAAAAATCAGTCCTTTTAGAGGCTCACCTTATGTGAATTTGCTCTGGTGAGACTGAATCAAAAAAAAGCAGATAGAAATTTTAGCAGGGATGTATTCTTTGTAAATTTGGGCGTTGGAGGAGTTAGGTACATTGATTCAGCACTGATTCCCCCTGCTTGACCTGTATAAAAGCAAAACCTACAGCTGTAGCTTTCTATGAATACATTAAATAGGGCAAGTTACTCTGCCAGCCCAAGTCTATTACAGACACTATTGCTCTGCAATTTTAACATAACTGATCCAACAAGGCCTTGAAAGAACGTTTCAGAGCTCAACTGCTGCCTAAACAGCACTGCTCATTTAAGGGCTGGTGCAGGGAATGTGTGGGTTTTACTGTAGATTTTGTGCCAGGTCAGGGCACGCACCTTTCATCCCCTGGGAAAAAGGACTCTGAGCACGCCTGAAAAGGACCTGCAGCTCCACCACCTCAATTCCTGATGAATCAGTGCCAACAGCATGAAGTAGGAACAAAAACAATTTTTCCTGTGTCAGACCATTGAACTGTTGCTCATTCTGTATCTTATTAGCAGCTCTCAGCTTGAGTCAGATCTTGCAAGTTATTTTTATACAAAAGCAATCTTTTAAATAATCAGCAGGACCTTGGGAGGCATCCCAGTCATTGCTGGTGGTGTTTGAGGTGCTGGGTGACCCCGGACATGACTCAGGGCTGGGATTTTTGCTCTCCTGTTCCTTTTCTCCCAGCAGAAACCCAGACTGCCCCAATTTTAGGCATTCAGCATTTCCTTAGCATCCCACCCTTGGGAGTTCATAGCCCTGTGCTGGCCACCACTGGAAGCAGCAGGCAAACATTTCAGTCAGGGAAGGAGTAACATAATGAGCACAGAAACCTCACAGTGGTGAAGGACACAGGGACACAAATTATTCCTGTAAAAATCACCACATTAATTAGGGAGGATACATAATTTCTTTCTGGTTTTAGGCTTTGAGGAGGGCAGAGAAGAAAGAACTTCTGATGACTGGGGAAAGTCAAGGGCAAAGTGGCTTCTAGAGGCTTGGTGAATGAACAGGTCACAGCAGCAGGGGGAAAGTCAGGGTTTCTGTGCTGACTGATGAAAAGGGTGTTTCTGTGAGCAACTGCAAGGTTGGAGCAGGCCAGAGCCATTTTGGACTTTGCCTAAGGTTTGGGCAGTTTCAAAGACAATCTATCCACAAATTTCTGTGCTAATTGCTAAATCTAATTTTTTGGGGAAAGCCCAGATTCCAATTGCCATTACTGAAAAGTAACATTTTTTTTTCCCAATATTTGTCTCTTACTGAAAACTCTTCCAAGTCAAGTTCTTCTGGAGGCTCATTTAAATGATAGTTTTCACAAATGACTCTGAAAATATGTCCAGAAAATAGTGCCAATTCTCATTCACTTTCCCAACCTTATCTTCCAGCATTACCAAGAGCTTTTGTGAACATACATATTTTTTATCTTGGAAAAATAAAACCTAATAAAGATAATAGATAATTAGAGAAGATAATGCAGTGATTGATTCCTCATCACATCAGATGAGGAAAGTGAGTCCTGAAAGCATTTTTTCCTTCCTGGGGAATTGAGTCATGGCTTAAATAAGAAAATAAACGCGTATAAAGAACCTCAAAAATGACCATGAAAGAAAGTGAAGACTCTTCCCCTGATATTTTATCTCAGCACATGTGAAGAGAAGGAATAAAACTGAAGCATGGCCTATTAAAACTATGTAAATTCAGAAGAACAAAAATGGCAAAATAAAAGGAAAAAAAAATTATAAATGTTGTTTAGGTGTTGTGAGACCTATGACCATCCAGTTAGCCCAGAGAGCCTTTTGCAGCAGCATCAAACTCTCCAGGCTACCTCTCTGGAGTTCAGATTTTGTAGCAGGCAATGCTTCAAAACTCAGAGCAGCTGGGCAGTTCCTTCACCTGAGGAACTCAGAGCTGATATCAGAGAAGGGGCTTCTTCACAAGGTCCTTTGCACCTTTGACAACACCTTTGACAGAGGCATTTGGTGGCTGCATGTTCCCAGGTCAGTGCTCACCTTCTATTGCTCTGGAGAAGAAATGTAAAAAAAAAAACAAAAACAAAAACAACAAAGAGCAAACTTGTATTGTGCAGAAGCTGGTGGGCATTTCCCTCTGACCACATGTGCTACCCCAACATACTGGATGGAGAAAAAACACCTCCTGGTTGCTGTGAATCCCAGGAGCCACAGACCTGGGGGCAGCTCCAGGGCTTTCCTGAGTGCTGAGAACATCTGCAGAGCCCCTGGCACAGCTGGGCAATTGCCTGATCATGGTTGTGCCACTTGACACAGCTGGATTTTTGTTTTGTGTTTCTGTTCTATAATTCTGTGATCCTGGCTGTTGAAAATGGGAAATGCAGACAGAAATGCTTTTGGAGAATGGTAAAGAGGGGCCAGAAATGCTCTGCTGCTACAGTTCATCCATTCCTTGTATCCCCAGCTTTCTTCATGGGCTCATTATTATTCAGGCTCATGTTTAGGTTTCTGAGCAAGTTGGGAAACTTGTTGGAAGGTGCTTGCTGAAGCCACACTGTCTCATTATGCTCCTTGCTTCCTCAGTTGGAAAAATCATCTCTGACAAGCCACTTTCCTGGGTGCAGAGCTCAAAAGATGCCAAGAGGCTTGGGGCTCGATGAAAGGTATTTGATGTCAATAGCATTTGACATGTGCGGGGTTGATACGTTCCTGGCTTCTAAGTGATGCCAAAAATGCAGTTTATGAGAATAATATAAAGGCAGAGGACAGAGCTCTAACCTCCTTCAGATAATTGCTCTGAGTTGTTGCAAGGTGACCTTCATCCCCACACAGACAGCTTGTTGGTGAGAGTGCAAAAACATTTATCTCTCCCAGTTTTCCATGGGCACATGAGAAGCAGCTGGTGCTGCTGAGGAAGCATCGCTGACCCTGTGTCTGCTGTGCAGGTGGGTGAGATGGTGCCTTCATCTCAGCACAAAGTGAGCTGTCCTCTGCCTTCTCAAGCAGTTTCTGTCTGGGCTGCTTCCTAATCCCCTTTGTGAAAACCAAAAATTTGCTTTGTAAGGAGAGAAACCTGCAGCATGAAACCTTCCAAAGGTGTAAATCCACCTTTCCTGTCAGCCTCCTCCTCTTGTCAGGCATGTATCTGGGATCTGGGCACTGACACAGGGGTGCTGATGGCCAACACAGATCCTTTTTCCTCAAACAAACCAGGAAGGGTGTGAGGGGTGGATCCTGCAGAGCTTGGCCTGCCCCTCACACCCTGCAGAGCCCAGATCCTGACTGCATCCCCTTCCAAAGGGATGATTTTCCCAGCTGAGTCCTGAATTGCACCATTAACTGATTATAATTAAATAACATGAAAGCACTGGCTGTGCTGAGCTGGAGGCTCAGTCTCTCCCCTGGCACAGACAGACGGACAGACAGACATCGCCATCAGGGTCTCCATTTAAAGCACCCTCCTGTACCAGAGCAGTCACTGCCTGTCCCCAGGACTGAGGAAACACCCTGGGCACAGCATGGCAGTGGAAACTGGATCTACCTAATTCCAAAACGTTTGTGTGCTCAGGGGACACGTCCTCCCTGTCTGCCCTGTGTCAGCACCACACTCCCAAGCACTCCAGGCAGAGCTGAAAACCCACACCACCCCAAAACCATGCCCATGTCCCAATGGGGAGGGAAGGATCCCCTGCAGGACCCCATCCTCCTGGGAAGCCAGCACGGCCTCAGTCCCTGCTGTCCCTGTAGGTGCTGCCACCTCAGCACCCCAACCTGCTCCAAGGACAACCCTCCAGGAGGTTGAACATCCAAGCTGAGAGCTCTGCAGCTGAGAGAGCAGCCCTGGGGTGTCCTGAGGAACGTGGGTTTGGCTGTTTCACCCTCCCAGTCACACACTGCTGACTTTGCCCTGCTGAGCCCCCAGTTCCTGCTCTCCCAGCCTCTCCTGGGGCACCTGTGCCCAGGGCAGGCTCAATCCCATGCTTGGCAGGAGAGACAGAGCCCACAAATCCCCCCTAGAGCCTTCCGTGGCAGGAAAAACGATCTCGTCTCTTAGGATGAGGCTGAGGAAGGCCAAGGGTCGTGAGGTCCCACTGCCCACCCTGACCCAGCTGAGTCACCTGGGGATCTCACTGAACCTTCCTCTCTGAACATTTGGAAATTTCCACGGAATTTTGCTCCAAGGTAAAAAACAGCTTTTCACACCATGCTCCCCAAAGTAGAAATCAACAGGAAAAACAAGCTTCTCTTTTACTGACTCATTTTCTTTGGTGTAAAAGCAGCACAGAGCCACAAGTCAGGAATATTAATGATCCTCTGTCTGGGCTGGGCAGCACTGATAGCCCAGAGCCCCTTATCAGCATCAGGAGGGAAGAGAGGGTGAGTCTGTGCCTTCCTCTGCTCACTGAGCATTTCCATAGGTGTATTCCTCCTCTCAACACTTCCAGAGTGACCTCACCTCTCCCCGAGTGCCATCAGTTGCAGTTTGTTCTCAGCAAATTGCTTTGCTCTTTAATGAGGGCGATTTCCATGCTTGCTTAGATTTTGCATCTCTTACTGTGGGGCCAAAATTAATCTGCCCTTCCTTTGGGAAGAATGCCTTCTGTACTTCCTCTGGGAAGAACACTTTGTGTCCTCCAGCTGTCCCTGTTCAGCTGGAGCTGCCTGCTGAAAGCCCGTCTTACCCTTGTGAGATGCAATTGTTCCCAGAAAAGACACAGCTTAAAGATGTCTTTGAAGCCCTTAAGAACTTTGGAAAACTCCTGCCCTAAATCTCATAGCTGGAAGTCATGGATGTGGCTGGGATGGACCCCCAGCTGCTCTGTGAAGCAAAGTGTGAATAGCACAGCACACTTCAGAATCGAGCCCTGTTCGTGCCTGAAGTGGTACTGCATTCCAGGGATATTTTGCTAAAATCTCCAGAGAGGAAATCGATATTTTCTACTATAAAATTCAAAATTCTAGCCTGTTTTTGCAAGCTGCAATTCCCAGCTATTCAAATTCATTCCTTTCACCCATCGCTGCAGCATTTTACTGAGAGCTTGTACACTTGTAAGTGCTGTATATCGTCCAACTGCTCAGATTTGGTTTGGGCTAGAATTTACATGTGCACATAATAGGATGTAATCCTGGTTTGAAAGACGCAGACAGATAAATGGTAGGGTACAAAACTCCAAACTGGAGCTGTTGAATGCAGTTTATATATTTCACACAGGTCCTCCAGGAGCTGGAAATGCAAACACCAGACCTGGAGATGACTTTTGAAAACACAGGCTAAAGAGAGAGAGGAATCGCCAAAGACCTAGAGGGAATTTGCAAGAGCACCAAGAATGGGAGCAAGATATCTCAAGTGAAATTTAAAATGCTTGTGCTAACACTCTCCCTGGTACAACACTACTCAGCTGATTCTTTGCTTTCTTTCATAGGTATCTCACTCCATCTTCTTAAATATCTTGTAACAACATTAAAAACAAATAACAGATATGCAGGTGCTTCTATTTATGAGCAAGAAACTTTCTTAGAAGTTCACAAGAACAAAAAAAAAAGCAATGTGTGTTCCCAGGCACAGTAAGATTTCTGAGCAAGCCTTTTTTGTTATTCAATTTAAGCACAAGTAAAATATATAGCTGTTTCAGATTTGGTTCCTCTCTGAAACATGCCTTGTAGAACAATGTTTCTCTCCCCCTGTAATTCTGACTCCACAACACCAGTTTTATTTGCCAGGCCTGGCAAACAATGATCTATCCATCCATGTCATGCATATTATGTCAAATTTATTACGACAGCTTTCCAGCGTATTTCCAGTCAAGGTTTCATTCTTCTTACAGATTCTGCAAATGAGCAACAGTTTTAGTTACAAATGCCTCCCCATGAGGCAGCAGTCCTGACAATAGAAGGGAACTTACTGTATTTCTTGCAGAATTGTGACACCCATACAACCAATCATTGTGACACTCTGCTGAGAAACACTGTTTTGCTCTGTGGTTGATATATTCCCAACTCAAAACGAACAGGAGGGGTACTGGGAGTCATTCAAGCCTTGATTAGCACTTGACTGGATCAAGCATACATCGTCATGTCCCAGCAGGAGAAGACAACCCCAGGAATGAGCTGCCCACAGCCAAGGCCCTGAACCTTGGGAGAGGTTTGACCACAGGACAAATGACGTTTGTGAAACATGGATATCAAACGTGCACAGAGCAAACCATGTAGCAGAGGGAGCTGGAAGGTGCTCTTGACAAATGGTGGCACTGCTAATGAGTGTCTGGACTAAACGATTCTGTTTCCTTTGTGTTGGAAAGCACTTGGAGCTTTACCTTAGCTCTGACCCAGCAAAGCTTTGACACCTGCTTAGACAAGGCTCACTGACTCATGTGCAGGTAGATAAATGAGCTGGGCTTTGGGCAGGAAAATGCCCTGCCTGGGTCTCCTGAGCTGGCAGGGCAAGCACCCAATGCCAGTGGAATGTTATTTTCAACCAGGAAATGGAGTCCAGCCCCTGCTTTGCAAGTTCTCAGCCATGAATCACTGCAGAGACCAGCTCTGAGCTGCACCTGGAATAAAAGAATTGTCATAGCAGCACCCCACAACACTTACTGTCTTCTCCTCCCTGCTCACAGCACTTTCTCTCTTTCTGTGCCCAGGAAGCCCAGCCATGGTCCCACCAAACCCAGCCATGGTCTCTTCAAACCCAGGCATGGCCACACCAAATTCAGCCATGGTCACTCCAAACCCAGCCATGATCTTACCAAACCCAGCCATGGTCACTCTAAACCCAGCCATGATCTCACCAAACCCAGCCATGGTCTCACCAAACCCAGCCATGGTCTCACCAAACCCAGCCATGGTCTCACCTCTCCTGTGTCTTTTCCTGCAGAGAAGCCTGAGGCCAGCCCTGGGCACTCCTGTCTGCTGAATCCTGCTGGTCAGCTGTGTCCAGCCACCAGGCAAGGGAAGAAAATGTTTGGGAAAAGCTGTTTTTCTTTTGCCGAAGGATTTCCCAATCCTTTCCACTCTGCAAACCTCACAGTCCATGCAAATTGTAACACCCCTGGAATTCCTGTTGGCAGAGGTGCATCAGGGGGCTGAATTCTGGGGGAGCATTATTACCCATTCCATTCTCTGCTGCTCTGACAATCTGTGTCTCACCAAGAGCACAGAAATGCTGCATTATCAGCATCAGACCCAGAGAAGAGGATTAATGTGATTAGTCATAAATGGACCGAGAAAAACTCATTTTGGAGTTTAGAGGAGCTCTATTGGAGAACTTGCAAGTGCAAAGATATTGAGCATCCAATAACTATTTAACTTAGCATGCCAACATTATTCTGCTTTGGAAGTTTATACCAGCAACTGAAAAAGCTGGATTTAAATAGCTGTCAGAGTAAACTGAAAAGGCTTTGCAGCTCTAAAGGTTATAAGAAAATAAATGCAACCACTATGGGTATTTTTTAAATAATGGAAAAATGACATTGAATAAGCTAACAATGGCAAATTTCATACAGCAGTAAATAGGAATATCACTCTTCAGCCTTGGGTTTTACAAAAGAAACCAATGTCATTTGGCAGATAGCAAACTGAGGTACAAAGAAATAAAAAGGGGTTTTGTCCTGGTACCCCAGGAGAGCAGCTGGGAGCCATGAACAAAAGGCACAGCATACAGTGCCTTTCTTATGAGCAACACTGCCCATCCACACAGCTGTGAATCTGATGATGATGCTCAGGAGCGCAGCAGAGCTCGGGTCTGAAGGGACTGAGCTCCTCCTTGCCATGGCATCAGGGTGAGCCCATGAGTTCTGGTCCCACTGCAGCTGGAATCCCTCCCTTGTCAGGGCCAGCGTGCAGGATCAGCCACTCAAGGGCTGACAATGCCCAATTCTCAGCCACTGGGCATCACTAATTTTATTTTCCAAATCCCAGGACCTGGAGCAGATTTTTAGCTTACTGGGAGAGTCATTGAGCCCTGTGGATGTGCTTTGAGGGATGCAGGGCACACGGAGTGTGCACTCCTTAAACCATGAGGGGACTCCCACCAGGTCAGAGCACCCAGTGCAGAACTCACCAGAAAGAGTTCTCCAGCAAAAACAGTTCCAGGGTCTCATCCTAAAGCAGCAGTGCTGGGAGACAGCTCTGAGAACTGGGTCCAGGGGGACAAACTGCTCTTCCAGGTGGGTGAGAGCAATAAAGTCCTCTGCAGGTCCGGGATACAGCAGGAAGTCCATGCAAGTCTAATAAAGCCCTCAGAGATAAAAATGAACTAAAAACCCCCACAAGCACCTCTCCATCGCTGTTCAAGGAACACAACTTCTCCTTTCCATCCCTGCTCTCAGCACAGCTCATGCTTAAGTGGTTTCCTGCTGCGGGATGTCTTTGCTAAGCCGGGGCCTGCAGGAGCCATTGATCATTTCCATGGGTAAACAACCTTGTTTTTCACCAAGCAGAGAACACATGGATGCAGAGATGCAGGCTGTGAGATAGAGGGTTTTGCAGCCAGCAAATTCAGGGAATAACTTTAGTCTAAAATTAAAAAGAAAAAAAAAAATAAAGGAAGAAACATTTTGACTCCACCCGTCTCTGATATCCGTTGGAACCCAACAGCTTCTTTTCCAATAAAGGGAACAGAGCAGCTTCCAAAATGCAATATCACATGTTGAGTACAAGACCTATTATCGAACCAAAACAACAACAACAGCAAAAAAGTTCAGGAAAAAAAAATAGGCATTGGCCTTACCACAGGAAAACTCAGGTTTTGTCATATGAATCAATCAAAACCAGGACAATATTCCTTCGGTTTCAGTATAAACTGTTATTTCCTAACTCTCAGTGAATAACATCCATTCCAAATGGCCATTTATCTTCAAGAGCAAAAATAAATCTGCAACCACAGTACTTCAAGAAAAGAATATTGTCCTCAGAGAGGAAAAAACAAGTCCCTTTTCCAATCACCTGTGAGTAAAACACTTTGCTTCCTAATTCTAGAAGGGACTCTATTGAGCAGAAGGCTACCTGTGGCTGTCAGATCTTGGATTTTGGATGGTTTAGGGTTGGGTGGGGTTTTTTGGCTTGCATCATATTTAATTTTGTGGCCTCTAAAGGTGTAAAAGATCAACATTTCTAATTAAAACCCCAATTAACAGAAAATTAAATAATTCCAGGGCCAGAAATTACTATTAATTTGCTGAATATAACCAGGATCATTCAAAATATTCTCAGTTTCTGAAACAATGGAGAATTCTTGGCCCTTCACATGATTTGCCTCTAGGGGGATTTTTCTTTTTTAAAAAAGTTTCTCCAGATTTCCATATTTTTGAATATTTCCAAGACTGATCAACATTATGCAAAGTATGAGAGCGCCAGGAAATCAAGGCCAAGGAAAATCAATTAAATCCATGTTTTCATATGGATTTTTTTTCCCCTTCAGCTTCAGTGAAAGCAATAGATTGACCTCTCACTTTAGCAACCACTGAGTATTTAAAAGACCATCAGGAACTTAACAAGCCAAGTGCTGTATTTATCCCATAATTAAAAGCTGCCCTTCCCAGAGGCACATGATTTTTCTCAAAATAAATATCAAGATGTTATTTTCTCTTAAATCTCCTTTAAACTGTCCCCATCTGTCACTGTGTGCAAGTCTCTCATACCCTCGGGAAAGGGTGGGGCTGTGTTTTGGTTACCCCTTGTTATACCAAAATTGCAATGTATTTCAGTAGCAAAACACTGTGATTTTCTGTTCCACATGGAAATTGGAACCTGTGCTATTGGAAATTGAAACCCCAGCATTATGGGCAGGAACTTGGCTGACTTGTTCTTCCTATTGGTGCCACCTCCCCTTTTCTCTTGGGGAGCTGGGGCAGATATGGAGATCAGGAAAAAAAAAAGTCAAAAAAATAAAAAGAGAGAGAAAAAAAATATATCTCGGTTTTCTTGAAATAGATCCTGCCTTGCTTTGGGCTGCTTTTGATTGGCTTCTGTATAATTAGCTGTTGCTCACAGTTTCTGTGATAATTGCCCTCTCTATTAATTGAGCATACATTGTACACCATGCAGTCAGCAAGCGATGAAGCTGTCAGTATTTTGTTAGCTATTACAGTGCCGGATTCTTAAGGGCTGTTTGATATTGGTAACAAATTAGCCAATTTATACGTCATAAATAAGATTCAAAAGCCCTGCTTTATCAGCTGGAGAGAAAAATACTGTTATCTTGGTTGACAAAATGCTCGTACTAAGATTCCAAGTGCCTTTTGGCAGGAATTCATCAGAGCAGATGTATTCCTTCTATCAGGCACCATTTGGTTCAATTATTCTTAATGCTTAATGGCAGAATAATTGAACCAAATGGTAATATATACCCCCATAAAATACTTTCATCAAATGCTTTAATTGCTGGGTCTCTCTAACTGTGGTGTCTGAGCGCTTTATTCTGCTTATTGACACTTGACAGACCATGATGTTAATACATTACTTTCATAAATCTCTCGATGAGCTTTATCAGAGGTGAGCACTAAACCCAAGCAAACAGGTTCTTGGCTGGTGGATGGGCTGGGGAATTGGAAAAAACAGGGGGAAAAGCAAGGAGACACAAAGCTGCTTCCTCACAATCCCAGGCACTCCTGTGCAGCCACTGCAGCAGGAGGAATGATGAGGGTGGCCATGCCTGTTCTGTGCTTTCAAAGATTGTTCCAGACACCTTCCCCCTGCTAGGGAGCATCTTGATCTAGATGGCAAAGCAGTTTCTTGTTTTCTACTTCCTGGGCTTGTGCTGAAACAGCTCCTCCTTGGGCTGAATCTCCCAAAAGCAACAAGAGTTCTGACAGAGATAATGTGGGGGTCTGACCCACACTCCATGGAATTGGTAGAGCCTAAGGATGAAAATGATGGTTCAACACACTCCTGACCCTGCCCTGGCAATCTGGAATGCTGGGACAAAAGCAGCAGGAGGATGGGGTGAGCAGGGAGGAGATGCAGAGCCAGGGGAGAAGTTGCAGGGAGGGAGTGGATGCCTGTTTGCACTCCCTGCTCTATGCAGGGATTAAACACCTGTAGTTAAGGAATAATCATAATAGGAAGGGGAAGATTTATAAAGCAGAAGGGACTCTCTGGCTCCCCAGGGCACTGCCTGGCTTTAGTGGTGCATGTTAGGCTGGTGCTGGGTACAGTGGTGGTCACTGCTCAGGGCTCCTCCCTGCCAGGCAAAGGATGCAACAATCCAGGTATTGTGCATCCAGAAAGGGCCAGAAGGCAGTGAGGAGATGGAGCCACTTTCTCTCTGCTTCTGGGAAATTCCCAGGCTATCCTTAGTGACAGATTTCAATATTAAACTGAGGTAAGGAAAAAACACTGCCTGCCAGTGTTCAAGATCCACATCCAGATTTCCACGCCACCAAGATCAATGGAGATACTGGACCTGGCCATGCTTGGGCAGGCAGGTCCAGTTTGTGCCAAAACAGAGAGTGCCCAGGAGAGCAGAGCAGCAGAGAAATCAGCAAGGAAAGTGAGTCCCTCCCAGGTCCCCGAGAGCCCCACTCTGCTGAGACTGAGGACATGAATATGGTGCAAAATCCCTCGTGAGGAATCCTGCTGGGGATTCTGAGAGGATTAAACAGAGCAGAAGGAATGGGGAAGAGACGCATTTTTAAAGCTTCTCAATTAGTTTCTAATTGCTGGCATCTATCCAGTCTGGTGATGAAGGGAAGGGAGGGGAACCAAGGGGCCACAGCAGCTGCTCCCAGCCCAGAGTTGCCCCAGTGCCAGCAGATCAGAACCAGCAGGGCTGTGAGGGCAGCCTTCAGTCTACCCTTCTGCATGTGCTTTAGGCCTGAGAAATGAAACATGACAGTACTGGGGGTGTATTTACTATTTTGTTGTTACCAATTTAGGGGTTTTTAGCTCTTTCTGGGTAAAGTCAGAATTGAATGAAGATTGAAGGGGTGAAGTCTGTGGAAAAATCCTACCCACTGAAGTTTTCATCCTGCTATGGCATTTATGAAAAAACCCCTTCCAGTGCCTAAAGGAGGCTACAGGAAAGATAAATGGGACTATTCGTCAGGGTGTGTAGGTTTTAAAAAGAATGATGGTAAATTTTTATCAGATATTGGGAAGAAATTTTTCCCTGTGAGGGTGGGGAGGCCCTAGCACAGGGTGCCCATGTGGCTGCCCCATCCCTAGAAGTGTTCAAGGCCAGGCTGGATGATGTTTTGAGCAGCCTGGGATAGTGGAATGTGGTTGGCAGAGAAGCTTTGACTGAATGCTCTTTGAAGGTCCTTTCCAACCCAAATCATTTTGTCATTCTGAGAATGGAAGTTTCTGCAAGCCATTAAAGCAGCACATGCTCTTGAGTTGCCAATGAATGTTTCATTGTGATTCACATATCCCAAGTTAGGGGTCGGGGTCCAGGGACATCACAGAGACTCTGCACAGCTCTGTCCTGAAGGCTGGAAGTGACACAGGAACTTTCTGAATCATCTGCTTTTAATATCCACCTCAGAAGCCACTCAAACACAGAGTGTGTGTGGTTCTGTTACACCAGAATAAAATACAGCAGAATAAAAGGAACCCTGCATGCAAGTCCTGCAAATGTGGGCTTTCCTGCTGCATTTTCAGATCTTTGAAAGATCTGGAAAAAACTTAAGCTGTGGTGTGAAAAAGCTCCAGCTCAGTCATGAAACCTGGAAAGCAATTGTTAGAAGGAGCACTGCTCTGGCAGAGCCCTCTGTGTCCTTTCAAAGGGAGCCCTTCTCAAAGGGCAGCCTCATGACATGGAGATGGGACTTTCCCAACATGAAAATCCAGCACAAGTGTCATGCAAGAACAAGCCAGGCTCAGCAGATGGAGCATGGAGAATCCTTTGGGTTTGAGAGCAGCAGCTTCTACAATGAATAAAATCCAGATGAGAATGGGGAAAAAAATCAAGGTGGCTTCTGTTAAGGAAATCAACAGGGTTGAAGCTCTAGGGCCAAGTTGGGCACATGGAAAACTGACACTGACACTGCTCTGCAGTTTTGTCTTGGTGAGGAAGCACTCAGCATTCTGGACATTGGAATGAGAGCAGCAGTGTCCTGCTCCCACCACGGTAAACACAGAAAAAACATTCATTCTTTCGCAAGTGACATTCCGCACATCTGAGAAAATTTTCTTTCAGTTCTGAGTGTTCTCTGAAGCGAATATAAGGATGACTGCCAGATGTTCAGTGGACAAGCTGGGGATGTGTGTGATGTCAAGCATTCCACCAGGGCTACAAGACAATAGGTATGGAAAATTAAATGCAAAATCATGTATTGCTTCGTTTTCCCCATCTTTTGCACATACTTGTTTAGAGCACAACTCAAAAGGGATTGACATCTTCACGTCACATTCCTCCTGCTGTGCAATATGGGAAAGGCACTTGGGAAAACAGCAGAAAAAGCCTCTGGCACTGAGGGCTTTCCAGCACTTCAGGAATACAAGATTTAGGCTGAGCAGTGCTAACCAATGAAGCTGAACTACAGTGAGTAGACAGGAATAAGAAAATCCAAGAGAAAAATTGGGAATTTTCTTCATATTAATACTGTTTTCTTTGGCAACCCCAAACAATTTCTATTGACATCAGGAAGGTATGCTGCAACCAGAATTCCTAAAACACCCTTTTTTAAAATGTCTGTCTCAAAAACAGAAAAAAACCCAGAAAGGGTAGAGAGAAAATCACCCCATCAACTTCAGTGTAAGGAAAAAGTAGGGACAAGTCCACAGCTCATCTTGCCAGACATCTCCAGGATCTCCTTGTACAGAGCTGCCAACACCAAGCCAATTCCCTGGCAAGTCAGGACATCCTGTCGACCCCTGCAGGGTCAGAGGATTTTAGGCCTGCCATCTATTGATGACAAAGAAAAGATTTACACTTTCCTAGCAAAGGCTGAGCTTGCCTGAGCCCGGCACAGAGGCCACAAGGGCAGGGCAGTGCTGGTCTGCATTTGCCATGCAAAGCCCATGTCCCCAACACTGGTGGCAGAGGGAGGACAAGCCTTTGATGTCCAGCACTGCTGGGCTCTGCTGAAAGGCAGCAGCCCCTGACAGCTGCAGGGGTGTTTGCTCAGGACTGGCTCCCCCCAGCCCAGGACATTGCAGCAGTGGGGGATCAGCTCTACGCTGCTGCCAAACCCCTTTGAAGGGGGTCTCTGTCCCTCACTGCTGGGCCACAGGTTGGTGTTGCTGAGCCAGGTAGGGCAAGGCACCAAAGGCCACTTCCCGAGCTGTGCTGCCCTCCAGGGTCAGGTCTTTGATGGAAGCTCAGTCAAGGAGAGTTGTTAGGGGGATGGAGCTGCTGAGTGCTGGCCCAGGTCACGGGGCCAAACAGAGCAGTGCCCCTGAACTAAATGGCATTTCCTAATCCCCCTTACTGTTCCTTCCGTGAAACAAAGGAGCAACATCCCTCCTAAGGACTTGCTGCAATGCCCTTTCTTGCCTGTTATTTTTTTGGTTTTGGAGCAGCAGTCGGCACCTGGCTCTGAAGGGGCTGCCACATGCAATTACAGAGGAAGGTCTTGAAGGACACAGTGCTGGAGCAGAGAGACATTTGAAATAAACTTAAAGGGAACAGCTTTGTTTAGCTGTGTGGCCTTTGGCTGCCCTGCAATTCTTTATGTCGATTATAATAGAAAGATCAAATTTCTCATTTTCTCACCTCTGTATCTAGAGAAATGCAAAATTTCTTACACTTGATCTCTCTGAGCCCTCCTTTCCCAGATTTGCTTACCAATACTTTGTCACTGTCACCTCCTTGATGATGACCTGCTTGCCTTCATCTGTGCATTCAGAAGAGTTGCTCTGGTAAATACAAAGGTCCCAGTTTCCAAATCCCATCATGCTGCACATCCCAACAGAATTTAATTCATGGAGCAACCTATTTCTGTCAGTGTCTTCCTTCTCTCCAGGCTTGCCTATCCCTGTTAGATGTCATGAAAAATTAGCATGGATTTAATTGGGAATTGAGGCTATTGTCCCATCTTTGCAATTACTAGGAGGTCCAGAATGAGACTCCTTCTGTACCAGGGAATGTTCTCCTCATGGCATTGCTCTTACTTTCTCCTTCTGGATGATGTGTGAGGACTGCAAGGACACAAGGAGGGCAGATGTGGGAAGCCATCACAATCCCAGTGGGGAGGATTTTCCTTTGCAGGCAGAGTGAGGTACAGCAGACATGAGAAGCAGAGCCCTTCCCAAGGCGCACTGAGGATCCTCCTGCCATCCCCACCCAGCCCTGGGAGCCCCCAACTTTTACCCTCTGCCTGCCCATCAGGGCCACTTTGTGCTCATGAAAGAGAATGTGGAAGGGGGAGCTCAGTGGAAGCAGCCTGTGTCTATCCACACAGGGCTATTTCCAACCTGACACTCACCCAAGATACACAAAAACCCTTTTCCCTTTTCAGTGCCCTCAGTCCTACAGAAGAGGAATGGCCTCAGGACATGGGGAGCCCCACATGCTGTGCAAGGGTCACTGTCCCTGCACCATCCTGCACCCACCAGCATGGGCAGAGCAGAAATGCAAAAGGCCAAATTCTCATATGCACTAGAAATCCATCTAACTCTGCTACCAGGTCTTGGAAAAGTAAAATCTTACCCTAGAGCAGTTATCTCTGAGGAGTAACATGCAATAATCCATGTATACTTTTATTTTTAATCTTTAGCTGATACTTTGTGAGACTGAACAAAGACACAGACGTGTTGAGGATTCTAGCAAGGGTACATCTGTCTCCAGATGAAAGGATCCTGACATCAAACTGACTGCAGCTGGGCTGGAAAAAGTTTTAAATCACTGCGATCAACACGAGTTTTGCACCAAAGTACAAATACACTTGCCATGATTTCCTCTGGGTGACAGGCAAATCCTGTTATTCTGCTTATGAATGGGCCTCATTAAGTAGGAAAAAAATTGTTGGTGCAACCTGTTCCTTTTTAAATTAAACATATTAAAGTTGATAGATACCCCTAATTCTCTGCTCAGCCTTTTATGCATTGCAATAACACCGCTCCCATTGTTAGGGAAAGTCTTGAGTTTGCATAATCTGCTTTTCATTTCCCTGGCAGCTGCAGATCATTCTTGGTGACTAAATTAAAAACAGATTCTTTCAAGAATTCACCAGATCTGCCCTCCTTTTTCTTCCCTGTACCTACAAGTTAGGGAGAGAAAAAGAAATCAAAACCTTCCCAACAAGCATTAAATCCTATCAAATCAGGCTGGAAGGTCACCTCATCCATCCCTCTGCCCTGAGGCAAAAATCATCTCTCTTTAAGCCATCCCTGAAAGATGCTCACCTAACTCTAAAAACCATCCATTGATGATTTCACAGCACATCCCTTGGCTTACCTCATGCCTACAAATCTGACCTCAGTGTCCCTTACCAGAGCTCCTCACTGCTTGTCCTGTCCACTCTGAACTTGGGGAGACTATTTTTCCTTGCAGAAGAGTATTTCTCCTCACTTTGAAACAGACCTTAACATGGGTGCCAAGCTTCCCCAGGCTTTTCACTCCTCTCATTTATTCCAAATACATCTGTCTACAGCCTGGAAAACTCCCCATTGTTTCAGAGCCCAGCACTCCAGGACAGTCAAGGCAAACACTCCTCAGCCCATTCCTGCTCCTGTTTTAATTCCTGTCCTACAGAAGGGAGAGGAGAATGCAGGAGATCGAGTTCTTTGCCTGCTGGGTCAGCATTGGACAGGCACTGAGCGGATTCCAGGATGGTTTTCAGGCTGGTGTGCACCACCTGCACCCTGGCACTGGTGCCAGACAGGCTGAGCAGAGCATACCCAGCTCCGGGTGCTCACACAACTCCTGCAGCCCCAGGCCAGCCAGCCCAGCCACACAAACACAGCAAAACCCAGCTGTGGGCTCAGACAGTTTTGGGGACGGCACAACAAGCAGTGAGGAAATTCAGGATGTGAGGTGTGTAGGGGGAAAGGTAGGGAAAGACCCCAGGAACTTTAGAAGAGGAAGAGGAAAGAAGCTGGATGATAAATTGAAAAGTGCAGCAACCTGCCTTGCCCCACTTCAGCCTTGCTAGAGCTCACCTTGACTGCAAAATACTCCAGTTTCCTGAGAAGCAGCAAGAATAAAACAAGGAATGAAATCTCACAATCAGCTGAGGCTTGCAGCAGCACTGAGAACTGGAATTTCACATGCCATGTAATAAAGCCCTAAGCCTTGGAGGTTTGGGGATTTCTATAAGTTGACAGTTTTTGCTCAAGTACATGGTTTGGCCACTACCTGGCTCTGTGCACAAATTTCCTGGCTCTTGTAGCCCAGCAAGGCTGCTCAGTCCTGGGTTTTGGGTCACCCTTGGTGCACTCAACCAGTCCTGGGCTCAGCTCCCAGCACTAGGGAACCCCCCAGGCCAGCCTGACCCACAAGAACCAGAGAATGAACCCCAGGCCAGCAGGCACAGCTGAGCTCGGGGGCAGGCAGAGCAGCCAGCCCTGCCTGGCATCTCCTCTGGTGATGATTTGCAGGGCCATGCTGTTCCAATCACAGCGATTCTGCATGACACCAGCTGCTCTGCCCAATTCAGCAGGCACAGAACTGACAAATAGGATGGGAAGTGCTCGTTAAGGACATTACTCCACAACTCCCAGCTGTTACACTTTCACTGTGAGAATTTAGAGGTATCTTGTTAAAGATGTAACACAATGTCAGCATTAACGGTTTCCTCCTGTTTTGCTTTCCAAAGTGTCCCGTCCTATGGAGTTTTATTAATACAGGTTGAAATTTCCAGATTTAAAGGCTAATTAAATCCCACTTAAAGCTTTCACAGAGGGGATTAGCTGGAACTTACCCACTGCCTATGCTGCTGTTTTGTTTGTGTAGGGGAAATGCACATTTGCACACGGAGAGAAATGATCCATACAAATAAAACCAACCAGTCCACACCACCAGCCTCTGGTTACAGCCAGTGCACAGTGCCTGTGAAATACCAAAATCAGGGAATTTTCCATATTACATCTGAAAAGTAGATATTACACCTTTCCATTCTGTATATGGCTTAAGAGGAATAGAACTTGCATGTAGTGTCATTAGCCTACATATAAGAAAAGATATATAGAGATGTGCATTTTTAGATAAAAAGCACATCAGTTGGAGTGTAGCAATATCACCCAATTGAAACTAAATTCCAATGGATTTGATTTCACCCACCTGTCACAAAATGCTGAATGGAAGAGCACAGGCAAATTAAACATTTTTCTATTTAATAGAAAGGAAAAAGTCAATAAACATGTTCATTTTTACATTTATTTGACAAAATGGTGTACATAGTATTAATCTTGCAAAATACCAATTGTGTATGCACAGTGGATGGTTTTGAGCTCAGAGTTAGGGACACAGTGTGTGACAACATTGCACAAACAGTTCTTCCACAGAATCTTATCTTTCCAGTACTAAAATATATAAAATAGAGTGCGACTCTCTTATTTATTGTGGTGAGGTAAACATTTCTTCCTTCAGAGCAGTGTGGCTTTTATGCACCTTCAAGAAAGCTGCTAACGATACTCTTCTCCTTCATTCTGCCAATAACTACAGACCTAGTGGCATATTTATTGCTGCTCTAATGGTCACACATTTTTTCCTTGAGCAATATGTAGAGATAGGAATGGAGAAGGAAAAACCTGCAGGAATTGATGATAGCAACCTATCTGCACTATTTGTGTCAAGAGCCAAAGATTAGTGCAGATAATTTATTTTGAATGTAACAGTTTTAATGGAAATGTCAAGAAAAATTTATTTACATTTTTCTAAGCAGAACGTGGTATTGATTGGAGGTGCTCAAGAAATCACAATTAGGAATTTATTTTTATATCTCTGCCCATTTACAAGACCAGATCATAATATCCCCTCATTTGTACACTGTTCAAATTTATTGATGATTTTCAGCACATAATTCCTATTTGTACAAAGTTCTTTAGTTACACATGCTCTACAGTATTGCCTTCTGTTCCCTGAATGAATGTTTTGTGTAACTAACAGTTTGAATTTTGACTGCTACAAAGGAGTATAAAATCACAATGAATCTTGGTAAATATCTGAGTACTGAAACTTAGGGGTTTTTCTTCTTATATTTTTACAGATGCCTGAGAAGTCAAATACTTTAAAAATCAGAAAGTTCATTTGTGTTTTATTCCCAATAAATTAGAAATGGTTTTGGGAAGTAAAATCAACTGAAGAATTCTCCATGCACCTGAGAAAAAACTGCTTCAGTTTCTCATCTCACTTTAAAACCTCACAGCAGTGACATTTTCACAGAAGAGGTTATTTTAAAAAGTCAGCAGCATTTCCTTAGTGGCAGAAACATCTTCCTGGAGCCCCCAGTATGGCTCTGCTGCACCTGGAAATACAGCAGGGCATTTCCAAAAACTAGAAAAGAAATTAATCACATTTCAGTGGTTTGTAGGCACAGTAAAAGTGGGAGTTTTTCACTACCAACTACTCAATCCCTTTTCCTATTGTGAGGTATTCATTGGCAAAAGAAAATCATCTTAAGGCAAAACCAGTGATTTCTAAAAAAAGAAAATAAACATCATTCATTTGAAAAATAGAATTAGAAGCACAGCTTTTTACATTATTGGAAAAGTCCATAAAAAATATAAACCCACTGTTAGTTTGTTCTTTACAATATAAAAATATTAATGAAAATATTGTGAAATAGGTGACCTAAAAGTGTTTGATTAAAGTACAATTCTGTTGACAGAACTTAATCATTACTTATTTTGTCTTATGAGTTTATCAGTGACAATTTTGGAAGGAGAGACAAAAAAAGAGCTTTATGGAGTGAAGTATTACTTACTACAGTTGTGACTAACAAAATTACCAAAATTAGACAAAGCCATACAAACTTTTCAAGATTGTAGCTGCAAAATTTCTGAAGCCCAACTTGCAAGCCTATAGCCTGGGCTGGCCACATATCTCCAATGAAGTCTAGGAGAACTCCAAAAATCCTCTGAAAGAAGAACAGGAATGATGCCTTGTGAAACACAGGTGCTTTCCATGGGAATAATCTTCAAGGTGTTATTTTTTGGCCACACTTGCCACAGCTTTCTTTGCTGCATCCTCAAGGTCATTGGCAGATGTGATGGGGAGCCCACTCTCCCTCAGAATACGCTGGGCTTCCTGGACATTTGTTCCTGAAAAAGAACACTGACTGTATCAGTAATTAATATCAATGAATAAATGAACATCTCCTAGCACATCTCTGAAAAATCAGGTAATGCTTCAAACTACAAATCATTTCAGTTTAGCAACAGATTACACAAGTGCCTTGGACAGAGCTGAGAAGGAGCTCTTGATTCCAGTGACAATTGTGACAGGCAATGCAATGTGATAATGGCACTTGTGTGCAAAACGGAGATTGGTGAAGATTAGAGGGTCAGTGCAGCATCCCCCAGAGCCAGCAGGGACATCCAGCAAGAGCAGGGGATAATGGACCACGTACCAGGCTCTGTTTAAGGCATTTATTAGCCACAATCAGCTACAGCTAATCAGAGTCAACAATAACTAAAATTCACCTGTGATAACTGAAAGCTGCAAAATGGGCTGTTGAAAGGCAAAGATTTGGGTAATCCTGAAAATTTAACTGGGTTCAAGCTGCTCTTGACTATGCTTTTCAATTTTTACTAAAAACAGGGAATACAAAGGTCTCTGAAGTATTCAGCATGAAACCATTCCCTCCTCTGCTGCTGCACTAAATTATTATAACCACAGAAACATTTAGGGTGGAAAAGACCCTTAAGATCTTTGAGTGTAACTGGAAACTCAGCACTGCCAAGTCCACCAATAAACCATGTCCCTGAGTGCCACATCCACCCCTCCTCAAAGAGAAGGTGCAGTTACACAGCACAAAGGCTCCAGTTTGTACAGAAAAAGCTCAACTTTAGTCTAGAAGACTAAAGGACAGAAAAGGAACAAAATCCAAAGCTGAAAAAGACAGTTCAGGAAAATACATTTTCCTCACTTTTCATAAAAGACAAGAGCGTTACCTTCCCATTTACATTGTCTCATTCTTTTTGGAATGAGAAAATGTAACAGAAAATCTGAATTTTCCAGAGCTTTCTCCAGCAAAGTCAAGTTACACTTTTGATGACTTCAATGCACTGCACCACTCAAGAACTTGGAGTCAGAAACCTTGCTGAGGAAGGAGAACCCACACTTTGGGATCACACAGTAGTCACAAGCACAAGGATCCTGAGCTGATTCTTTCTAGAATAATTTCTATCCTCCTCCTTCATGTCATGTTCCTTGTTCATTTGCCATGTCAAAATGCTTAATTACTTTGTAATTCCTAGACCTAGCAAAATGAATTTTAATTATATTTGGAGCTATACACTAATTATACCCTTAATTATTAACCAAGCAAGAAGCACACTCTTTACTGTGCCACTTCCAGAATGCTCATTTAAAAGGATGATTTTTAATTTTTTTTTTTTTGGCAGACTTCATAAAACATCTGAAATGGTACAACAGAAGCAGAGCATTTCAAAAGCCTGTTTCATCAGCATGCTCAAGTCAGGATTCCCACTCCTGGTGCTGAAAGGGACCAAAGCCACCCCTGTCACAGCACTTTGTGATGGGAGAGGCAGGAGCAGCAAGAGGAATGGGGGACCCATCTGCTCCCTCTGCAAAGGCTCTGGCAGAACAGGTCAAGCTTCCCCTCATTGTGCAGAGGACATGCTGTAGGGTTTGTGCAGGAAGGTCAAAGACATCTGAAATCTCTGACAGAGGGGGGATTTGGTTGCTTAGTAACACCCAGAACTGTACAGAACTTTTCTATGGAAAAAAAAAATTATGGGCAAAAAAAGAGCATAATATTTGATTTTTGTTCAAGCATCCTATATAACATAATGGGGAGGCTGCTTCTTGTCAGCCCTGCACTGCACAGGGGAGGCAGGAGCCATTCTCAAAGTTCTCTTCTCTGTTGAGTCCCTCCCATTTGTACAGTGATTCCCAACATGCCTTAAAGGTTTTTTCTTTTATTCAGAAACAAGTGTGATAAACATTTAAACCAGACTACTGATCTCTCAAATAGGATTCTACATAACCAAGTGCTATGAGGAAAAAAAATGGAAGGAGGGAAATTTTCCTGCAAATTTTCCCGTACAGAAAAAAATATTGTGCTGTTTGTGATAGCCATGTATTTAAAACTAACTTTTGCTCTTCACTAAGTGGCCAATATTAATTCACTAACAGGTCGGAGAGGGAACAATGCATTGGATCTGTTCTGCACTGCATTGATTGCTCTCCACACCACTTGTCTAACATGCATTACAAAATCAATACAAAACACAGGCCCCTGAGAAGGGAGAGGGAGTTTATGCAGGGAAATGAAATGATGAAAGCTGAAAAAACCAATCTCACTGCAGTCAAAACAGTACAAGTACATTTTCTACTTCTTAAATAAAACACTTTTGTAGGCTGGCCATACAACTAAACACACTTTTCAGTAAGCATTTCCTTTGCTATAATTTTGGTTTTTTTTTTTGGTGATAGCCTTTTATCTCATTGTGATTGAGTATTTTAGCTATGAGGAGAATATGGAAATTATAATGAGCTTGCTAAAAGCAGAGGTAAAAGATTTAAAATTAAACATTCAGAAAACACTGGAAACATTTAGAAATCTACAAAGAATACCAGCTTGTAGCAACAGATGTTAAAATAAACAAATAAAGAATCTCACTATTCCAGCATTAACCTCCTGCCACTGGATGGTGTCAGAGAACTGTAAACAGAATCCCATACTCAGGCTATCAGAATAATCTGCCCTTCATCTACCCTGCAGCCAGCTGAGAAAAGGTGAATATTCACAGGGCTGGAGGCTGTGGGGCTTTTGTTCTTGCTGGGTCTTATTTTTTGGGGCTTTTTTGGTTGGTTTCTTTTTTCTTGTGTGTGTGTGGTTTGGTTTTTTTTCGTTTTTTTGGGTTTTTTTTTTAACTGGATTCTATAAAGAGAATGGCTTTCTAATTCGAAAAATCAGTTTTTGTCTTCTGACACATACTACTGTCAACAACTACTGTCCAGGTTTTCTTTCCATAGAAAACCTGGAAAGGTGTAATTTTATCAGCATGTACCTTCAGGTTTTATAAACTAAACACCCTCGTGCAGAAGCCTGGGTTCTGGGACAACCTCTCAGTCTGTGTAAATGCAATCTCTCACTTTACACTTCTGTGGACCTGAAATCCCTGCTACCAGTAGCAAACAAATGTATTCAACTCCTTACCAAAAAAATCCTAATAATAGATATTCTGTCTAAGCATATAATCTCTACCAGTGGCAAGATTACACCAGCACACACTGTGAGAGGTCAAATGAAAACCAAACAAATAAAAGTCATACTCCATATGCAGGATTTGGATTACATTCCCTTATTTACTTGCACTGCCATAAACTCATCAGGAAGAGGCTAAATTGTCACTGTTTAATGTGATGGCTGGAGAGGATGCAGGATTCTGCAATGCCATTTCTGGCTTTTCAGGTAGGTAAGCTATAAGGTGATAAGACACAGTTATACACATTTGGCCTGTGCTAACAAATAGATGAATAATATAAAAAAAAATACTCTGATTGACCCAAAACATTCTGCTATGAGAAAATTTCACAATGGCAGAATGTCAAAAATGATCAGTGACATGAGCAGCTTGTGCCCATGTTACAGAAGCCCTAGCAAGGGTCCAGCTTTAACACACCAAATGCACAGAGCCAAAATCTGCCCTGGCTTGGATCCAGGCAATGCCATGAGCTGCAAACTCGTGGCCTCTCAGGTCCCAAAGACAGAACTGGAGAATCAGGTTGGAAGTTCATCACCAGTTAACCTTCCTCAACTACGTTTGATTTGAGGTTTGGCTGGTGACAAGATTTAATTAATGACCTCTAGGTAGGGAACACACAAAGTTTTGGTGGCTTACACATCTCCCACCTGTTGGCTCTGCAGTTAAGAATAAACCAACTTACACTGCCTACCTGTAAGAGACAATTGAATTCGTTCTATTCTGCCTACTCCATTTGCCCTTTTGTATCTTAAACTTTCCCCAAAGAATATTTTAATCTTTCCCTCTGCCTCAGGTTTACATCCAAACAGAGAAGGGCACATTTAGATTTGTGCTGAGTGTTTACACCCAAGATGTCTCAGTAGGCTGATCTGAATGAAGTTGTGAATGTGACTTTGCAATATCCCATTCTTCTCCTTTTTTTGGGATACTAAAAGTCAAAAAATCAGTCATGCATGCTAAATTATACCTGCAGACAAGATACACAAGCTGGAGCAAAATTTCATTTGTGTGTAAAAGATTTCTGAAGATACTAGAAAATTTTAGATTGTGAAGATTCTAACATAAGGTCACTAATCACGTGAGTGAAGAATATAAAAAAAATTTGCATTCAGACATGTGAATAAAAGGAAACTTGTTTCTATCTGAATTTCAACATATTAAGTACTTATGACTCCTCCCAGTCCTTCTTGCCCTATGACCAGAGAAGGCGGGAATTCATTTTTTGGAAGAGAGAGGATATAAAATTTCCAGTATAGGAAGCTGATATCTAATTCTTTTTTATTCTTCCCTCTTTTCATCCAGCTCTGAGCTACATAAATGAGAAGCAAGGTTTGGCTTCCCTTCAACACTCATAGTCAGTTTTCACAAAACTCAACTGAAGAGTATTACATTTTAAAGGGAAAAAAATCCTGCATAAACCCAGCAGCAGTTACTTTTCTATCTGCAGAGGATGAAATCTGGAATATGTGGTTTTTCCATTTGTCCATGAGGTTTTTAAACAATAATCCCATGTCTCAGCTGGTGAGTTCTTTACTGATAAGGCAAGCAAACATATGTAATTATAAAGTTACCATTTTCAAAGAGGAGAGTAATCCTTCCTTTATCCACTGATAAAACGGCTTGTAATTATTATACAACTGAGAACAAAGATTTGTCCACAGAATCCCACTAAATCAAGACAGATTTGACTGATTAAAACTCTAGTCATCAAGACACTTGTAGTACAGTGCATGTGGGCAAAGAGTCTTTAAAGTGCAGGGCACAAATCTGTTAGATTTATGGAAATAATCACAAACCTTCTGCTGGGAAAATGTTCAAAATGGAAACCAAAGAGTGCTTGTTCCTTTTTCTCCTTTTGAACTGTAAAATGTTATCAGTGATGTTTTAAAAATCTTGGGTAGTCTCATTGCTTCCACAGTGCTCATTATTAATTCAAAATCCTTATAAGTTTAAATAACCTGGTGTGAGTTCAAAGAACAATGAAGACGATTAAGGATCCAGAGGGATTGATTTCTGAGGAAAGATTAAAAGGACCAAACATACATGTAGTGCTTGGTTAGGTAATTAAGGAGGCAGAGGAAGCAGCAGTGACTTGCTAACAGTTCCAAAGTACAACATCTGAAGGTTGTAAACGTCATAACTCTTTGTTATTAAAAAAACTTTTGAGATAAAGATTATGCAAAATGGGAGTTTGCTGTATTATTCTGGGAGAGAGAGCTTCCTAAAGAAAATGTGGTACTGCCATTTCCAGAGTCAGAAAACAGTCCAGGAGAAACTTTATCACAGCCCTAGGAAAGAGTGAGCAACCTTGGGAAGATGGCAACCAAAGATGTTCACATTTAAGTCTGTATTTGACACTCTGAAGATTCAGCTTTGATCTCTCTGCATCAAAAAAAATTTAAATAAACAGAGGTAAAAGATCCAAACCAGGGTACCAATGGCCCTCTGTCAGCAGCAAATGACTCAAAGGTCCCAGCACAGGAGGAACAGGCATCTCTGAAGGGCTTTCACTCTTATTTCTGTACAATCATGGAATTATCAAAATGACTGGAGAAAGGCCAAGCAAACGCAGTGGCAGACCCAGCAGACTGCAGTTTAAAATGAGCAAGTTGCTCTTCTTGTTTCTCTTATAACAGTTTCAAATATCATAACAGAAACATCTTGTTCACAGGAAAAACTAAAGGCTTTTTCAATATCTTCACTTAAAAAGGAGCAGTTACAGCAGTTGAGAGGTCTCACAGATCTGACAGATAAACTTTTTCCCAGCTGTGAAAGACAGGAAAAGTTTTTTTGCTGTGACAAAAAGTAAAACAACATTGCCTAGAGCTGATAAACAATGAGATTTTATATAATGAAACTTTTCTGCTTCTAAGCAACATCCATCAGTCTCTCCTTCATTCATATTAAACTTTTTACTCAGTCTCTTAAGGTGTTGACTGGTGCTGCACCATCCAAAGAAAATGTTCACAATTTATTTCTAAAATCCATTTTAGGGTGTTTAAGCCACAGCAGAATTCATGCCAGCACGTGCAGTGCAGCATGAGAATGAGGGAGGGGAAAGCTCTGCTTTCTCCTCAAACACAAAAGGAGCATCCCCCTGACCAAAGGGCTCCATGGGCATCCTCAGGAATCCTGGTGAGGGTAATTTTTGAAAAAGCAAAAGCCTGATGTGGTCAGAACATATTTTCCTCTCCCTTCTATCACAGTGTGAAAAACCACCTTAATTTTGCATCTCAGGTCCATAAAGGGATGCATTTCCTCCTTGTATCACCAATGCTGAGTGACAGGACATTTTATGCTCTTTACACACACACAGACATTAATATGGATGGTTTTGAGTAAAAAGCCTTAAAACCCACCCAGAAATCTTTCTGTTTTCCAAACCTACTTGGCCAAAAAGAAATATTTTCAGCTTACCAGGGCTGTGTGCTGATTGCAATCAAGGCACTTTTCACTCAGAGGCAGAAGGCTCTCCCTCCTTGAGGGCACTTCTCAGAAATTGGAGGCAGAACTCCACACCCACTGCCATTAAAGTCTGTATCTGCCAAAGAGTGTTTGTCCTCCCCTCTCTATGGCTTTTCTGTTTCTTGTGAAACAATGCTGGATGTACTAAAGAAAAAATATTCCTTCCCATTACCAAATCTTCTGTTTTTTAATGGATTTTAGCTGGATTTGGTGTTTGGGCAGAGGAACATGTTACAGTAATTTCTTTCTCACAAATACTGTTTTTAACATCTTTCTTTTAATTATGGCACTGCTGAAAATTTAAGAAAACTATGCTTTGCTGCAGGTTTAGTAATAGTGGAATTGCATTTAGTAAAAAGAAAAAAAATATTGAAAAATAAATGCCTTCCAGTAAACATAAACTTGCACCAAAATAATTCCTATTTGCATTGCAAATCTTACAGACAAACTCATAAAGTTTCCATTAAAAAATTTAATTGCTTCCAGTACCATCAGGGACCACGAATGCAGAAATATGAGTTTATTGACTTCAGGTTGTGCTATGGCTGAAGAATTGGACATATTCTTACTGTGTGGGACCAATCTGTTTAGGAGAAGAAGAAATTCCAAGTGAATTGCTGACACCTGAGGGAGGATTTTGCAGCAGCACTCACCTTCCAGTCTGACCACCAGAGGCACTTTCAGCTCCAGCTCTTGGCAGGCTTTGGTGATGCCATTGGCTATGATGGCACAGTTCACAATCCCACCAAAGATGTTCACAAGGATTGCTTCAACCTGCAGGAAAGAAACCAAGCAGGAAGTGAGTGAGGGCCTGTTTATGGTTTGACTTTGTTTTTTACATAAACACAGGTAAAAGATCCAAACCAGGGAACCAATTCCCCTCTGCCAGGCAGGGTCTCATTTATGGAAGGTCCAAGCTTCACCTCTGCACTCAGAGAACTTGAGTCTGAGTCTATTGTTGCTCCAGTGTGCAGCAGTGATTAATTGTCTTGGTTGAAACTGGCATGGTAATTAATGTCATAATTAAAGTATTTACAAGAAAAGGGGAATTTCTACCTAAAATATAAATAAAAAGTCCTTAATCAATCTATAGCTTGCTTATTCTTAAAATGTATTGAATAATCATCAGAAGCTGGAGCTCAGAAAACACGAAGTCTGAATGTGATGCACATGCAATGAAATATTCATGTGGACACTTCACAAAACAATCTGGATCTTCACTTTATCACAAGCACGACCAAGGAAAAGGTAATATACTTGTCCTGACTTGATAAAGAGGTGTAAAAATCCCTTCTAATTAACAAGGAGAGGCATGTAATGAAGAGCATTCATTATAACAGGTTAACTGATAACCTCAAAAAACTGCTGTTCATCAGTTTCTGGAAACTGCAATTTCTCCACCCAATTCACAATTAAATTGCCTTTCACAACATACAAGACATTAATACATAAAAGATATTAATATGATTGCTTTCCACTTGGTAAGGTGGCATAATATTAACTCAATCCCACATTCCAGGCTCCCAACCATGCTTTGTTATGTTGAGGTGGATACCACAGGGATGCAGCCCTGCTGTTCCCCCAGTAGAATCCCAATTCACAGCATTTGGGGTGCTCTACAAGAGGCTTCACTGGGTGTCACAAACAAGCTTTGCCAGAATTGTGTTGACTCAAAACCTGACAGGATAAAGAAGGGATTAGGTGTGAAGGAATGAAATATCACTGCATTGCACTGGTGCATGATGTCAGCTGCAATTATTATTAACTCACTGCACCAGGGGAAGGGATTCACTTTGCCCAGCTCCAGGTAGCCAGGCTCATACCAGCACCAGGAAAACTCCCTGCGGCCACACACCTTCATAGCTCTGCACAATCAGATTTCATATCTCTCCTTAGACAAAATATGACAATTAACTCCTGTGATGCGCACTCACACACACACAGTTCAGCACTGGTAGCAATACTGCCATCCACAGTACAAAAGGAAAACAAAACATCTCAACAAAAGCTTTACTTCCCATAAGAAAGGGACACCTTTCACTAGACCAGATTGCTCAAAAGATGACCCAGTGCATTTTCAGCTCATGGAGCCTGTGTATGGCTCATGGTGTGGCTTTCTCATCCCAGGCATCAGAAAGAAATTTATAATCCAGTCAAACAAGAACATACAATTTCATTGATTTTATAACTCTTCCTTACAGCCATGTTAAATGTATGCATTTACCAGTTAATCATTTTCTGGATATTATGCTGGTGATGCCATTGCAGTTATTTATTTCCCCTTTGTGTTAAGAAATCCCTAACTGTGCAGAAGCTAGCAAGAGTAAAACCTTAGAAGGACCCTTCTCTGCCTGTTCCCATTGCTTGTGCACACACAAGCATTCCCAGAGTGAGGAATTAAAACCTAAGAGGAAAACCAGAGCCCTTCCAACTCTTATCCCAGTAACCCATGTGGCAGAGATACCTATATGCAAAACACTTTGGTGTTAAAACATCCTGGTGATGGATTCTCACAGGGGGACACACCATAGACACCTCTCCACCCTTTCTAATACATCCTCCTAATTCAGGGACATTGCACCAGACATGTGGCAGATCAACTTAACCAAGTGTGTTTACATTATTAGAGATAAGGAGGAGGATTTTATGCCCACTACGGATATTTTAATTCCTAGTGCAGGCTTTTTCATTTAGGGATCTGCTTTTCAGCTTTCAAGCTGAATTCTAATCATGTCTTCTAATCCATTGGCAGCAAAAGGAAAAAAAAAAAAAAAAAGAAGGAAATTAGATGCAGCTTGGATAATTGATGTTTGTGCGCTTGGCTTTAATAAAAATACACTGTTAAATCAGAGAGGAGTCTAAAAGGATTCAATCAATAAGAAACTGAATCAGGTGGGGAATTCGATCTTGGGTTTTATCGTAATCTTCCAAATAAGCCAGAAGATCAGTTCAAATGATGCTGAGATTCACTTTAACTCTGCTGAAATCTGTGAACATTGTTTATACATGCTTCTGTAGCCTGACTAGATCCTGCATTTCCAGCTGAAAGAACTTCAGCATTCAGACACAGTAGATGGATGAAGGGTTTTCAGTGTTTCATGTGCACAGAGAATGCACTATGAGAAAAATAAAGCTCCTGTAGCATATCAGAGCCATTATACATCCACAAGCTCAGCATCTAATGCCTATGGACTATTAGAGATATTAAGAAGAGGGCAAACTGCAACAAGACAGGTTACTAAATAGCATCATTATTCTAATAACCATTTTTACCTACCAGAATGCCTAAGAAATGTTCTTTGTATTTCAGCAACACTATTAAGGAAACATAGGTAGTAGCATATCCATGGGTCAAGCTTTCTTAATGCAGCAAAGCAACTGACAGATGTGAAATCCCCACAAAATATACTTGCAATTGGTTATGGATTGCTCTGGAGAAATAAGGGAACCCACATGGAAACCTCACCACCAGTATTGTAAAACCCCACAGTCTCCCAGGCCTCAGCACCAATGCTGGGAAGCCAAATGGACAGAAACTGAGTGCTGCACTACCACTGTTTCCATGTTAGATATGGTATTACATCTTTGCAAATACTGGGATAGCCATTAATCCCACAGCTCCTAAGTGCTGTGTGAACAGCTATGCAGACCCACAGAGAGCATTTTCTCTATATATGAAAGTAGGTATATTTATGTATACTTATTTCTATATAAAATCTATGTTACTACATTTTAATTTCCAGTCACTTTTTGGTAAAGTAAACCCTGACTCTACCAAAAAGCCTGCAATTCTGCTTTGTATGTTTGGCACAAAAAAAAAAGCTCCACACTGCAAATAAATGTAATTGTGTACTAACCAAAGTAATGGTGTTAGGAGAGCACTGCTAGAATTGTATGGGATCACCAACATGATCCACAAGGCTGCCAAGTTCCACAAAATTAAGGGCATTTTAGGTAGAGCAGAAGCAGCATCAGCACAGCTGGCTGCTTTCTAAAATCAGACAGTGTGTGTGTGCATTTACTATATTCTATTATTATTATTATTATTATTATTATTATTATTATTATCATCATTATTTTCTCTAAAAATCTTCTCAGCCTTAACAAAATGCTGAGATGTGATCATCACACACTTAAGGATGAGTAGAGGCAGCACCAAAAAGCATCTACCTTCCCACAGCCCATCTACAAATCCATACTGGGGATGTCTGGCTGTCTGCAGCCCCTGCTTCCCACTCTGCTGACCTTCTGAGCCTGCACCAACCACACAGCTCTGCACACACAAAGAGAGAGGACAAAAGCTCAACACTGGCAATTTGTTGCTCCTCTTTGATTTCCCACTTTTGCTGTTGCCCCAGAACAACTACAACAGATGTGGAATTACCCTGTGCTGCAGGGCCAACAGCTCCTTCCTACAAGGCAAAGCCCTGAAACTCACACAGAGCACACATCCAGACACGGATGCAATTTAACTTAGATGAGATTTCATCAACACTGGGACATGACCCAAACACAGGCAGCTCCATAAAGTTGTCCTGCTTTCCCTCTCCCTCCCCAGCACATGAACACCCCTCTCCTGTGCCTACTTTCTGCTCAGGCATTTTTGAGAACCTCCTCCAAAACCCTCCCCACATTATCTCATCTGATATCTGACATCAAAGACTTGCAAGAGTTTCCAATTATTCAGTGTCTTGTGCATGTCTTGAGACTTTTCATCTTTTCCTTTATATGCACACAGAGATACATGAACGTTCACAGAGTGAACTATAAATATTGTAAAATCACCAATATAATCTCTGACCTTGCTGGAAATTGTGACTTTGAAGTTCAATCCACATATTTTAGATGAAAACAAGCTATTCGGCAGCTGTCAGTAAAGCTACATGTGCAGCACATTAAAAGCTACACTAGCAAAGAACGTGCTCATGGTTTGTCTGATTGAAGTCTGACAAAAAACACCCTTTTATTTCAAGCAAACTGAATTAATGTATTGACCACTACTAACTCTTTCATCAGCTGGAAGTGTATCCAGACAGTAGGAAGCAGATTGTATTAGTCAAGTTTTCTTCTCCAGGATGCCACAGGGCACATCCATGTGGAACAGTGTGTTTGCATGGTACAGCTGGCAAACATATTCCTGCCTGGAGCCTCCTGGCATTTTTTGAGGTTAAAACATGCATCGTGTCTCCCAATCTTTCTGGTCAGCAAAGCCATATTTGTGTCTATAAAAGCACATTCTTTTACCAAATGAAGTCATTAGGTTGCCAGGAAATAAGCAAGAAAAGCAGGCTGACAGCTCATTGACAGGATTTGTTTCTTGCCTCATCCTTCACCAGTGGAAGGACAGTATTTCAGATCACTCAAACATGCCACAGGCTGGGGGGAGCTCACACTGCTGGGTGCTGGAACACAACAATGAAGATCCAGATGTACCCTCAGGGCTGCAAACATCCAGAAGCCTGACAATCACTGTCGTGTAAAACTTTTATATTCCCATTCTGATTTCCAGAGGTGTTTTACACCTCAGATCCCAGGGAATCCCAGTTAAAAGAGGGGCATTGCCTTTTAAGAGGTAGATAGCAATATTAAGAAGAAAACAAAAACCAAACTGAGTAAAATGGGATACACAGTTCCTCACCTTGAGTCTAATGTAGTGCATTTAATCCTTCCCACTAGTCCACTGGGCTTTAATATTCATTCATTCATATATTACCAAATTTGATTCAATGTGAAAGAAGCAGATTATCTCCAATTCTCAATATAAAGTAATAAAATGTAATAAAAGACAGATGCCCACACTTACATCTTCACTCTTTATCCTTCTGCTCCAACTGATAAGGCAGATGCAACCATTTTTATATATCTCTGTATTATTACAGCTTGGACTACAGGTTAAATGTAACTTTTTCTTATTTGGTTTTGAAATATTGCTCTAATCCTCTATCTTTTTCTATCAGAGAACATTTATGGCTCATTTGAAAATAAAGATTAAGCTTTCTGTATCTGAGCAGTATGAAAGATTTACAAACACAAAAACATTTGCTTAAAACACCCACTAGAGGACAGTGCAATTCAATGTGGAAAAGGGATATAAAAATCTCTTAGGAGAAGAGAGCAGGGTTAGTTTTTCTACTTAAAGCAAAACAATATGATTTTGCTTTATAAAAATTATGCAAAATATCATTTTGCCTCTCTGGGATGGAACTTTGAAAGTCTGAAAGTGATAAGTTTAAAGAGGTTGAATCAACAAACAGCAAAGCAAGAAAGCTTGCAGTCAGGTGAAGAAATACTGATACAATGCAATTTTTAATGTCTTGTACTATTCTAAAACAGACCAGGGTTTAAAATTCACCAGTAGTGCACCCTGGCAGGAAAGGAACTCTGATGAACCTCCAAAACACTATTCAGATTTTTCTGCTGACTGCTAGGCAAGAAAAGCAGATTAAGGATTTTGTCCAAAGCTAATTTTTGGTTCCTGAGCAATGCAAATCTCACTGAGAGCAGACACGTGGTTTGGCCACATCCCATTGCTGTATGTGAAGCCCTGCTCCGGGATGGCAGCTGAGAGGGCAGTACCTGGCTGGCACTGGAGGGAAGCCTTTTGGAAATCCAACTCTTTTAGTGCCATGCTAAGAGTCCCAAAATTTTTGCAAAGTCAGAACTCTGTAGGTCCAGTTTCTGGTGTGGTAAAACAGCCAGCCTACAGTCTTCAGTTCTTCCTGCTTACAGCAAATTCAGGATCTAGGACAGGATAGGGATTTATTGGCTTTTGCTGGTCTGAAAACAATTCAGCAATAATCCTCTGCTGACTGACCAGATCCAGGTTGTGGCACTTCCTTGGGGTATGAAGAACAGGCAGGCCAGGAGCAGGGAGAGCTCTGGTACTCTCCAATACCAATGATATCTCCCAGAATGGACCACCAGGAACAGCCCCACTGTGGGATTTTGTCTTAATCCTCTGACACAAAAATAAAAATTAAAGGATCAGAGCTCATTAATGGAATGAGATGAAATGAAGACTGGCAAATTACACATCACAGTAGCACAGTGGAAATAGTCCTCAGAGACATTCCTTTGCCCACTCCCAGCTCCAGCAGAGTTTTGGGAACAGAAATATTCCAATTCCAGACACACAGCCTCCTTCAAATTCCACAGTATCATGGCAGGCAGCAATGAAACTCAGGAGCCTCCAATTCAATGAATTTCAGTGAACAGTCTCATGCCAAGCCTGTTTTGGGAACGTTTCCTCACCTGAAGGACACACACTCTGTACAAACACATCCATCACAATAATCCATCATTTCTTGGTATGGGATCAACTTGAGATGTGTTTAGGAAGCTGCAAACCATCCCCAGCTTCCTATGGCTGTGCTCCCACCCAGCCAGGCCTCAGTCAGCTCCTGTCCAGAAGCCACATCTCCCACATTAATGCAGAGCTGAGTTAATTAATCCCACTTGATGATCCAGGCAGTGCAGGCAGCGTGTAACCACGCAGGCATTTCTTTCACTGATAGGAAGCTCATCCAGCTTCTCATATAATCCTTATTTATTATAATAAGGGGAAATAATAAAGAGAGGGAAAATAAAATGTTGAGGCCGCAAAGTACCATTCTGAAGTATACCTGGGAATCAGGACAAGAGTCTTCAGTATTGTTTTAGAGACACAGTGTAGCAGATAGGTCTTAGAACAATTGTATTTTTGGTGCAAATAAGGCAGGATAACTTTTCTACCAAATCGTGGGTATTTGGAATAAATTTGTTCTGACTCTCATTTAAATATCTGAGCTTCAATGTGATCAAGCCCTGGATGAGCAGAGCAGACTTCAGAACAATCTAGGGAAGACAACTACCTACGCAACCACATATGGCAAGACTGAATAAAACACACAAAGTCAGTCCTTTTGTGTCAGATGGGAGTGCGGTATTTCAGATTGCCTTTAAATCTCCCTTCGTGCACCCAGAACTAAGGGAAGCTGCATGTTTGGGCCTGATGTGGGGGACATTAATCCAGCAAAACCAAGATGCACCCACGCCACCCTTCTTTAGGCACAAGCAGCACACACTGATCATTAAACACTCAGGGAATTCAGACTGACTGTTCCACATTAGCATGGTAAGTTATAGACACCCTCCCAACCCACTCATCCAAGGCAGTTTATACAGCAGCATGACTGCAAGTAGTTCTTCCTCAACAGCAAAGTCTATAAAAATTGATCCAATATTTGCTGAATTTTGCCTCTGCACTTCAGATTAATTTCTCAGAGGCACATCATACACTTTCTCTAATGTTTTTATTGTCTGAAGTTTCAATTAGATTTTTGCTAAACAATAATCAGCTTTCTGAAAAATAATGCAGCAGTGCCATCATTATTGAAGCATGTGACCCAGGAGGCAGCAACGTGTCCCTGTTATTTCAACAACATGTTCTGCCCTGGGGTGTCTCTGTGTACATTTCATCATCCTTTATGGTGTGTTAAAAGGCAAAAAGGTCAGACAAGTTTAAATTATTTGAACTAAAAACGTGCAGCATTCCTCAAAAGAGGGAGCACCTGGAGAGCGTGGATATGTGATGAAATGGAGCTGGTGCAGGACACAATCTACAGCTGAGTTGTTCAATGAGTTACACTGGATGCTGTGCTGTGGTGTGTGGCAGACACCTGGCAAATCACCAAAGCCAATGCTGCAAAATGGCACAATCACTAATAGCCACAACATGGCTTGACTAAACAGAACTGTTGATTTCATGACTTTCTGTGCAAGACTTTCTATTTCATTCAATACCAGTTAAAAATGTGTGTATTATCAGTTTGGAGACATCTCAAGGTACCCCTTCATGCTTCCTCCTGGTTGGAGTTTTTCCTAAGTCCAGCTAGAATGTGGTACTTTGCTCCAAACAGAGCATAATTCAGGCAAGACTTAATAATTCAGGCAAGGAAAAAACCAAAACCAAAGCACCAAAACCCAAAGCACCACTAAGATCTGAAATCTTGATGTGAATAGTATTTGGGGTTCACTAATGAAATTTATTTCACAAAATAGAAAGTCACCAGAACTTATCTTCAGTTCCTCCTTAGAAATAGCCTTAGATATACAAATACTATCTTTATCTGGTGTATCAAAGTACTAAGCAAAAGGACCCATAACAAGGAAGAAGAGAGATGAAGAGCAGTTATTCTTGTGCTCTAGAAAGGCTTGGAATCTTCTTTTTTGTCACCTGAGAAACATCCCTGACTTCTACTCCCATGCAGAAGAGAATGAGATGCTATAGAAGCTCCTATCTAGGTCAGGCTGCTTTTCTTCCTAAGACAATGGAAACTTTTAAAAAGGAATTCTGTACATCAAGAAGCTTAATTAAAGTACAAAAATGCATTGTCATGGGTACTGAAGTGCATACACACATCTGAAATCACCAAATAATTAAAACACGTTCTTTTACAGTAACATTGTAGTCATCAAAAACGTGAATTGCTGTGCTCATTAGGTTCCAAATTACTACCACATAAAAATCAGCTCACTTTGAACATGTAGTAAACCAAAGCAGAACTAGTAAAACTCAGAAAGGTACTTAGAAGAGTGATAAAGACCCTGGGCAAGCTTTGTATACAGAATATTCCACATAAATCAAATATTCCAAATAACTTCCCATCTTAGCAAAGGAAACAGAAGGAGGATTCAGAGCCAAGGCTTCAATTGGCAAGGGAAAAAAGGAACCAGGTGCAACCATTTTGGACTTGCCCTCAAGTACTTTTATTTCTTAGTTTCTTATTTTTTTATTTCTTAATTCTTTTAATGAGATGGTGAAAACACAAAAGGGGTCCCTTTAGTGTTATTTCCAAATACATCATTCAGTTATAGTTGGAAATGCTGCACAGGATATTGGTTATGTCAAAAGCCTACATGAGTTTAGAAGATACAGCAAAAAATTGCTGGAAAGAAAACTACCAAAGACTTGTAAATATCAAAGATCACTAGGAAGCATTCTCAGACACTTGTCCTCTTCTTGTGTTCCTCCTTGCCTGCCTCTGGCTGCTGCTGGAGAAAACAGATCAGATCAACACAGATCCAAATCTTACTCAATGAAGTTACATTCTTCCAGCTTAAATTTCTTTAATATATTTATGCAGCCCTTTTCCAAATTAAATCACAAAATAGTTGGTGCCTGAGTCATTTGCTCCTTTATCAGTTTCACTGATTACAAAGCTGTCTAATCTCAGCAGTTACCACTTAGCATCAATCAGGAACGTGGCACCGGACAAGTGATTTGTGATTTTGATTACTTCTCCTTTTATTTTCATACAATTAATTTCTTGCTCTTTATTATCCTTTCAAGACTTGGATCCCAATCAGTAGATGGGAACAGAAAATAATGCCTATGACTTTGCCCACAAGTAGAACAAGCTTAAGAGCTTATGTGTCCCCTTTCTCTTGCTTCATCCAGCCTCTCCTGCTCAGCCAGAGGGGGATGAGCTTGTTCCTGGACATACAAAGCTCCAGCCTAAGTAGAATTAGGACATTCTTCTCCATATCTTGCTAAACTAAGCCTGCAACAACCCCAGCAGCTCACACTTTTCCCACTGGTCACCAACAGTCAGTGACCAGCAGGACTTGCTGCCACCTCCACATTAGTGAGAAGTTTTGTTCCAGAAATGTCTCTTCCAAAGGCTGTCCACTCTGGCATTATATATTAAAGACATTCAGCTCTGGATAGAATTGCAGAAAGACAGATAATGATCTTTATCTTCCACAAGGTTTATATAAAGTAATTTACACTAAAAAAAAAGTGACAGTTTAAAAATTAATGACCACTAATAACATCCCCACAAATAGGATGCTAAGAACTGGATTATTGTAAAATGGGATGATTCAGGAGTTGACAAAGTGGTGCTGCATACTTTTTTGGACTGTCTTGCTACTTGCAAAATTGTAAAATGCAACTTAACATCTTTTTCCTTAAAGCAAAGAGGAAAAGATTGGCTTGAATCTTTGACAAGTACAAATCAGTGATGTCACTTCACTCTTCCTAATAATTTAACCTATCACATTCATCTTCACTAAACTTTTTTCACCTATTTTCTGCATTAAGAAGGGAATCACCTTCAGAGAAATAATTATTCGATAATAATCTCCCATCCACTTTTCACAAGTTTATCAAAGTATCTTGTAATAAAACCAGAACTGAATGCTTTAGCCAGAAACCCAAAGTGATATAATCAGCAAATCTGAACTGTGGAAGAAGTTATAGAGCTACATTAAGAAACAGATGGAGTGAGCCTGAAACAATCACAGATAAGCCAGCATAAAGGAACTTAACTTTAGATTAATCAAGGTTGAGATGCTCAAGGCAACCATGGGGAGTCAGGCACATTAAAATTAACAGGAGATACATGTAAATCTCAGGCCGCTTCTTATATCTCACCCCAGTTCTGCACAGAACAACACATGGAATTGTAGGTGTCCCTGTTAACCACTTTCCCTCGCCTTACAAGGGATTTTGCAGTTTGGTCAGGGGAAGTATCTATCTCAAAAAATGGCTCCCCTAGACTCGTTAACTTCAATGAGAATTGGAAAAAGCTTATGAGGATTTAAAACTCCCACATTAAATTGCAAAAAAATGTCAGAACAAGCCTCAAATGTACGCTCTCATAGCACTTGAAACTAAGCATCATGAAAACAAACAAATAGCCATCAAATACCCAGTTATACAACCAACCACATTTCACACAGCCAAAAGCTGTCACTTGGCTTCAGCAGCACTTTTTCTAAATTCAGATTTTTCTCCTGGGTATCTGCAACTTAAATGTAGTTCCTTGTTGTAGGATTCCAAAGATTCAAAGAAGCAACTCCCAAATAAAAATTAATTCAGAACCTTCACATAGTGCAAAATTCAACGGCAATATTTAATGCCAAGCACACAAGTCCAGCAGTGTCTTATACCTTTTAATCTCCAAATCAGATAAGCAAGTACATCCAAAGCAGATTACTTATTCAACAATTTGAGAGAATGAAAGTGAAGTTGCATATTTATATCTTCTCATGGTGACTTTTTTTTTTTTAATTTCCTGCTGGATGATCCACAAAAAGGAAAAATTCCTATTGTTAGAATCTATTTCCTCACCTGAGAAACACAACTTGTTTTCCAATACACACAGTACCAACACAAACTTGTGATCTGGGCTAAACTGCAGAACTGAATTGAGAGTCCATATTTCAAAAGAAAACAATGCAAATGGTTATTACCAAGGAAATTAATGCAGGCAGGAACAGTTTAATGCATGCATTGCATGTAGTTTTTGTTAATTACTTTTTAAGTACTTATGCACAGTAGTGGCTAAAAAGGAATTACATAAAAGGGAGATTACATAAAAACATTTCCAAGTGGGTGTTTCATGCTGAGCCACAGTCTGCAACAGCAGTGCTGATTAACCAGGACAGCTTTGGCTTCACTTCCAAGGCCTTTAATGGCCCACCATAATCTCATTCATAGAATGGCTTGTGTTGGAAGGGAACCTAAAGCCCATCTCATTCCACCCCCCCGGGAAAGCAGGGACATTTTCCACTACCCCAGGGTGCTCCAAGCCTCATACAACCTGGCATTAGGCACTTCCAGGGATGGGGCAGCCACAGCTTCTCTGGGCATCCTGTGCCAGGGCCTCACCACCCTTATCAGGAAAAAGTTATTTCTTATACCTGATCTGAAAGTGCTCTCTCTCAGTTTAAAGCCATTCCCCTTTGTCCTGTCACTCCACACACTTGTAGAAAGTCCCTCTCCAGCTCTCTTGGAGTCCCTTTGGGCACTGGAATGTGCTCTAAGGTACCCCTGGAGCCTCCTCTTCTCCAGGCTGACAACCCCAGCTCTCTCAGCCTGTCCTCATGGGATGCTCCAGCACTCAGATCCTCTTTGTGGCCCTCCTCTGGACTTGTTCCTACAGATGCCATGTCATTCCCACCTTTTCTTTTGTCAACAACACAGGTTCCTGCCCAGATTCTGTCCTGCCAGGTGATGACCGAAGTGCTTTGCTACAAGTCCCTATTCCAGATATCCATTTTAGCATGGAAAACATCACAAATACATTTCTGTGAGACACCAGCACAAAAATTTCTGCCATACTTTGGGGAACCAACACATAGTCGAGGACCTTGAACCGAAAAAGGTTTTTTTGAATTTGTTATTTGATTTGATAAAGCCATCTCCCAATGAAGTGTGGACACGCACTACAAACTTCAAGCTGAGCACTCTTCAAAGCCAAGATACCCTGCAGCACTCTTGACAGCTCTCACCTCCGTGACACCTTCGAGTGTTTACAAAGAGCAAACAAAAGGACTCTGGTTTACTTCTGCCTAATTAAAATGTTTTAAAAGAATTTAATTATAAAATGCCAAACTACACAAATGCAAAGATCTTTCCTTCAGAGAATTAATGATGAATAGAATGATTTTGTTTTAATCAAACCGTTGGCAAGCGGTGTGGGTTTCCTGTTTGTAAACAACCATATGAATGCTAAACATATTTATTCACAACTTGACACGAAATACAGCTCTGTAATTAATCATTTCCCTATCTAAGTCAGAAAAAATAAACCCCCAAACTTGTACCCCCTCTTATTATGAAATAGTCAGCTACACATAAATGAATAATTATCTGTATTATCAACTATCTACAGATGTGCAGCTCTTTTCACCTAGACAATGGCATTTCCCTGATGCAAACTGCTAATCCCACACACATTCTCTTATTCTTTGTTTAAAGTGAGACAATCTCCTTACTTATTAAATACGCTCAATCATGGGCTATTAAAACTATTGTTTCAGGTTATCTATTAATTGCAGGCTTCCCTGCTAAGTGCCACTCCTCTTATTAACTGAAAAATGCCTGCCTGAGTGGGTAAAATGTTAAAAGCCATGGGTTAAGACTAATTCTGCAAAAATAAGGTAACTCTTAAGCTGTGAAAAGTTGTCATTGGAATTAACTGCTTGAAACCCTGTCTTATTTTTAAAGCATAAAGGCTGAGTTTCAGATATTAAAAAAACTCAGTAGAACTTATTTAATTTCAGGCTTAAATAATTTGCAAGAACACTTTGCTTTCCATATCAACAAGATGTTTGGATCGGAAAGGCTGTATGATTGCACTCCCTGTAAGACCTTACTTTAATCTCCTGAAATGCCAACAATTAGGAGCCAATATGAAGACAGAGGGTACCATATTCCTCACGGGAAAAGACAAAATTCTTTGTAGGAATATTTTATTAATCCAAAGTAGACCAGAAATGTAATCTGCTGCTTGAATACGCTTCTGAATGTAATGGCAGCATTTGTATGCTTTTTTCTCCACTTCAATATGAAAAATAAATGTATCAGATCCTTACAAGCTCAGTACATTCAAATAGAATAAAAGTAATATGCCGTCATAGTGACCAAGTGACCTCTTTGACAGACAAGAAAACTTTGGCTGGTGAAACAAACAAACAAAAAGGGACAACACACACAATTAATGATATGGAAGATCTGCCAAGACCTAGAACAGCATGATGCTACCTCCTTCTAAAAGATCTTTTTCTTCATAGTTAACCTTGAGCTAACAAAACACCAAATTTCTTAGACTTAATGTGAGATTGCTCCAGAAATTTAATAAGAAACTTAAGAATCATTGATTTTGTTTGGACACCTGTAACTCATGTAGAGTACTGCAAACAAGTTTGCCTTGGTGTCATGGGAAGAGAAGTGGGAAAGGTGGAGAAACAATTTAACTTTATAATCCATGAAGTCAACAAGAACGGTTCTTGAATAACGACAATAAAACATTCATTATCAAAGTTTCACGTTGTCGTTTGTCTTCAGTGTCTGCAGCTGACAGATACACTCATTTATAATCCTCTGCCAGTTGCAAACTGGCAAACACTTTTGAATTAGTCCCTCGACTTGAGCTATGAATTCAATCGTTTCCACAAATAACTGGGCAATGTTTCAAGACTTTGCTTCAAGACACCCAAAAACTCCTGTATCGTACCTAACAGAAAAACCAATGGGCATTTCCTTGAATGCTGGTTCTATTCAGAATTAAACATAACCTGGATGAAAAATTTAAGAAGTTTCAAAAGTAATGTATCAAGAAAATCTCTTCGCCCTACAAACTTCTGACTAGTTCCAAATTAGAAGCATATATAAACCTCCAAGGTCTTTGGTTGGGTAGTCCCAAAAAAATTTGTGTGTGTTTAAATCTGCTCTACTGTATGTGATTCACCAGAAACACTTTAAAAAAAGTGAAAATTGCTATTCATATCAATGAAGAAAAATGCTCTCAGTTTTATAATAAAACTTAAACTGCACAAAGAAGAATTTATACTTAAACAGAAAAAATCGACAAATTATAGCCAAGGTAAACGACACAGTGATTACTGCATTGCTCCTTTCATTTGGGACTCTTCTGATCATATGGAATCAAATAGTTTCTTCACAAATCCTTTATGAGCACGTGATCAAAAATATCTCAGAAATATGATGATTACCAGTCACAACTCCAGGCAACACATTGCTGCAGACAAAATTGATGTAAATCAGAAATGAGAAGCACTGGAAAAATGTGATAGGTCCTTGTTGAAACAGTCACTGCATCTCTCATAAATCCTCAAATATTTTATAGTCGTTATTTCTTGATTTTTCAACCAGCCAGATGACAAACCCCAAATATTTGATTAACAATATATCAAGAGGCCTTGGAATTAGGAATTAAAGAATGAACTGTGCCAGCAATTACGGCCACTTGTGTTATAAATAAAATGCACAAGCATTTGTAAAGGTCCCCTTGCCAGAGGTTACCAAAGGAGTAACTCAACATGGAAGAAATAGCATTGCCAGGGGTTAAGACAGGCTGGGTTTGGAAAGCAAAATGCAAAATTAAAAGTGTCAGTTTTCACTTTGGCAGACAATAACCAGTGAATGTCTCAAAGTTTAGTTTAAAATATGTAAAAGTTCTCTAGAAAGGTGTGATACAAGCAGAGTCTGAAGAAAGCAAATAACTGGTTATAGTTGGTGGAAAACAGAAGGAACAACAATAAAGCCATATTGAAATGTCCAATTTAGCAGTTCCTGCACTCTCTCACCTGTGAATTAATTCCTCTGCTCAAGTAGAGTGGTGAGATTAATGTATGTGGGAGTGGTTTACTCATCCTGTCAACAAAAACTGCTCAATGCCCAGATAATCAAGTTTGGATAACAAAGCACCAAAATACACATGCAAAATTCTTCATTTTTCTATGGGTTTACAAATACTCAGTTCATTAGAGTTAAGAAAAAAATCTCATGCAGAACTTCACTGCAACGGATTCAAATGTAAACAGGTGTGGTACTTGACAGAGCAAACAATGTAAATATACTTGCATTTAATTAATCCTTATGCTATGAATATATTCACTCATTCACATAAAGAGAACATTCTTTTATTGTCACCACTATCAAAAATAAGGAGATATATGAAGCAATTTAAAATAAGCTATTAAATTATTATCTTAGATCCATCCTTACACATAAATTTAACCACTCCAAGCATATGGATTTTAGAACTGAAAAGTCAATACAACATCTTAGCAAATTCAAGAAAAAAAATATTTCAGGAAATCAGAATAAGATTTTTTTTTTTTGGTTCATAATTGCCTCTTAAGGGAACCCTTCTCTTTTAATTAGCCATCTGGTAAAGGTTATCATCAGAGATATGATAACTGGTAGGGATGACAATTCTGATCCAAACTGGCAATACTTTTGCACATGTCCTGTGTTTATTGATTCTGCATTTTTTTCCTTCAAAAACTGGCACTTGGAGTACAGCAAGCTCATGGTACTGGTGTTTCAAAGGAGGCTTAGTCAACATCATCCTTTAATGCAAATTGCCAAGGCAAGCCCAAGGACTTGGCAGTTGGCTGTCACCAGGATGTTTGGAATCTTGGTCTAAATACCTACACCTCAAACTGGCCATTGTTTTTTGCACTTACTTACAAAGAGCCCTCATTCAATGCCATCACCTCAGTTATTTTCTGGCCTGGACTTCAAGTTTCCATAAAATCTTTCTTCCTGCAAAACAACTATGGTTCACTTAATCACCATGAGCCAGCCTCTATTATTACCTGCTAGGCTTTGATTACAGGGACTTCAGCAAATCCAATATCCCTGATTTTCTCTTATGGCTGCAGCTGTAAAAATGACTTTTGGAGAATACTGGAACTGGTAGAAAATGCCAAATCAATTCTACACTGAGAGCTTGCTGCTCTCCCTCTGGTATGAAATTCCATACCAGAGCTACTTCTGAAATAACTGCCCACTCTTCAGACTTTGAGATCAAAACCCACCAGGACCTTCCTGTGTCTGTCCAAACCCTTCCACCCCACCCAACCCTACTTTATGCCCTACATTTATTATTTGACAAATGAACTCCACAAACCCACGCATTGGCAGAGCTGTGAATGCTCACAGCAAATAATGCTTAATGTGAGCAAGGAACTGGAATTCTTTCAAACATTTTACAGCCAAACAAACAAGAATTTAGATATTGTTAAATCACAAACCACTCAGCTCCTGGATCAGGATATACATTTAGCTACAGTCATTGGTTGCAGAGTAGGCAGGAAAAACTGTTTTAAAGCATAGAATAATGCAATAGTTCACCATGTATGTTGCTGAATGTCACCAGGATGTTTGGCTTTTCACTTCTCTTACTGGTTATTTTCAGGCCTTCCCATGTATGGCAAGCATTTGTAAGCATTCTTCTGAAAGCATGTTGGTCCATTAAAAAGAAAAGTTAAAACAAAAAGCATGGACACTGTTCAACACTGCACACAGCTACAAATGGTAAAGACTTAAACGCATACAAACTCTCAAAGAAACAAAACCCATTGTATTGATTTCTGGATAGCTATTTTGGTTTCCCAATTATGAAAAAGCCACAGGTAGCAGTTTTCGGTATAACGTGATGCTGCAGTTGTCGCCTGTTTCTCATTAATTTTTCATTCCTTCAAGAAAAAGTCTTTCCTGGCAGCACTAAGTGTCAGTGCAAGTCTGTTTCGTTCACTTTTCAACACTAGACACGTATTTATTCCTAAGTTTTCAATTCCATTGCATAGCTTGCTATGCAACTTGCACACATCAACCCCAGCAGCAGACAGTTTTTCACCAAAAACTTGTAACTTGACATATACCTTGTCTTGCCTTAGGCTTAAATTGATTAATTCATCTTTCACTTGAGGTAAAGTCTGCCATTTAAAATGTTTTAGTAGGAAAAGGCAGATTTTACAAACGGAACCAGAAAAAGGACTTTCAGCATCTTTGTCACACTTTCAAACTTGATATTATGCACAGCTGCTAAGGATGTATGTAACTTAATTTTGCTGTTGCTATCTACATGAAGTTTCTGCTTTCCAGATACTCCTTTCTGTGCAAAATATGAGGACTACAAAGCAATGGTTTTCTCAGTCTTTTCTACTCTTAGAATTCAATTCTCATAATCTCACATTTTTGGCAAGAAAATGGAGTCAGAGGAGTTACTCAGAATATCAAAAACTCACTCAAGAAACTCATTCTATTACACCACTGAGTGGAACACCACAGAATAACTTTTGACATGAGACAGCAAATACTTCACAAGGTAACAACACACTACAGTAGGTTAACTGTGGAAAAGCTTCCAGGAATATATGTGGTATCTGCCTAAACTAATGATGAAGGCTTAGAATTTCTAAAGCAGACACATGCTAATTCAAATCATAGAACTGCGACCTCAAGGCAGGAGTTTTTGGTCAAATGTTTGTGGGAAGTCAGAGCAGATGATCTTAAAGGTCCTTCTTAATCTTCAAATCTGTCTCAAAGAGCACATACAGATTTGGGGTTGAATAACCTCCATGTACCCTAACATTTTTGGCATATTACTGACATAAATTTGTTTTAACTCTAGAGTAACAGGACAGCTGATCATCAGAATATCCATCAGCTGCTCCCCTGACAGCTCATTTTGATGGTAGGACATGAGAGCAGGGGAGCTCAACCTGGAAAAGAAATTAAGCATAGATGGAAAGCTGTGCTGAATGGAGCAAAGAGAGGAAGAACCCTTTGCCACAAATGTTTTGCTCATAAATTCGCTCAGTTTTGTAACCATAAAAAAGATAAAGATGAGCTGATTTTCATCTGGCATTTCCCCTTTAATAGCACAAACACTCCTCCTGTGCTGAATTTGGGACAAAGAGCACATAAAAGCAGTGCATTCAGGAGGTTGCTGGAAGGAACCAATTCCAGGTTAGACTGGAAATGTGCATCCAATCTTCCAAGTGTCACTATTCTCTGTCCTGCAGCTGCAGACAAGGAATTGTGAACAGCAGCAGGACTGCCAGGTTGATTTTCACTTCTATTTGAGGCACACAGGCCACTTTGAGCCCTTTTCATCCACACAGCAAAGCTGACTCACAGCAAATGAAATGCTACTTCACGTTATTCCGTGAAGAACTGCTGGAATTAACACTGCTGAGCACTTAAATCAAGGAAAGGTATGTCCTTTAGCAGGGAAATAAGACACAAGATGTGCCTACTGTGTGCCTGAATAGGGGAAGGATCTTCAGAACAAAGGAAATGGAAACCACAACATCTCCTGCAAATGTGAGAACAATGTTAGAAGCACCATTAAATGGCCAGTTCTCTGATCAGGCAGCTGTACTCACCCTACAGTCACATTTCTACAAGTATATTATCCTGATGTTACAAATTTTACAGTTGAATTAATGAATAAAATAAAAACAACCTGAGCAGTGAAAATTCAAAACAATTATTAATCCTACAGACTAATAATATTACTGATTGTCCACCTAGAATGACATATGACAGATAGGAGAGCTACTAAACCATTCAAACCATATTTTTTAGAAGCCTAAATAATCCTTCCTCTCTCCCCCTCCTCAAATATTTATTTTCCATAGCAATAATGACCTCAGCATTCAAGGCAGCCTTTGAAGATTAATGACCAGTGGAGGTTAATGGTCCTCAGCTATTCTTCAAACCATCAACTCCTCCCTGCCAGTCATTAATCCACAAGAAATGCCTTAATGCTTCACTTATTACTGCTTAAGCATCAAGCCTGTAAATTTTCAGGGCATTAAATCTCGAAAAGTAACCTTTTTCTCTTCACAGACCTCTATTTCAACAAAGCTGACAGATGAGATGAAAGTGACTTCATTTTCCAGGGATTCTCCTCAACCTTACCAAAGAATAGCACTTATTTGTGTTCATTTGCATTTATTTGATTGGGCACTAATAAATAACATCTCCTTTCCTGTCAAAGCATGGATACCAGCCCTCCTTCAGCCAGCAGGTCTTTGACACCTCTATAAATATGTGTTCTCCCTGAGCTCAGCCCAGCAGGACACCACAGCAGAGGATGTGGCATCGCACAGCTCAGGTCACACAACCTGGTTTCTAACATTGTTCTGCCTCTGTCTGCTGGGTAACTTGGGAGAGTGTTGCCACCTCAAAAGAAGTTTTCCCTTTCACTATTTACCTGTTCAGGTTAAACTGCTTAAGGAAAGAAAGAGCTCCGCTGTAGGATGAGGACAGAGAGACCTCGATTTCAGCCCAGGTTTCTATTCCACACTTCAACATAAACAATTACAAGAGCCTGTTAAACTAAACATTCCCCTGTACATAATTTTGTACATTGATGCAGTACAGGGTGTAAAAATCATTGAATCGAAGGATGCTTTGGGTTGGAGGGACTTGAAAGTTCAGCTAGTGCCACCCCCTGCCATGGGCAGGGACACCTTCCACTAGCCCAGTTTGCTCCAAGCCCTGCCCAGCCTGGCCTTGGACACTTCCAGGGATCCAGGGGCAGTCATGGCTTCTCTGGGCACCCTGTGCCAGGGCCTCACCACCCTCAAAACCATCACAACTCCTCACCTTTCCTCCACACCATTTATTAGTCTCTTAAAAAGCCATGACAGATGATTTGCTTTATTATTCCTGGATGCCAACAGAATAAGCCATCAAAAATGGCAAAAAAATCGAGTCTTTCTTTAAATAGTGACATCATCAATCACACAATCTATATCCATTGTCAATTATACAAATGTATCTAATTTAGACTCATTTGATCTAGGCAGCCCATCAATCATCTAAAGGGTAGCCTTTCCTCACCCTTTAATTTCCCTTTCTCTTATTCTTTTAAAAGGACATCAAGTTTTACATTCTTTCCTAATTGTAATGTTCTAGCTAATAAGATGTGTTTTACAAAGTGTTCACAACTCTGATGTTCAAAAGAAAATGAAAAATTCTTTGTAGGGTTAAGTGTCCATAGATATGACAACCACAGCAAGATTTCATTATTCCTCAATCATTTTCTTTGTGGAAAACACCACAACACAGTCAGAAAAATGTTGACATTAAATTCAGAAAAAGACTAGACATCCTATCAGACTATTATCATGTTCATTTATATTGGCACTCAACGAGCATTAGCTGAGAAGGCAGCAGGGCTGGCTGTCAAACGTGAATAAATTGACAAGCTATTAGAGTGCCAACTGGAGGGATTCAATTAGAACATTTACTCCAGCACCAGCAAAGCCTTGCTTTTAAGATAAAGCAGAAATGTGGTGTGTGTTGACCAGGAAACAAAAATAGAAAATTAATAGGCATAGACAGAAGTGTATCACTTCCTTTTGCCTATAAAAGCTACAAACAAGAGATTAACTTGAAAATATTAATTCTAAAAAAGGTAATATCCAACACAAATGGAAGGAAAACAGCGGGGGCAAGTCTGTGCCATGGTTCTGTCCCAGATACTGACAAGCTCTGATCTCCCCCAAGCTACTTTGGGATCCCAGTCTGGGGACCCTTCAGCCCTGGACACTGACACTTTGACATGGACTTTTCCCCCAAGTATTGAATAAATTTCAAAAAGAGCCAGGGAGTTTTTAACAATCTTTTAAGGCAAAACAACACAAACCCCACAACCCGAACCTGACAAAATCTCACCAAGACACATCTTCACAGAATATTCTTAGTTGTAAGGGACTCACGTGGATCATGGAATCCAACTCTTTAATGAATGGATCAAATTCCTAATATTAGCACTAAATGAAACCATTCCCATTTCCTTACTCATCTTTTCAGAGCCTCTGCTTCTTCCACTAGCTGGGTGTTGAACAGAGATGCACTTGGCTGCCACTTCCTACTAGGGAGGTCGATTTGGCTCTGTGTTCAGAAGTGCCATTCAAATGGGGGCACAGGGGCTGAAAGGATAATCCACAGAGGAATGAAAAGATTTTAGGAATACAAACTCCCACATGGGAAAGGATGAAGACTCAGAAGAAAGGAGAGGAACTGTACAGGTAACTCCTGCAAAAGTTTGTGCATACTGAGAGAACTCATTTGAAGCCAGATTCTGTCTCCAGATGCACACCTGAAATCATGCCACAGCCTAGAGAAACAACATTTCCCACCTGCTACCTTCTGTGCATGCAAACAGATCCCTAACTCAAACCCCAAAAATACCTGTGAGGAGTTCAAGTCACTCACTTGGCAGACCATGAAATATCTTTCCTTTTTCAGCCTACTTACTTTTAAAGTTTTCCAGATAGATGGCCTGTACTTTATTGCAAATAGGAAGTGACTTTTGGCAGGACACTGCAAACAGAAATGCAGACTGAGGAAGGGAAGAACCGACTCAGCAGACTCCTTGCCTCAGCAGGAAGGGCACACACCGAGCTAATTTCAGGATCAAAGTCTCATACTACAGCTCTTGCTGATAGGATTTTTTTTAAATGAAATTCACTTCTCTTTGTTTTTAAAAATGTTTAGTTCCAGTTTTACCATGATTAAATAATTATACTCCCTCCTTCATGTTTACACCTTTTATAGCCTTCAAAATGCTCAGTATGTTCCTCCTCCCAGGGAGTATAATTTTTTGTCACTTCCCTATAACCTTTTCAACCTCTCCCTCCATTATTCTTGATGTTTTCTTTGATTTATTCAGAAGTCTGACGGAGGAAAAAAATGAAGGCATTTTTGCCAGGTCCAGTTTATCAAAATCTACACAGAAATTATTTCAAAGGACAGGAAATAAAAGCTTTCTCTTTTCACATATTTAGAAAATGCAATCAAAATTCACCAAACCCTTAAAAAATATTAACAAGGAAAAAAGAGAGAACACTTTTACTGTAACTCAGGGTAGGAAAGGTACACAAGAGCTTTAAAAATTCTGGACCGGAGAACAGCAGCAAGATAAGGGAAGTTTGCTTGAAACTGTTATGATAAAAACGTGTATGAAGCATGCATGGAAAACTGGTATGTGTGATAGGGAAAAAAAGGGAATAAAAATTAATAGGAGATGGTGTGGGAGCCTCTAAAGGTTTCACTGCTGCGAGCTTGAAGTGACAACATCTCTAACAGGTGCCAGAGACAGGAATGTCCTACGTGGATTTTCCCCCCATGAGCAACAATAATCATAAAGATAGAGCATCTGCACCATCACATTCTATTTCATGTCATTTATTTGATTTTGGTTTTTTGATGTTGGTCTTTGGAGGAAATCAGTTTCTGTGGAAACAATTTTGTCACTGATGCAGCAGGTGAAAAGCTGAGTCAGTGAAGTTACTTTATGCACCATTTTGAAATCTGAAGGGTGTTTTGGGTAAAAAAAAAAACAACATAAACTTTACTGAAATGTGTGTTATGTTTGTGGCTGCACCAGCTGCCCTGACCCAGTGGACAATCAGTGCTTCACTGCATTGCATCCAGCATGTGGAGAAACCTGCTCCCTTCACTCTGCAGGCAGCCAGCAGCTGAGAAAGAACAGCAACTCAAAAATTTCCAGCTCCAGCAGAATTTGTACCTTCCAGACACAGTCCCAAGGGAAGGATTCTGCCTTAGCATCCCCCCTTATGCAAGAGAGGAATCTTGCCTTCAAAAAGTTCTTGCCTTGATCCTAAGTCTCAAGAAACAGATCATCCCCATCTCACCTATTCCTGATGTTTTTTCCAAGCTGAATGAAATTACTCCAGTTTTTCTTGACAGCTGAGACAGCTCCTCCTGTCTTCCTAGAATGATTTCCCAAGAAGTGCTGCTACTGAGCTGTTGTGACTGTACGAACTCTGTTGTGTCAGAATGAATCACAGAATGGGCTGGAAAGAACCTTAAAACTCATCTCATTCCTCTCCCTGACATGGGCAGGAGCACTTTCACTATCCCAGGTCACTCCAAGCCCTGTCCAACCTGGCCTTGGATACTTGGCTTCAGTGTGCACACAGTGAGCATTGATTCAGGCTCTATGCGTGTGCAGAACTTCACAGGTGCATTACCTAGGGAAAAAAATCAATTTAATTCACAGAAAAGAACTAAACAGGTATTAAGGATCCAGTATGGTTTTAGTAGATTAATGCAAACCAGCACTAACACTCCAGTACCAGGAGATTTATGAATAATAGAAATATCTCACTGAGGAGAGAATCAGACCATGGCTGCTCATGGAAATAAAACTTTTTCACTCCTTATGGCAGTTTTGAAATTTCATCTCCAACTCTGAAAATAGAAATTTCAGAATTGTTTTCAGTTAAATCCATGGAAGCACTGACCTTCAATATCTGCAATGTTCAAAGAAAAAGACACTTGCACTTCTGATTGACAGATCCATTGCAAACACAGTCTCAGCAGCTCTAGTGTGAGTGTTGAGAAATGCAACCTGAGCATCTGTAACTCATTCTTTCTAACTTATTGAAGCAGTTTTTTCTTGTCAGGAGAATTGCACAATTCAAGATTAAGCCCTACAGATTAACTGCAATCAGGAAACCACTCTCACATATGAAGTGTTCTTAAGCACTGGAGTGACAAAATAAAGTGCATCTTCCTATAAAATTCCAAATCAATAGGAAAGTATCTGCTTTCAATTAAAATCTTGAATTATCCTTTGTATTTACAACTTGGAGAATCCATAAACAATACAGGTAAAATACTTATACTGAAAAAGCCCCTTACACCTTAAAAAAACTCTCCAAGCTGCAAATTAGGCAAACATTACTCAATGACTGTGCAAGTGTGGTTGCAAAAGATAAATCTACTTTGTTCATTCTGGAGAGCAGCTTTCTACCATAGAAACTCTTCATGGGAGAGACCTTATTGGATCTTTCCAGCTTGAGATTCCGCAACTGATTCCTGGAAGCCTTGCCATGCCAGCACTAACACCAGTGAAAACAAAGCACACAAATGTCACAGCCCCTGTCCTGTGCTCCTCAGAGCAGTCTCCAAACTAACCCAAATCAGAAAAATGCATCCAAGTTTCCTTAAGAGCTAAGGATCAAGAAAGAAACTTGTGATATTACCTGCCTCCATTTAGTTGAAGTGAAAAGTACTCAAAAATACTTGGAGAATTGCCTTAAAACCTTTCCAGAACTGGAAAATATTGTTACACCTTTAAGTGCTTTTGCCTCCAACCCTTCCAGGCCCTCTGCTACCTAAAATGTTAGATAATGCCTCAGTGGGTTACCAAGTTAAACCCCCTCATTCAGCACTGAAAAGCTCTTGAATACATGAGCAAGATCAAAGCAGGTAAGCTCAATAAATTGTGTAGTCCCTGTTTAGGGACGGGAGGAGCATCACTTCCACAGCATGTTGGAAGTAATTTTCTCTGGTGACACACTATGTTTTGTCTTACTGAACATTTAACCTCCAGATCTGGACAGCACACATTTGGCACCGGCACATTTCTTTAGGGAACACCAGAGTGGTTACTTCAAGTGACAGTTTTCTAATTATTCTGTCAAGCATCAATCTGTGAAGTTCCCAGTTCCTCAGCACCCTGATTGACAGGGCAATCAGCACTTTACTTAAAGCCTCTAGAGCTGTTCTGGCCTGACAAATGCTTTTTAAAAAAAAACCCAACCCAACCAATCCCTCCTCCCCAGTGTGAAACTGGAGTGGAATATTTGACTTCCAAAACAAATCGCCACTTTCTGCAAACACAATTCCCCAAAGAAACAAAAAAATTGCATTAGCACTTAAAATGCAGCTCTAGAGAAGGAAGAGCTGACCAAAACAGTATTTTCTTTTATATTAAAATAATTCATTTGTGGCACTTACTGTGGAGCGAATCAGCTGATGGAAGTACACCAAATACAGAGAAGGAACTGAGAGAGCACAATCATTTTCACTGAGGTTTTCCTTCTCTTCTCTTAAGAGAGGGAAAAGAGCCCCACCTTTGAAGCACTTTTAGCTTGATTCTGAGTTCCCCTGATTTCTGATAAACATTATCTTCCTCTGCTGAGGGTGGTATTGTGACTCTGGGGCTTTACAGCACCTCTGACTGCATGAAGTGAGGAAATGAGGGACTTGGTGAGTGATAAACAATTATCCCTGTACCAAGTTCAGGGAATAGCAAAAGCTATTTAATAGTCATGATCACGTTTTCCTAAATAACGTGAAAGTACTTCATGCTCTTTATCCACCATGTAATTAAATTCAACACCAGGGTTGAGATTTTGACCAAGAAGCTGGCACTAGAATTGCCCAGGGTTTGATTTATATACCAAGATTCTGCACCTGAGAATTCAATAGTGGAGTAGCTCTTGACTCGCTGGGACAATCTTGTATTAGTATTGTTCAACTTCATGCAAAGGGAAGCTCTCTCACTGTACAGAACTGCAGCAGCGATACCAGCAGGATACTAATAATAGTTTCTACTGAAATCAAACTTGGGCCAGATTTTCTCCTGTGGTTTGAAATGGTAAATTATGAATAATGGAAGTTTGGGGGCCAGCTTGTTATGGTGAGTGCTCTGGAGCACTGTGTGGTAAAACACACTGAACTCAGCAAGATAAAAAATAAATGAAATACCAAATCAGGTGTCAAACAAAGGGTGGAAGAGTGCAGCACATTTTATCCCTAGTAAGACTAAGCTGTAGAAAATCTCTCTTTAGATTTAATGCCTTTTTTTTTTTTTTGAGGACATTAAATACGAAAACCTATTCACACAAAAAAACCTTTTTTTTTTTTCTTGGATTTGAATCAAAACTCCCAATAGTTCTTGACAGAAGGGAATGACAGAGCTGACCATTGATATTACAAGTGGCAGAAGAAAGTTCTTTGATGAAAAGCCTTACTCTGCAGTGCCAGTAAAGTGGAAGCTCTTCCACTGGTCTGAATCCATCTGATTTTCTTATGGAAGTTCAACAGATGTTCAGCATTATTAAGAGAGTTAAAGGAATGTTGCTGATACATAGAAACCATCTTGGCTCTAATTGCTTTTATCTTTTCAGTTCAATTACTTCCACAGTTTGTATGAGTAAGTGAAAACAAAAATGTATTTGAGGTTCTCTCAAAGTAATATACACAAAAATCCCAGAACAACTGTGCAGAGCCCCATGGAAGTTTTGATTAAAGGCAAATCCTTCACAATTCAGAGAGCACATACTCAATCAGTGGTTGAAGAGGAAAACCTCCAGGGAGCAGCAGGAACTAAACAATTCTGATAAGGTTTCTGTGACTTTTCAGCAAATAGTAATTTGCTCCTTTATATTTCCTCAATGAGAAGTCAAGCACTGCAGTCCCAAACCTTTAAATCAAATGATTTGCTGGGCATCAGGCATTCAACTTTCACCACCTACTATAAAATATTGACTCTGCACATTCATTCATTTCTACCCAATAATTGATTCTTCTTTTTTTTTTTTTTGCTGTTACAGGCCCATAACAGTATTCTGGGAGGTTGACTTAATCAAGATTTACTTAAGGAAAAAGAAATCCTCAGCGTTTTCAAGTTTTAATCTTGTCTAGATTAAAACCTGCACCACATAAGCATGTGTATAATCTATTTTCTTAATGAGATGGTTTTACTCTTTTCCTGTGTTATCACTATTAATTCCAAATCTACCATTCACAAGTGCCATCCACAGTTTATACAAAGGTTTCAGCTTTAATCACAGGGTTGGCATCACTCTGTCACAGGACAGAGTTTTATGCACACTTTTGCTGAACAACCCTCCCAGGGGCCCTGTCTGAAGGTGCAGATTTCATTCCCTTTTCTGGTAAAGTCAATACTGCCTTCCATGGTCAGCTCACCTGCAGGCACCCAGAAATCCAATTTTATGGCACTGCTAGCAGAATTGCTGTTTTTCCAGCACTGAGGCACTGCAGAGTTCTTGGGGGAGGATGGTGGGAGCCACTACAGCTCAAGCTCCTCTGCCCTCAGCAGCTCTTTTGCAGCAAGGGAGGCTCCTTCTCCCCCACGTTCCCAGGGAATGAACATCTGGTGCTCTGCAGCTCTTTGGTTACTCAGGCTTACCCTTAAATAATTAGAAATGGTTTCTAAAGTACAGCAACAGCCAGCACTGCATACAAAACAGGCTGTGGAAATGTGCCCACAAGTTGTGTCAGAGCAGCAGTCGAGTATAGATCTGCAGATTTACTCACCTTCACCATAGCAAACTGCAGGTAAAAATTAAAAAGTTCTATTTTCCCTCTCCTTATTTGATGAGTAAAATATGTATGCAAATAAAAAAGAATACAACAGCCATAGAAGAAAATTCAAGGTGAAAATGGTTTTGTAAAAGCAGTCAAATATCTTTTAAATTCATGTGGAATAGCTACGGTAGAACATTACCTGCTCCATCCCAGCCAAACAGAAGAAATTATATGACTACCTGCAACAAGTAAGGCTACCTTATCCTTAATTAACTCCTCTAATAGCTTGGGGGAAAAAAAAATCTTTAAAATGTTTGGTATTTTTCTGCTGAAAACATCTGAATAATTTTGGAAATTTCAGCAAAATCTATTTGGCCAGTCATTACCCACCTGTCTTTCCACATACAGGCACTAATTGTCTTTTAGCTGGAGTTTTCCAAGTAATTTGGTTTAAAATGGCTTGGTCTTTTCCCATAAAAATTATTAAAAACTAAGTTTTTAGCTCTTTTCCTTGAGACAGTTCTCTTCCCCTGAAATGTGTGGTTGTCTACCAACCCCATGGAAAATCAACATTTTCTGTTAAAAGGATCCCAGATTTCCAAATAAAACCCTTCAGTTAAAGTGACAGTTTCTGTTAACATTAAGGTACTGCCACTGCAAAAAAAAAACCAAACCAAACCAAACCAAACCAAACCAAACCAAAACACCAAAACAAAACATAAAACCAACTTTGCATTTCTGTTCTGCTTCACAATGGAGACACAGGAAAATGCCTGGGAATTGGAACCACATTTTTTTGATAAGCAGAGCCTGTGGAGGATCCCAGCCATGTAACCTTTGCCAAAAGGCAGCAGGAGCCCAGTTAGTACCTTCAAGCCCCCACGGCCACCTGCTGCCTTCTCCCAGATGCAATCCCTTCCTTGGGCATCCACAACACAGGTAACTCCCCTGCAACTCAATGGGTCTTCTGTCCACATTTTAGAAAGGAATCCATATTGCCATTTTGATAATGGAGAATGAGTGCATTCCTTAAATACAGATATTTAAGATTATTTTCCCCTTCAGTGCTTTTAAAGGTACCCAGACAGCACGCAAGAGTTCAATTCTGTTGCATAAAGGGGATAGAGAAGAAACATCCTTTTGAGTTGTCACAAAAGGAGGGGGGAAATTGGGCAGCAAAACGTTACAGCTTTCTGTTCAGCAGGGTTAAACCAGAATCTGCTATGGTGTTTGGGATAGAAGAACAAACACAGGAGGATGTTTAATGTAGAGAGAAAAGCTTACAAAACAAATGAACAAAACGCCCACCGGAAAACTATCTCCCTCCCCAAGGGTATTAGGTAGAACCTTAAAAAAAGTCAGAGTTGATTCAGCTCAGGGCTATAAATGCAGAGACATTACGTACACATTTCAGGCCAAAGTCACTGAAAAATAAAGTGGCTGACATGTGCTCACTGTCCCTGTCACACAGAGCCCGCAATGTGCTTTTTCTCCATGACAGGTTTGGTGCACGATCACAATTGTGTGATACCCACAAAATCCAATCCATTCCCAGAGACAGACCCCAGGCTTTGCCCAACTCTGTCTGAAGGGGTTCTTTGTGCAGATCTCATTCCTTGCACCCTCACACTGGTCACACAGACTCCACACTCCTCCATTCCCTATTCACACTTTACACAGCCTTTGGAGCCACCCAAATCCTCTCAACCCCTGAGCGACTGTGGGAAGATGCCCACAGAGTCTGTTGGAATATTCCTACACACACCCCAGACTACAAACATGAAAGAAATGGCCATTGGGAGATGGAAATGGAATAACTTCTGTTTTCTGCAGATTGCTATCAAAAGCAGGAGCACTAAAAGAAATAAACTGTTCACTTTTCACAGCACTCTGAAGAAAACAGCTGACTTTAGAGACTGCTGAGTATGACAGGTTCAAAAATGCAACATCTTTTGAGAAACAGGACTAAGTTTATCTTCCTATCAGAGAGTAATTTTTAATTAGAAGATGAAACTGAACCTCGAACAAAAAGACTACTCATTTGTGGTAGATGTAGATTAAATTTGCCAACTACTTAAGCATGTGATAAGCTTTAAAAGTGAATAGACTCATTTATTTCAGCTTTATCCATCCACTCAGATTAATAGATAATAAAATATTAAAACTTGGAACAGGTTTAAATTCTTGTTGATTTGAACATTAATATGAATCTGTGAAATAATTCAGTCCTACCTGAAGCAAAGCAGAGATTCAAGAGAAATAGCTTTGGTCCTCTTTCAATAAGCTGTATTTCAAACAGTTTTTTTTCTTTTCCAAAACTTTTCCATCACCTTAAGATATCCTCAAAAAAATAGATGTATCTTTACTTTAAAAATCTTAGCAATATCAGGCCCTTCTGTCATTAGAAGATAATTTTATGATAGGAAAATACTTTTTAATTTTGCATGGTTTACTATTTTTCCCCAAATTGAGTCTTATCAATAGGAAAAATATTAATTCCTGTCTACCCGTGCTCCATTCATCCAGGATGTTTCTGAAATGATAAGTAAAACCAGTTGTTATTTATTTCACTGACACCAGAGTGTGCCTAACCAGCACAAATGGCTGAAAGCACCTACCCAAGATACACATTTCATCATCTGGACCAGTTTATCAGGAACAGATGGAGGCAAGGTGATTAAATTTCTTCATTTTGATTGAAAGAACAAACACTTTCCTAGACAGCCATAACACCCACTTAAAAATAACAAGAATTTAAATGTGATTTTCTCTACAGAAGAGTTTAAGTAAGGACATCTACAACTTTTCTTTTAATATACTATTTCCTACCTGTATTATCAGATTATTTGTCTTTCATTCTCCTGTATGTGTGCTAGATAGATGATCTAAAAGTAGATTCATAATAAATTACTCTTCTCACCAAGATGAATTACCAAATTGGGTTTCCTAAAATATCTTCTCCTTTTATCCTTGCTAATTGTGAGATGAGTCATATAAATTTTCAAAATTTAATCAATTTGGAAATCCCAGCGAAAGATTAAATACTTTTCTGATGTATTTTACATGGCATTTCCTTTTACTGGGCAATCCAAGATACGCAGATGTAACTGCACACTCTGGGCATGACGTCAGGCCCTTGGCAGTCAGAGATGCTGGGGAGGTGCTCAGGGTGGGGATTTGCTGCCTGGATCCATCACCTTCCATCTGAGGAAGTTTGGGGTGAGATGGTGACACCAGGCTGTGACATTACAAGACACAGGTCCCATAACCGTGCCCAGGTCCTTCCCAAACACTTCCCACCACAGGCTCAGCCCTCCTGACTCATCATGGGAGACCTCAGAAAAGCCCACATTCTCCAACCCAAGCACTAAAACCCAAAGCCAATAACAAAATCCTCTCTCACTTTGATTACTGATCCAGCACACCTTCAACCAAGCAGGAAAATGGAACAAACCTTGCCCACAGAGCAGCTGTCTCAAGAGGGGGATGCTGTTTGTGCTGCAAGGAAATGGAAATGCCTGCTTTTCTCTCCCTGTTTCAGAAGGGACAACACTACAGAGAGGAAAATTAGCACACAAACATTTCAAATTCCATCCAAACCTAACAGCTCAGTTTGACTTCTTCCACAAATTTGCCAGCATTTGCCATCTCTGTAAACATTTGTGGATTTTCCCTATTCTGCCATAAAGGAAGCAATTACAAAATCAGTGCAAGTTTTCCTCTTGCTTAGGAATTTTATTTGCATATCCAGATTTTAGGATTCATTATAGCCTAGTATAAAATGCCAAAAGGCATTCAACTTGTCAGTGCCCATAAATAATGGCAGATTCATGTTAAAGGATATTTATATATCAAATACTTATGACTCGATACTACACATGCTCTTGAAAAATATTTTACTTTTGGTTATAAATCAAGACAATTCAATTATGCATTTTAAATGCCTAATTGTCCTCCTATTTTCATAAATATTGTCAATATGCTATCAGTATCTAAAAATGCCTCAGTGAAATGAAAGAATGACTTTTCAATATTTTAAGTGTTTTAAAAGACGAATAGTCATTTCATATTAACTCTGCAAAACTGCAAAGGCATATTAGAAAAAGTCCCTGCCAAAGTTCTATTAGTCCATATTTTCTCATCAATGCAGAGCTAATTAAAAATCTGGGGATATTCCTAAATTAATCCCATAAACTCAAAACCTACAGTATCTTTAAAAGAACCATGAGCTGCTCCACTGTCTAAAGGCAAAGCATTCGTATGAATTTCTGAGACAAAAAACACAATATGCCTTTGTGAACTTTACCCAGCTTTGCAAGATGTTTCTGTGCCCTAATAGGTATTTTCTCCCTTCACAGACTGTTATTTTATGAGAATAATTTCAAACTTCCAAAGACAAGACATTACTGCTCCTACAAAATTACCAATCACAGCTTTATGTTAGAGCTGTTCTCTGAAACACAGGAAGGAAGCTCCAGACCAGTCACTGGCTCCAAGGCAGGATCAACTCTCCCTGAAACATCCTGGACAATTGCTTGTTTAAACAGTCCTTAAAAACTTGTGGTAGTGGGTTGCCTAAAGATTCCTCAAATAAACAGCTGTAGGACTCAACCACCTTTTTTGGCTGCAATATTTTCAAAACAGTGACCCTATGCAGCCACATCTTTGCTGCTCTTAACCCTCACTTACTGCCTGCCTGCCTGAGGCAGACACTGCCCTGCAACACCAGGCAGATTGCCCAGGTTAACTGAAGGCTCCTTCACCTTTCTGTGCCTGATTCCTCTTTCAACCCTTGAAACATTTGTGCATTTGAAATCAGAGAAAATATTGGTCTCAACTTATCTGTTTACTCCCCCTCAAGCCAGAAAGGCCCCTCTGTGTGCTATTAGGAGGTAATACTAAGATGATGTAGCAGGATCCAGCTTCCAAAAACGATGTGGAACTTTTCAGTGATTGATTAGACAACATCTTACAGAAATATCAAAACTGCTAGCAAAAACCAGGTTTATTGATTATGATTTTCTTTAAAAAAATGTAATGCTGCACTTCTACAAAACCAGTGCTGAGTTCTAAACTGCCATGAGGATGGGACTCTGTAATAAGAAGAAAGCAACAGAGATAACTTTTATAAGTTTCATAGCACTTCTTTAATAAACTATATAATTTTTGATCAATGGTTTTAGGTGGCAGATGAGTTTATAACCCACAGTTCATACAGAGGGGTAAAAACACCAGTCAGAGCCTCAACTTCCAAAAGTGCCCACTCAGTTCAAGTGTCACCATCATGAGATCCCCAGCTGGGGCTATAAGGGCCCTGCAGAGTGTGAACCCTGCACCAGCAGTCGGCACTTGTGGAACAGTGCAGTGCAGCACACAGATATTGAGCACTAGAGCACCTCAGCAGCTACAGCCTTTAAGAGTGCTCAAAGCAGCATATCATGCTTCACTCTCTTGTGTGAATCAGAGAAACACACAAGGTGTAAAGAATCTTCATGCAGTGCAAAGAAGAGCTGGGTAATGAAGTGTGTAAAGGGTGCATGTGAATGAGAAAGCAAAAAGATTCCTAATGAGTCTGTAAGAACAGGGCTCCTCTGCATTATCTGAAATGACACAAAATCTGACAATTCAAACAAATTCAGTGCTAACACTCTATTTTATGTCCACAGCTGAATCTTACTTACATTTCCCTTTTTTCTCCATTATATGCACACTGACATAGGCTGCATGTATTATAGGGAGGGTTATCTGTTCCACTGATTTATGGGTTTGCATTTTTGTAACACTGAGAAATTCACTGCTGACAACCAGTTAAATGCAGATGAACTGTACACAGCCAATCTATGAACTAACCATGACAGAAATGTGGAATTCGGAATATCCCCTAAAACTGGGAACAGGTCATTGTTAAAAGTTTTAGAATGAGAGCAAACAGTCCAGAAACACACAAATATAGTTACTACACTCCAAACTGCCTGAATGTTTGGAGATATTTCGAGTGGTCTGAACTGAACTAGCTCACTCAATTGCCGAATTAATTACCCGAAATAAAGGCCAAATACATTATACATGGCAACTTCATTTTTATTTCTGAACTCTAAGAAAAGAATAACCCACATCTTTCCTCTTAGTATAATGTTATCCCTTCTGTTGCCACATAACAGACTGCAAATGTTAAGAAAGCTAATACTAAAAATCCCTGAAGCCAAAAGGATAAACCAGTGATAAAAATGTCTTGTATAATAAGGATGTATAAACTGCATTACTTTCACACCAAACACAGCTGGAAAAGAAGTGAATTGCAAAGTTATGGTTTAATGATATCCTCTTTCAGAATTCTGGTCACTCTCTCAGATGCTGAAAGCGTCAAAAACTCTGCTTGACACACAACAGTGAGACTCATCAGTGCCAGCTATGTGGTGGGCACAGAGACACATCTGAACATAAACAGGCAAAGCAAAGTGACAGGAATAAGACTGTCTATTCCATATAATTAAGACAATAGTCTGAATTTGGACTAGATAATTGCTCAAGAAAAAAAAAATGAAGTCTTGTGTGTGCTTGATATTAATTATTCCCTGGATATGAGCTAACAGATGTCAATATGGAATATTTTTCCCTGGGAAATGTTTGTCTTTCTGTCAATAGTATCTTGCCTAAATAACAAGCAAACAGTTGTTAACATCAATTGCTGAGTTGTTGACTCAATTGATGAGTCTTTAGTCATATCATCAATGACAGGCTTCAAAAAAGGACTTCAAAGGAACTTCAATGCAAAAAGGAAAAAAAAGAACAACAAACCATGTTTGCCTTTAACTGCCTGTGTCTCAGTGACTTTTTTTAGGAATCCACTGCTAAGATCAGGTCTAGAGTCTGCTGATGGTAAAAACAACCTGCTTATAGCTTAGCTGGCTTTTGTACGAGTTTGTGAGGCCAGGCTCTGGTAGCAGGGGGTGAGAGGTGGCTTCTGTGAGGTGCTGCCAGAGCTTCCCTCTTGTCCACTGGAGCCAATGCCATGAGCTCTGAAATGGAGCCTGAGCCCATCAGGGACAATGGCAACACCTCTGGGATAATAGAGCTAAGATGGATGCAAAAAACTGCAAAAAAGCAGCTGGAGAGAGGAGTGAGAATAGGAGAGGAGCAGCCCTGGAGACATCAGGGTCAGTGAAGGAGAAGAGGCAGGAACTGCTCCAGGTGCCAGAGCTGAGATTCCCCTGCAGCCCTTGCAGACCCAGGAGGGAGCAAATATTTTTTCAGCTTTAGCCTTTCCAAAAAACCTTGTTGAATCATAGGAACATCATACGGAAATCAGGTCTTCATCATGAACAGAAACAAGCACACGTGGAGCTTGGTAAGGATGTGAGGGTACTCAGGGATGAGGACTTTGTGGGGATGCCTGAAGCAGGGATTCACACGTGCAGGGGAGAGCCAGGCACCACCCAGAACCTTGGAAATACCAAATGAAACAACCACTTCTGCTTCAGTGTGGGACAAAGGGGGATAAATGAAGCTCCTGCAGAGTCTCCTAGCAGCTTGAACTCCCAGAATTAAGCCATCCTTCCCTTTCCTGCTAGTATCTAAAAACAGGGAGGACTGTCATTTCCTGCCAGAGCAGATGCACAGCACAAACTTATAGAAACAAGACAGGCAGGAAGAAGGAAAAGAAAGAAAGAAAGAAAGAAAAAAAAGAAGCAATTGGAATTTAGACAGTGAATAGAAAGGAATTCAGAGCCATTGCAGTGACCTGTCTAACCTAGGAAGTATTGGATATGGCAGACAGCAAACAAGACCAGCAGAGTGTAAAAAGGGTCACTGGCTCCAGGGACAGCATTTCCATTCAAAAGCCAGTGGATCACCTTTTGCAACAAAAACCCTCACACATTTTTTTCCCCAAGAATTATAGACACTGACAGCTGACAGATTAAACCAACAGCAAACCAGCCCAGATCTTAACTTTTCCCAAAACCAATATCTTCACCTTCACTAAATCAAATCATGGCATACCTTGATTTGTTTATTTTGTTTGTTGGGGCGGGGGGGTGGGTGTGGTTTTTTGGTTTTTTTGGAGTTTTTTGCGGATTTTTTTGTTGGGTTTTTTTTTGCTGGTTGGTTGGTTTTTTATTTAATACAAAAAGGCATTTTAAAGACAGCTAAAGAGAAAGAAAGAGATCTTTTTCAAGTAGCAGTTGAATTATTCCTTCTGGAACATTTCATCTTCTGCAATGTCCTTAACTCTGCCAGCACAACTAAAAGACAGTGATTCTCCATATTATAGCCTTTAAAACTTTTTAGTTTTGTTTATTTATTTAATCTCCGGGCATTTAGATATTTACAAAATAATTAATTGACTCTCAAGTTCCCAAGAACAAATTATTATCTTCTAAAACAAGATTCAAATCAAGTTAAAGGCCACAGGGAAATGATTGACCTGTGAATGCTGCATTAGCCACAAACACTCCTGGGACTAAAACCCTACCATTAGTTAAGAAAACAGAGGATTAATTCAATTATCTGATTATACATTAGTGAACTAATGGACATGGTGTATCAGGAGAGGGAATAACAGACATTTGCTGTATTTTCGGAATAGAATGAAATAAAACATGAAATGTTTTGCCTTCTGTATCTTCAGCCAGTCAATGCCAGGAATGGCACAGCCACAGCATAAGTGCCTAATCCAGGTCCTTTCCATGCTCCCTTTTGCTTTCTCTCAGTAGCAGAGCTGCACTATCCATGATGTAGGCAGTTAGAAATAGTTAAACAGTAACATATAAGCAGAATGTATAATGGAAGGATATTTCTACAAGTCAAATGTTGGGCACACAGATGTTCTATAGCTGAGAGCTACTAGAATGCCTTTTTGTTTTAAAATTGTTTAAACTCAGTAAGCTTCATCACCAAAATTAATACCTGCTGTTTGTGCTGCAGCAGACAGTAGAAATCACTTAGCACAGCGATAATCACCAGCTAAGTTGTGTATCTGAGACTTTACTGCACCTGCTTCTCCACCACTAACACAAGCTTCAGAACTAAATTACATCCCAGGCAAACCCAGATCATCACACGAAGCACGCAGTGCAGAGGAACTCAAACAACAACTCAAACAACAAACACTCGAGGCATCAAGGTACCAGGTGCTTAATATGCAGGGAGAGTTAAAACTGCGAAGAATTTACAACAGGAAGCTGACCCGTGCTTATTTTGTACTGTAAATTTTCTTCCTGATTTTGCCTTGAAATTTTCCTGCAAACAATACCTACCTCTGTTTGAGAAGCCACAATCACTTAGTGCTGCACAGAGCTTACTATTACAGCAATGTAACTGCCACAGGAAGGCAGCATTTAGAAGCTAGGATCACATCACAATGAACATGAGGAAAATACTAGAATCACAGAAAAAGCGAGATAAAGGAGATGAAACCAAATCCACAAAAGAAAGCAATATGTTTAAACAGGGACTTCAGCTGCAATGCTTAGGTGCAGGAGATGGGAAAGATGATCAAAGCCCTCTGACAGATTTCCATTAGTAAAAATATCAACAGCAACGAAGTTCTGGCTACACACAAAAGTAGAACTCCCTGTTGGCAGGATGGGCAGCTGGCATTGCTCCAAAGCCCACGCCTGATCAATATTCTCTCAGCAGATACTCCAGTTCTGTCTGCACAGGGGCCCAATGACCTCAGCACGCATCTCTAGAAATAACTTTACTCAGAACACACAGACTAATGTCTTCTCATTCAAAAAAGAAAAGAGCAACTGCAGCTCCATCTGCAAAAGGAAGTGTCAGAACATTCCAGGCTATGATTCCAGCCTGGGAACGTTAATTAAATACAGATTATCCTGCAGTGCAGAGTCAGATATTTTAGAAACCTTGAGCTTAAAAAGGTACAAATCAGCCCTTAGAATTAGCTATTTGCCCAATTTTCCCATTTTTCTCCTCAGTCTACTGTGGCACTACACTATTATCAATGATATTTTAAGCATCTAAGTCTCACAAATTCCACTTTAGGAGAGAGATGCCCCAAATTCAGCACTGCAATGCCCAGCATTAGCAAACCCATGTTGAACTGCCTTGAGAAAGTTCCCACTCCCAACTCACCAGCAAACCTGAGTATGGATCAGGAACTGAAAAGTCTGACCAGTCGCTCATATTGAAATAATTTTCCTCCCAGATCACCCCTTTAGTAACTCACCCTCAGTGTTCTCACCATGATCTGGATTTTTCAGTGCACTGTTCACTGTCCTACTCAGCCCTATTGCTGCATGGGGAAGCTCCCAGCCCGAACCCAACATTTTTACCTTTGGATCAGCAGTCAGCAGCTTGAATGCTTGATAGACCTGTGCTTCTTTCACCCCTCCACCCAGATCCAAGAAGTTGGCTGGCTTTCCACCATTCAGGGATATTATGTCACACGTTGCCATTGCAAGCCCAGCTCCATTGACTGGAATTGTAAACATCAAGTGCTTATAATTCACATAGGTGAGATTTGTGAAAAAACTTAAAATGTATCAGCACAACCCCAGAACATGGCTCAAAATGCTACACAGCTATTCCTAAATCAGTCAGTAGCTATTCAAGGATATCCAATGCAACAAATAATACAAACTGTGGTGCAAACACACCAACATTTAGGTTTCCTTAGGGCTTGGATGTTCGCCTTCCTTTAAGCATGTGTGAGCACCTCAATGGTAATTGTGGCAATGCAGAACCTTCTGATTTTATTAAAAATAAAGACGTATATCTGGGAATAGTGATGTGAAGGACAAATTGACTCTTTAAGCTCCTCTCCCATGATTCTGATAGCAGTGGATATTTTGGGGAACTCAGTTTTGGGGACAGACCTCAGATGTTCCTGAAACTGCCTTTTATTTTGGATTTGCACTGATCTAGAAGCATTTCCATGGGTAGGAACATCTAAACTGGGAAAAGTGATGAGAATTATGTGTCCCCAGTATGTTGCTCCTTTTGTTCCTGCTGGACAAAGGTTCCTGTGACACCTGGAACAGGGAGCACTAAAGAAATAGCATAATGTTGGCAACTATTGTTTGGGTTTTGGGGTCTTTTGGTTGTTTTTTTAAATTGAGATTGACGTCTCACTGTCACTTACTGAATCAATGCAACACATTATGAGAATCTTCTAAATTTGTGTTTGGAGTACACATCTGAGCCAATATAAATGCCGGACATTTTCTCACCAAGTCATAAAAAAATGCCTAATTCTATTAGATTAATAATAAAATGTTGTATTGGCTAAAAGAATTTGTACAAAATGAAAATTATTTAGAGCATAACTGACTTTTCTACGTATCTCTTCTAAACAGCAGAGTAATTTCTGTTCTACAGAAACTTCAGAAAAAAAATAACCTGCCATTTCTTTAGCAGCTTTCCTAAAAAAAATAACCACGCAGATTCTTTAGCAGCTTTCCTAAAAGGGAAATGAAGTTTAATATTCAATTGTAACTGAGAATGCCACATTTATAAACACATATTTTCCAAGTGTCTTTTAAATAACACACTCTTATTTTTTGAAATTATGATTATGTTTTGATGACTTTTTCTTGTTTTGTTTTAATTACTGGAAAGGCCAATTACATCGGGTTAAAAACTCAGAAATTGAAACTCCTTAGCCTGCCTTCTCTCTGACAGCACTCCTGCCACACCTGTGTGCTCTGGCCATCAGCACAGTTTCCACACAATTTTAGTTTCATTCCTGCAAGAACCTGTGGAAAGACAGATAAAACTGCAGAAATATTCAGCAAAACAGACTGAAATTCAGTCAAGGATGGCTTGAATGTCAGATGTAAACAAAGTCTATACACTGAGCAAGTATAAATTTGTCTTCAAATGTCTTTTGGATGTATTTGTTCTTACCAAAGCAAGCAATGTTTCCATCCAGTCCTATATATTTTAAGTCATATTTGGCAGCTTCGTTCTCTATGGGCTCATTTTCAGACTTGTCATCCATGGCAAATATTTCTTTTTGCCTAAATTCTGCGTTGTCATCAAAGTTTATCTTGGCATCGAAGCAAACAACTGGAGGAGAAAACAAAACAACATCCAGGCATTTAGAGCTTACAGTCAATCATAGCTGCTGAAATATTACAGCTGCTCCAGCAGTGAGGAGAAGGTTGCTTAGGGAATGGTGCTGCCTCCAACACAGGAGCAGCTGAAGTTCAAGCACAGAGTCCAGCAGGAAAGGGCAGGTTTTCCACAAATCCTCTATTGAGAAAAGGCACAGCAACGTCTCCACAGCACATAGGAAGATCTTCTATGGTTGCTTCAAAGTTCCTGTATGTTATGAGGGCAGTTTTTGTGATTTGGACAGGAGAGCTGCAGCAATGCTACAGCAGAGTTTATCTTTCATATTTTGGAAGCATAACAAATATAACTGTAACACCAACCCAAAGCCATGTGTGATAATATGCAGTCATTCAGAGTTGAGCAATACAGAATGCTTTCCTTAGCCAATATCTTGAATTTCTGATATTATTAACTATATATACAATAAAGAGCTCAAAAAACCTAAAGCCAAATATGTTAAAAATGACCAAAAGATTACTTTTAAATAAGGACAATTAAGAAAGTAAATACAGTTTCTCATCAATATCAACAACCACTATGCTTGTAAAAACAGATTAAGAAGTAGCTAATTCTGACTACATTAAATAAAAGACACAAAGGACTGGCTAGCAGCCACAATATTCAGATAAACACACCAGTAACAGAAACTCCTGTAGAGTGTTATTTGCCTATTTTCTGACTCATTATTTCTATGGGTTTGCATAGGCAAATGCCTCATTAGATTAAAATGTTCTAAGTAAATGTAAGACTATATACTTATCATATTACTATGCAAGTAATTTCCCTTGTACTATGTTCAGATTATAATTACTGATTTAAGCATAATTGATTTCTCAAGGCAAACCAATCAGATTTAAGTGCCTTTAAATGCTGTGTCCATAAAAATCTAATAGTTTTTCTTTCTGCTGGGGTTTTTTATTCACTTTGCCATTGGAACACGTACATGGTACATGTGCATGTGTTCATGAGCATTGCACACATCTGGAGGTCAATGACAATTAACAGGACAGTTTTAGTCTTTGACACAGATAGACATCCATTAAAATAACAAAACACAATCTTATTTGGTGGACAAATAACTCTTATTAATACACAGTTTCTTAACTTAGGAAAAAATAGCTAAGGAAACAGCAGACAAAACATTTACACAAGTTGGAGAGTCTCAGCCATATATCTTGATTTGCATTGGGTTCTCTTGTTTTGTTTTTTTATGTTGATGGGTTTTTTTTAGTTTTTATTATTTGACTTGTAACTGATAACAAATTTCACTTCAGTGACTGCAGTTTCAGAAAACTGTTCGTGAGTGAGTATAATAAATCTCTTGGAAGAGTCCAGATCTCACCTGGTCAACCATCATGTGGGAACGTGCCAAAAGGAGAAATATCTGCACTTCCTAACATGCTTCTAATGCACTAGAGCGGCTTTAATTATTTTTTTAGCAATGAAATAAGACAATTCTTCGTCTTCAAGCATTTAGGTTTTTAAATTGCTAAAACAACTCAACTAGAGTACAAGTGCAGTTCCAGAGCTCTGTTTACCTTACACAAAAATCTCCTCCATGTCCCATTAATAGAAATTCATTTCTACAGAACATTCATCTTTAACAAAGACCGTGCTGTACAAAGTAGCAGCAAAAACATGTATTAATATTTATCAAACCATTTTCACTACAAAAAGCACATTGTTACATGCATGATAGATTATAAAAATGGATTTTTCATCCAAACAAATATCAAAGAATGCTCCAACACTTATATTCATGAAGTACTTCTGTAGTTTTTGTTAGTAGTGCAGGATTTTTGTCATCTGCCAATTCAACAGTTTACACCGAGAGCAAACAAAACAAAAACAAACAAATAACAACAACAAAAAAGAGGAAGTTTCAGGCCTCTGACCGACCAGTGTTAACAAAGAATTTGTTAGGATATTAAACAAGGAAATACATATAACCTAATGGAAATCTACACAAGTGAAAAACACAAAACACAGCAAGAAATAAATCCATTCTATCCATTACTTTGACAAGAATAATGGGCTTCATACAGAGACTTATATTTTATCATTAGGAATAGCTGTATTAAGCTACTCAAATGTTCTTCCATTTGTTTTATCTTTATTCCTTAAGACATTTCAGATGGAGAAGCTGCTAGCAAAAAAGGAATAAGCACAGGAAGACTCTTGTGCATTTTTGTGAGCAAGATGGCTTTCACAGCTTGAAACCCACTCTGTTTCTGCTCCTCAGCTTCCTGCATGCAAAACACATGGGGGAAAACCTCGGAGAAAACAGCATAAAATCTCCTCCCATCCCTCAGATTAAGTCCTTCTCCCCAAATATGCACAGCCATTCCAGAAGAGCTAATTTGGTAACTTATTCAAATCTTTATTTCCACAGTGCCACCTTGAAGCACTCCAACAAGGATGCACAGTGAGCATCACCATGATTCTTTCCAATCTTTAAGGAGCACATTTTATTTCCTCTCATTACTTACTGTCCTCTCTCTCACTTGCCTCTACTTGCACATCAATTTCCTCTCTTGGTGCCCACCAAATAAAGCCTTCAGCACCCCAGTGAAATGGAACAATGAGGAGATAATTGTGATCCCCCTGGATCAGCCCTACTCTATTTCAATATCCCACAGGCATCTTTAGTTCCTTCCCTCTTCACTTTTGTCCAAGCTACTTGGACAAAAATGACAAATGGAAGGAAAGGTTTCAGCTGGAGTACCAACTATTATAATGAGGTGAAAGCTAATTCAGCTCCTTGTTTTTACCCTACACCTCCTCAGCCCTGTAGTCATGGTGCAGGCAGATCAATGACCCTTTTTCTTCCCAAAGGATGTAGCCAAGTGTCTGTTCCTGCTGAAATTTGTCCTGTGCTCTAGCAGGCTGCAGAGTCATGCACTTAAAAATTTAAATTATCCATATGAATGTAAACTTAAAAGAACAAGTTTCTTTCCACACAACCCCAGTAATTCTAGCAGCATTAACATACACACAAAAAAAAACCTCAAAAAAATGCCACAAAACAAAATCAAGAAAACCCCAACTTTGTACATGAGCAGAAGAGCAGAAAATGTTGCTATCTCTCAGCAAGCAGAATATGTAGAAACCAATACTTCCAGTGTTTGGATAAAACAACAAAAGGTATTGAAATATAAAATCTGCCATGGGAATATTTATGAATGTTGCTTAAATTACATTACAAAATGAAATTAATGCAAAGCTGCTGCTACAGCCTTCTATGCAATTTAATTTATAGTTTGCATAAATAAAGAACTATAATGCATTCATTTGTTTCCTTCAATTTCTTACCTTGCCCTTCTGGAGTTTCACCAAAGGGATTGACTTCAACCTGAGTGGCATCAATTTTCAAGAAAAGATTATACAGCTTCTTAATTTGATCTGCTGCCTAAATTTGATCAAACAATTTACAATTACCACACAGAAAAATAAAAGTTCATGTTTACAAGGCAAAGGTAAAACATTATTGATTATTTTTAATGTATTACATTGCACAGTAGTTCTAGATAATTTCTGCTTTTACTTCTGCTTTCTTAACCATTTTCATATAGTCTGCTATAATGCTATAATGCTATAATGTAGCATTATGATACTGTGTAAGATTTAGTAAATGTGCATTTAAAGACTTCATGAACTGGAGATTTTCTAGACAGTGCAATTACTATGACAAGTTTAATTTGGGAAGTGACTGTTGGGCACCAACATAATGAAGTATTCTCTGGTATGCTGAGATCTGAGTTGCATTCACGTTAATCAGCCTAAAGTCAGGAACCACAAAGTAATTTGTGCACTCTGGTGACTTTAGAAAAAATATCTATTTCTCCTTCCTTCATAAGTCTGAAATGTTTTCTTGAAGAATCAATGTCTGAAGTGTGCTTGTTTACTATTACAAGGTATTCTTGCTGGTTCCCTATTATTCCTTACCATCTATCTCCATGCCTGAGTCCGTGGCACCACTGACTACTGATTTCTAAGTCTTTTGTTCTTATAACATTTTTTCACTAACAGAACTACTTAAAAACAGCAACATGAACGTGTATAAAAAAAAATCCCTTTGGTTCATTTCACTGTGAACCTATTAGCTGAAATAAGTTTGCAGATGAAGTGTGCTAATAAAGAACCACTCAATTTTCTCCTCTTATTACTGATCAGCTAATTGAAATACACAACCCAAAAATATTTGGGACCTCTCTTGATAAATAAGATGAATTAGAATAAAGCAGGTGTAAGTCAGCTTTCTCCTTCAAGGTCAGTCATTCAAAACAAAATATTACAACTGGAAAGATTAAACCCTAACCCCAGTTTTGCCCAGAGAGGTTGTGGAGTCCCCATCCCTGGAAGTGTTCAAGGCTAGGCTGGATGGAGCTTTGAATGACCTGATCTAGTGAAGGTGACCCTGCACATGGCAGGGTGGTTGAAATTGGATTGTCTCTAAGGCCCCTCCGAAGCCAAACCCCTCTGTGATTCTGTGATAAGAATCTTTAAAGTGTCAGCAGTTGGGAAGCTGCACACAAATTGCTTAGGAAGCCTTCCCTGCTCAGGAGTTATCAGCTGAAGCATTCTCAGTGGGTTTGACTTTAAAAAAATTATCAGTTGTGAATGTGCAGCAGCTTCCTTGGCACAAAGCCTCAGGCTGACAAACCTGACAAGCCCCAAGAGCACAGGGGTGAGCAGTGGTACTGGGGAGGGAGCCCCACCACGACCCCACACTGACTCTGGGCCACCTGAAAAGCTGCTGTGGCACAGCCCTCTGCTGCAATTGCACCAACACCAGAATCACCCCACTTTCATGAAGGGCTGCTCCATCTTTCAGCACCTCTCTGAAGAAGGCAGCTTAATGCCAACACTTCTCTTTCTCAAGGTCTATAAGAACTGAGCCTCTTCAAGCAGAAAATCCCAGCCTAGAACTAGAGAACATATAAGTAAATACTAGGATTTGTCTGGATAAAAACTGTGTCCCTATGCTTCAATAAATTCCTTTCAGTTGACAGCATGAGGAAAGAAATGCATTCCTGCAGAATTATTTAAATGTGTTGTTTAAAAGTCCATACATATTTGCTGTTAATTATTAAGTACCAGAACTCTTCAAGGGTTGAAAGGTTCTACATAATCATGCCTCCTCATTAGATATACAGCTAAATCTTCAAATGTGTGTTAATCAACTTAATCATTATGCATTTGTTAATTGCATGTTAGGATAGAAAATAATTAAAACAGCTGAATTAAAAATAAAGGAGTTCTACAAAAATGGCAATTTGACACTACAGGAAAAAAAAAAACCACCCAGGCCAAAGCAGCTTAAATGAGCTCTCTTCTCTCCAAAATTATGCAGAAAGGCAAATATATCTATTCAATATATATATATATAGAAAAGAGATACTGAAAATACAACAAGCTGGCAGCCTTTTGTTTTGAGTGGAAGATTAAAAGAAATGTTGTTTCAATCACAAATCCAAATACACTTTTACTTCTCCCTATATTAAGAGCCAATTTTCAAAACCAGTCTACCCATCCCATTAAAGGAGCTCCAGTAGAATTCCAGTGAAAGCAGAGGAATCCCACACAGTGGAACAGCACATTGCCATCAACTGCTTCAAACACTGGGGACTCTCACTTTAAAACTATAAGGAACTTATTCAAAATGCTAAAGCCTAATGACAAATTTAGTGCAATTTAGTATTTAGAATGTCAAAATTATCCTGATTTAATGGACATTTGGCCTTTGCTGCCTGTTGGAAAACATTTACCATTGAGCTAGGCTAAAAAGTCTTCAACCTAAACCCAGGGAACAGAATCAAGTTACCTGCTGCTGCAAAGGTCCTTGGAATCCCAGATTTTTTGCCATCTGCAATGCCTGCCGATCCTTTATGCCTTCAAAAATATCTATTTCCTCCTGCAACAGTAACATGACAACTAAATATTCAGTCTGAATAGAACTTCAAAAGGAAAACATTTAGTATACATGTGCAAATTAGTAATTAAAGCCTGGCTGTTTGCCAAGGCTCCCCAAGACTGACTGCCTATAGGGGATGTTATAATTACCTCACTGACTATGAAACAGGCCTTCCAAAAAATATATTATTCTTCAGGGTGGCACATGGACAAGACAATGTGACACCAGTTTTCACTTTTAATTACTGTACAGATGGCATTGACGAATATTTAGTCTGTTAATTTTTATGACATTTTCTGGAATGTTTTCAAGGCAATGAGTGTCACTGCCCAGTAACACTGTGAAGTTTATATAATTTGAAAATGCACATTAAATATTTTTACAATTTTTTGAATAATTATACTTGAGTGTATCAATTATTTTCTCAGCTGAATAGCTTGTCTCCTCATTATCTTGCCCCAGTAACATAAAAAAATACTTCGATCTAGTCATCATTAAGAAAGTAATTACAACAGTTGTATTTCAGAGGTAAAAGTCTTGCAGGTACAAAAAAATAATTAACAACTCTGTCAATTAGAGAAAAACAGCCACAGAAACAATAAATATATTGGCACCAACTCCCTTGTGAAAAAACTCTGTACCTTCCTGAAAGTGAAACTCGTAAAATGTTTCAGATATGAAGTTTAACATATCACATAACAGCCAGATTTAAGATCTTTTTCTAATTTCTAGTAAAATCATATGTTAAATATGCTTCACTTACTAGATGACAGGTCTGATCCTGTATTTGTGGAAATGCTATTTTTATGTTTCTTCCTGTCTCCTTTCTATATGGAAGAAGGAAAAATGGGAGGAGAAAGGGGAAAAATATTCTTTTGGATAACTGACAAGGAAAATTGCTATTGTAAAACATTATTTCAATACCTTGAAGATAAGTTCTGGGCTAGTTACTGCTACTTCTTCTATGTCCACACCACCCTGAGGACTGCCAACCATCACAGGTCCATTGCAGGCTCTGTCCATCAGAATTGCAAAGTATGTTTCCCTGGAAATATCCAGTGCTTCTGCAACCATCACCTAAAAATGGAAAGAGGGAATAAAGGAAACATCAACAGTTCTGACTGGTCCTTCAGCTTTGCCTTAAAACACAGCAGTTTGGTACCCTGAAAAGAAACATTTGCTTAACTGCTCTTACTACAGTACTACAACCCAGTGATCTTTTTCCCAGGAAATGCTCTCTCCCTGAGTAAGAGACTCCTCTAATGCTGCTCTTCTCATGGGGCTTGCAGCAAGCAATGCAAACCAGGAAAACATCATTGCTGGGGTTTTCCCAAGAGCTGCTGCTGGGTCCATATTACCTTTTCACGCCAACAAGCACTTTAATGTATTGCCCCCAGAAAGACTTGAGTCACAAAGGACTCAGTTTGCAGAACACACAGATACAAGGATGGGCATGTTGGACTTCAGATGCATCTCACCAGCAAATCCTCAAGCTTAAATTCTCTTCCTTATTCTGTCTGAATGCCACCCAACCCTTGTAATCTCTGCACTGAACTCCTGCCCTGCCCAAGTATTTCTTAAGAAAATGGGTTTGCAGGTAATTCTGCCATCCAGCTTTTTTTTACATTCACTTTAGAGGGTCAAGCAGGTGTGTGTCCTTCACATACTGGCACAATCTAGAAACAAAGATGTTTATTTTTCCAAAGAGCAGTTACTTTCTATTTATTCCTATGAACTACAGAGCTATTTTGTTCCAGTATATGACAGACACTACAACACAAAACAGAAAGATGATTCAAATCCCACACATTTGGAATCTACAAGCAACACATTAAAAGTGATGGAAATTGGCCCATATAAAGTCTTTGCTGCAATTTTTCCCTCCTCTCAAAAACAAGACCCTTTCTATCTTATTACAATAATTGTACCTTCCTTCTCACCTGAGCTGTCCATTTTTGCAATAGTTTAACAGCAGCAATCGAAGCAATTTCAGGGATTGAGTAGTTTTACTCTTGCAAGGACTCACAAAACTGTTTTGCTACAAGCATATGAAATTTCTCAAAATATTCTTAATTTTAGGAAAAAATATGCATGTGATCATTAATGATTGTTCCCTGTGATCATAACAGATACCATATCTAAGGTGCAAAGAATGTAGTTCTGCTCTGCACTACAGTTTTGCTTTTCAATCTGAAAGTAAAGCAGCGACCTCTGGAATTTAATTAGCATGACATTCTTCCTTAAGAAAGCTATTATTTCCCATCTCTCAATGGAAGTGGTCGAAATCAGGAAAATCACTTTCCAAATATTAATATAATTAAGAAGAATTAAGAGGCAACATCTTTCTAACACAGTCTGTTTATGAACAGTGACAGTTTTTAACAAAGAGTGTAGACAAGGATCATCACTGAATGTACCACAAGGAGAAATTAATTCTCTCAGTCAGCAGATCCAAGAGGCATTTCTTGGAGCCTGCAGCCTTAAAACTCTGCCTGCCCAGCACAAGGTGCTCCATCAAAGGAGTATTCCTGGGGTTTTCATAGTTCAAGGACTATAAACAAGAAAGATGCACTATACTTTCACCCAAGTCGCTTTTTTGACATCCTATTCCAGAGTACATAAGAAAGAATGTATGGACTTTCTGCCAAGCAGTAAGTATTAGAGAAGAGGAAAAGAAATGTAAGAAACAAGGAATCAAATAAAGCCATCAGAACTCAGAACTGAGGGAAAGATGAAATTTCTTTACGTCTTTTTGACTTGGAAGAAATTTGCTTTATAGTAATTTTGTTTCCTTCTACTTTTACCTCGCTTTATTCACACAACATAGGGGGATGTAAAGGAATAGTTCAAATAAGCGACTGTTCAAAAGGAAAGGAAAAAAAGCCGAGGTGAAGGAGAGAACCAAGAATGCAGCAAACTACTGTACTACTTAAAAGCATCTGCCTATTTTAGTCTACTACAGAGGGATACTAAAAGACAACTTCAGAGACATAGCTTGGCTACCTGCCAAGATTTGTCAAATTAACAAGCAAGGGTAGGGAAGCATCCTTGATTTGCTACTATTTTTACCTGCATCCATGTTTTCACCTTCTTACATATCCTGCATCAATGAATCTGAAAAATGGGAGTCAGTTGCTTTAGACATAGATAAAACCACTTGGTCCTACTGGATCTTGTCAGAGCTGTTCAGTTTCCACAGAGCTCAGGGTCAGGGCTAGACTTAGGATGGGAACACACTCAACGAGTTTTGAGGAATACATTTGCAGGCACAGCAGGTGGAACTAATATTATTAAATCATGTACCTTCAACTGCAACTTCCAACTGGAGTGATTGTCCTCACTGCTGCTAATTAATAATGTCAACATCATCAGATACTTCTCTGTCTTAATTCACAAAACTACTGAGAGTCTACTTTGCAGTAGGCAACCTTAGAGCCAAAATTGTCAGATTGTGAAACATCTCTAATTTCTGCCAACAAAAAAACTTTCCTTCACCATCGTCCCTGTCTGATGCAGAGCAAAGCCAGGGAAATTGGTGTTCAAGGTCTTTAAATATCATTTAGATCTACCTACCACTCACACAACAGAGCTACTGCAAACACACTGATGAACAATTAAGAATAGTGAAATTAAATCTACAGACTGTTGACTCTTCTCACATTTTGTCTGTTTTGCTTTTGATAAAGAATATGACACATCATTATCTGTTTACCATATCATATTTATATTTAAAGTGTCCTGGGGAAAAATCAGTTTTCATTAAAACTTTCTGACAACTTCAAGCTTTCCTTTTCTGTAACAACCGTTGCCTAAAAGTCTAAGTCACACATCTAATTTCATGAGGGTAACTGTAACAGCTTTTTTTAAACAGAATCAAATATGCAAAATGCTAATTCTGTTATTGCTTGGAGAGAAAACACAGGTAGTGAATTCTCAGGTTGTCATGATAAGAGAAGACTGTCATCACAGATAGCCAGGCTCTCCAAATTCCAAAGTGTCTTAAGAGGATTTTATGTAAACTCACAAAACAAGTTCTAAGTTATGAGGGAATTGAAGAGACTGCTATTTATTTGAGAAACATCAATCTGAAGAGGCACAAATACACTTTAAATTCTGTAGCAGGTGCACAAGCTGAGAAAGAAAGCTGAAATCACCATTTCGTGATTCATAATTATTCTAATTGTAGAAAATTTCTATCTTTTATACCTTCCTTACAAATACATGTAAAAGGTACATGACTTCCACTCCCTGACTTGACACCAGCTCCTAGATTCCCTCACAGAAAGTGACATAATAACTATTTTCCTTTCGAAAAATGCTTATTACTTAAACCTTTTAAAATACCATGATGTTTTAAATCACTCAAACTTTCCAGAACACTGAAAAGTTTAAAAAGCTCAAATCCTTAAAACATGTCTTTTCTTTCTTTCCTGAAATGCAATTTTCCTTAAGTACATGTAGAACACAAACTTCGCACATGCAGAGAGAAAGGATGTGCCTTGAAATAGAAAAAAAATGACATTGATTTGTTCTCATCTTTCCCACTGCCCTTAGCAAGCCCAAAGAGTCTGGCTGGCATTTTGAATGCACTAAGTTCCCACTGCATTAAATGAGATCTCAGACATAGCTAAATTTATATGTTTAATAATATTACTGTGGTTTGTCCCTTGATTAAAATGTCAGTATTTGATTTTGAAGTCCTGACATTACAAACCCGAGTGCCTCAGCTCCTCTCTGGGACCTTGAAGATCCCAATGTGAGCTAACTTTATAAGTAAGAAATTATTTTAAAAAGTCATAATTTTGCTGGTAAATAGTTTTTTGATGAACTATTTTGTATAATTTTAAATATGCTTTCTTTGCTACCTAATAAACATAACATTGGGCAAACTGCAACAAAAGGAATTAATGTAAAACAGAGTGTATGCTTTTACCATTAATTACTAAGAATCAAGAACTCAATACCAAAAAATATTTAAAAATACTACTTAAAAGCTGACATACTTTTAAAAGCCAGTCCTGTTATCAGAATGAAGGTCTATGACAGCAGATGATCAGTTCCTCCCAGTGAAAAACATCACATTGGTTTTTCATGGATTAACATTAAAAAATCTGCAAACCATGTCCTGAAAGGTTTCCTTGGAACTCTATAGCAAAAGAAAAATATACAGTCTCTCATGGCTGTAGACAATTCTGTACCACCAAAATAAATATGTGAAATTCAGTAGTGCAAACTTCACCTTGAACTTCACCTCTGCCCCAGCTGCTTAGTCCTGCCCAATATTCATTCACACCATCAACATGTGGAGGGGGAGGAAAGGAACCCCAAGTTAAATATTCTATAGCTACATGGCACAAAAGTAATACTGATAAAAATCCTTTGAATAATCCATGTCAAAAACCCCCCAAAACCCATACCCTTCTTCCATTTCTGTCAAGTGCAAAGAAAATTAGAAGGTTTTGGTTTTTTGTTTCAGAACTGAATCTGTCAATGATGACCAGGCTTCCACTCTGACAAAAGAGCAGAATTTCTTTATGGATGTATTCAAGGCAGGCCAACTAGGGCAAAAGAATAAAAACAAAGAACTTATAAACTTTTACTATACTAATTTTCCCAAGCAGAGCACCTTAATATGGAAAAGGTATATCCTTTCTTATATCCTTAGAATTATCAGGATCTCCGTCAGACATGCCTGAATGGTAATACTGTTCCTCCCATTTTAATATTCAGTATTTCTTTTTAAGAACAACTCTGAAGAGTGATGGTAATCTCTCCTTGCCCCCCAAGACAAGAACTGCCTGAACACCTTTCTCCAGCCCTCATTAGACAGGATCTTTCCAGACATGTGTTTCTTCCCCTTCTATGCTAATACACCAAGCTGTTCACAGGATATTAAATGGGAACTGCAGCTCCTTCAGCTCATGCCAAATTATTTCCTGGCATCAGACACAGTGTGGCTCTTGACTGCTTACCTGTATGGGGATTCTTTTTCAGTCAAACAAAGCAAGAGATTAGAACAGATACAGCAGACAGGCAACAGGCAGGATTTCCTGACTCAGAATTTTACTAATTTGAAGGAGAATCTTGCTGAATCCTTGCTTCTCTTATTTAGGCCAATACAGAGCAATTAATTTATGTTGAAGTGAATCTTAGTGCCTCGCAGAAAGCACCATAATTGGAAAATGAACTCCCATGTGCTACCTCAACCATTATCATGAAAATAATTTAGTCTGTATCTGCAACAAGTAGGATACAAGTAGAAAGAATAGACTGTTCATACACTTTTTTTCAACTGATATAATTTTCATGCAAACCTTTCAATACTTAAAAGAGGTTTACAGAATAGGTGGGGACAAACTTAGTTTGTTAAGGCCTGTTGCAATAAGTCAAGGTGGCTCTAAAGAAGACAGATTTTGACTACATGAAAGGAAGAATTTTTTTACAATGAGGGTGGTGAGGCAGTGGCACAGGTTGCCCAGAGCGGTGGTGGATGCCCCATCCCTGGACACATTCAAGGCCAGGCTGGATGGGGCTCTGAGCAGCCTGATCTGGTTGAAGATGCCCCTGCTCATTGCGGGGTTTGGAATGAAGGAATTCTAAAGATCCATTTCAACTCAAACCATTCTGTGATTCATCTGCCACTTTATTAAGACTTGCCCAGACCCAAAGGTGACTAAAATACAGATAATGTTATTACTAAGGGGAATCATGAATCTACTGTTTCTGCAAGCAGAATGTCAATAAGTGTGCACAGCTAATGCCATGTGCAGTTATATCACCATTTACTATATATTTGATGAAAAAAAGAACTTTAGGACAAAGGATTCCTTTCAATATACATCACAGATATCAATTTATTTCTCTATCAGTGGGTATGCCAAAATTGATGAGCTAAATACATACACAAGCTACACAAGCAGAAGTAACATCTCCTTTTCTTGTTTTTCATCAATTAGATGTAATCAATCAGGAATTGGAGAAGGATTGGAAAAAAGTCTAAGTCGTACATCCCAGCATATTAGTGCGAAATTGCAGCTGAACACAGTTTTCAACTTTCGAGAGGCCAAAATCTTACCTTTTTAACTGTCACACCATCCTTTGGAGTTTGCTTGGTTGACAGATTGTACCCAATCATCTGTTTAGCAAGCTGTTCAACAGTCTTAGGGCTACAAACAAAGAAAAAATATTAGTTTACTGAAAGATATTAAAAGAAACAGTCCATAGCTATTGTAAACAGCTTAAATATTATACAAGGAGCAATTTATTTATGTTTTTTTCAATTTAAAGTACTTACTCTTTAGTTAGATGAACTCCTCCTTTCAATCCACTGTTGAAAATACCTTTCCCTCTCCCTCCAGCCAAAATCTGTGCCTTCAGAACAATTTCCTTTGCCTCTGTAAAAGACAAAGCACATTGCAATTCTGTGGTTTGTCAATTATTGAGCTTGTAGTATGAGATTAAAAAGCATTTCCAGGTTGGACTCTTTTAAAACAATAAGAAGTTGTTCATAACTAGTGAGCAATAAAACAAGAGAGTAAATTCATCATTTCTATAAAGTAACCTTGCCAAAAAAGAACTGTTCAAGGAAGTTAAAGGATGAATATACATAGCTTATTAGATGGATAAATAAGTCACTGTAGAGATCAGAACCATCAGAACCTGCACAACAGCCCCCACAACCAGCACAGCTCTGTGGCTGACACACTGGCACGGTTTTTAAACATAAATCAGGTCATATTTAGTCTTGAATGCACAACAAAAACATGCTCATCAAGGGAAATAAATTCCATTCCTTGCTCTGAGCATGAGGAAGGAAATGCATGGATGTGGTTCTTAAAGAAGAAATGCCTTTCTCCAGAGGGCAGGTGAGTGCAGAGCAAGGGCAGGAGCTGTGAACACATTCCCTGTGTCTGTGAGGCACCACTTGGATCTCCAGCAATTTGAGTACAACAGTCTCTTAGTAACACAAAAGTGCAGCAAGACAGTGACAAAAGCAATTGCACCGTGTCCTACATTCCAAACAAAAGCAATCCTGACATCCTTACAGTCACACAGGGGAGAAGGCGAAAAGAAAACAAGCAACCAAACCAAACCATCGCTCATCATCTCTGCAGCTCCGGATCAGTCACTGAACACCTGGCAGGTGCCTTTAAGACATTTATTAACTCCAACCACTGTCACTTTGCACATTTATCATAATAGTGCTGAAAGTCTGACATGCTAATATTAGCAGATCGTTAAGTGTGCCTAGAAAATGCTCATTGTTACCCCCCCCCCCCTTAGCAGTCAGTGGAAATCTCTGATTTCAGTGGTGTTGGAACTAGGTCACACCTCAAACAATAATATTTTATCGAAGTATCAAGAAAATGTAAGAATTCTTTGTTAAATTGACAAATTTACTGTTTAATTGGCACAGAGGGTACAGATACTTTCATTCAAACACACACAGGCTTTCTAGGCTGTAAAAACATTTTACAGATTATTAAATATAAGTTTAGAGGTGCAGCAATTATTGGTGCAGACAAGCTCTGACACAGCATCATTTCAAAGTGCCTGTATAATAAATTTCAGCAGCTACAAACAAAAGTTGAACCTTAGAATAGAATAAATATTATGAAACAAATATTCTATTTAAAACAGATATTGTATTTTAACACAGTAGAGTAGTAACTATTATTATTTCTATTATTATTATTATTAATTATTTTTAAAACATATTGTACTAAGAGATGTTTAATTTCCAAGCTTCTTGAGGCTAAAATCTCTCCACATGTTTATCCACTCAGTAACATTTGACATATATCACTCTGAACCTTAAAAACATTCTTCTTGAAAATATTTCATGCATTCCAATATATTCATGTTCTGGGCTCCCTATTACTCATGCCACTGTAGGGCAGATAACAAGGAAATTTAAATGCAACAAAAAGTTTTATATCAAATGTTTCCTAAGCACACAAATTAAGATGAATTAAAACTATAAATCACTTTTCAACCTGCAGAAGCAAACCCTAAAAATCACAGTAGCTGCTGTGATAAAGGATCCAAAATGGTATTGTTAATAGATGCTGTAAGCATTTAATTAAATCAATTTTAGCTTCCAACCATCCCAAGAATGTGAGCTTTGATTGTCAGTGATGGGTGGTATCAGTTCTGGGAGTGATCATCACCCTCCTTCCCAAGCACCACGTTCCATGAGCACCAATTATCTCCACTGGGCTCCACCAAATGAACTTAGAGAAAGGAATTAATGTGTACATTTTTATAATCCACTAGAGGACTATCACGGCAACACAGTAACTTCAGAAAAACAACTATCAAACCCATAAACAAAGAGATATGAAAGTGAGCACAGCCACGCAAAGATTAGACCTGGAGAACTAATCAATGCAGCAGCTCAGCAGAGCACAGTACAGCAGCTTCTTCATGCCCTGCAGGAAACCAACAGGAAGCAATTTAATTCCATAATTATTTGCCCAAACTCTGTAAAATGAAATAAACCATCCAGATCTCATTTTACAGTAACTAGGTTTGATCATTCAGCACTTAGCAAGTTGATTCACTACTTAATGTCACCATCTTATTTAAACAGTTGATTTCTAGAAATGCTCATACAAAGTTTTTGTTTGTTCCTGCTTGAATTCCCAAATTATGGTATGAAAGACTATGGCAAAAAAAAAAAACCAAAAAAACCAGTTGGGATTAGCTAGAATATCTGAAGTAATTCACCTTCACTGGCAGGTTTAAGGGGAAAAAAAGGCACCTAAAGTCAGTATTAAACCCATTTAAACCAGAAAGGCGTAACTAATTTCTATTAATACCCTTACAAACTGTTCTAGCAACACTGGAAAAAACGTTTAAGCAGGACTGTGTAGTTACACATAAAGGATTTGAAGAAAACCCATCACAAACGACACCACCATAAAGTACAATACCACTTTCAACAGCATTAAGGCTTCAACCAATTTCTGTGGATGGCCACTGACTGACCAGCCTTGCGTAAATTAAAACACAAAACAAACATCACAACCCCAAAGAAAACCAAATAAGAAACCAGCCTGTTTCTTAAGTGCGCATATGTGGATTTTTAGTCACAGATCTATAATTTTCTTTATCATTAGAAACAATATAAAAACCCGACAGCTTTTAAGTGTCACTAATTTAGCAACAAGTAGCTGCAAACTGCTCCGTGCAGATTAATGACGCATTGCTGGTAACAGCATGTGTTCTTAACTAATTATAACCTGAATACATTAATATCTCAGACTGAGCAGCTATGGTATTTGCCTTTTTTGCATTAATCTCTGGAAAAAGAGAGAGGTGCAGTGGTGTTAGGGACAGGGGTAAGTGCTGGGCCTGGCAGTATTAGGTTAAATGGCTGGACTAGGTGATCTCAGAGATCATTTCCAAGCAAAGTGATTGCCTGACATCTAAAGAATCCTCTAAAAAATGGAACCAAAATACAGCTGGCCCCTAAATCAGAAGCCAATAAATAAGCAAGACCTTTAGTCCTCAGAAGAATACTCAGAATTCCAAATTTCAGAACTGTTGCTGGCTCTACATTTCTAACAAACTTTAACCGCAGGAAAAAAGGCTTAAGTACTTATTTTCTGTAATAAATTCAGATGTTTCAGCAAGGCAGAACAGAACACTGAGGGACAAACAGCCTCTACATTGCATCCAACAAAACCTCTCCTTCCCTCAGTCAGCACTGTGAATACAAACAGCACTGATACTCCTTGCAATTGGAATAAGCTCAGTGCTATAATGAAAGCCTATTTAAAATCAATAAAATCAGTCCTGCTTTTGGGAGCTATGATTACTCTGGTCCACTGGTACTGCTTGCAGCAAAAATGAACAGCTTGTTCTCAGCCCACTGCTGTGTATATTTAACTACTGAATTCTTGATCGTGAAACAATGTACTGAGAAGCAGAGTTCTGCTGGTTTTATGCTATGCTAATTTATTACCTGTGAACAACTTTCCATTATTATTGATACGACTGTGTGGCTGCAAATTAGGCATGTTAACAATTACATTAAAATGTGCTGTAGCTTATCAAAAATAAACTGCTGAAAGGAACACACGATGTACGGCCGCACAGGAAGAGGGCTCACACACTCCCCTGTTTATGAACAAAAGGTTTTCTACCAGAGAGTACTCAGGACTGCTTTCACAAGACCTCCCACACTACAGAATTAGAGTTTGGGACAAAGGGAGGAGATCTCATATGAATTACTAATCAAATTTCTGTCTCACCATGTGACTTTCAGTGGTCTGGCTTCACTATCTGCAGGGCTCTGTGTGAATTAATTACTGTCTGCACCTCCTTTAAAAATGCAGAACCCATTTCAGTATTAATCAGTGGATTTTTACCCCAGTGTGAGGCAGCTGAGCACAGAAGGGTTCACTGCAATCCCCTGACTCCAGTGCAAGTATTGCAGCAGCAGCAAAGTGTCCCTGGAACATGCCCTGATCTCTCTCAGAATGAGCTTAGCACACTTTGCAAAGCAGATGAGAACAACCCACAGTCACGGGAGCTGCACAATGGAGACAAAGCCAGGACATGCCAAATCCAGGTTTTACAGAAGCCCTGACTGACCAAACACTGAGCATATAAACACACAGGAGCTGTGCCCATGAAGGCAGCTGGTGCCAGGATGGACAGGAGGACCCCAGCCCACTGTGGCCAGGCAGAATCACTGGTTTCAAGAACTTTGCTGGTCACCCTTCTTTAGGTCAAATAATTAAGTTGTGCTCGATGAGCAGAACTCTTGGAGTGCTTCCTCCTCCCTGAATCCCAAAAGAGCCAGATGAGATACATGAATCTGCAACCAGCTCTAAACTCTCTACCTCTACAAAGAGGCAAAGGCCAACCTAAAGATGTATTTACCTGGTAAAACTGCTCTGAGGGACACAAATGACTTTTTTTGTTTGGACAAGTGCAACTTCAAGCTTTGATTTGGCCAGCCAGGCTTTAGTTCTCCTTCATAGCTGTCTAGAATATTACTCCATGAAGGACTGGCTGGGACTCTCACTGGATGACCAATTCCTTCACCCAAACATTTATGCTTAACACTGATTTCCTAATAACAGAAGTAAATTAAGTGCTTCCTTTCTCAAAGCAAGGGGTTTTCCCCCACTCTGCTTAATAGTTTTGCTTTCATAACATGAGATTTGAGGAGAACAAGGCAGGCATTGCAGACATTTTCTGAAAGCAATTATGCCTTATTTTGGATAACACAAGAGCTATAAAGATACCAAAAAACAAACCCCAGAACACCTACATGCCATTCCTACTTGTTTCCTCACTGGTGTTGATGCAAACCAACCAATGCTCAAGTGTCCTGTAAGGGTCTAAATAATCCCTCCCAAACTGCATCTCTGCAGCTCAGGGACTTTCTTCCAAAACCAAGGGTTCCCCTTTCAAGTTTTAAAAGAGTCCAGTTTGGATTGGTTTTGGGTTTTACTGCTCACATCTAGCTAATCAACCAGTAGGTAAACCTACTTTTTGGGGTCCCATCTGTCCTGCTTTAATGCTTTCTTCTTTCTTGCTTTAATGCTACCCCTACCACCTGAGCTTCCAATTTCCCTTTGGGCAGCACTGGCTATAAGTAATTTTCCAAATTTCAACACTCTCTTACTCTCTTGCTCAGGCAAGATCCTGTCAGGTGCTTATTACCTTTTAGCAACACTCCTGGCCAGAGACATTCTGCAGACTTACGGCAACGAAAGAAGTGAGAAGAATAAAAGCAATAAGGAAGACCGCAACAAACCTAATGCAATAATAGAAAAACTGTAGTAAAGCTTCCAAACTGAATCTTAAAGTAGCTATAATAACTTTTCACATTTGGGTCTCTTTACAGCAGCTTGGTCTGAAATCTGAGACAGCTTTTCCCAAGTATTGCTACCACTTCCACTGCAGGGATGCAGCATCCGAGGCAGTTCCCACGCTCTGCCAAGTGAGCAGATTGAGATGAAAAAGAAACTGTCCACAAGATCCCTCCCACACTACAAAACTATTGTTGTGCTTAAAGGCCTTCTGAATGAAGATAAACAATTGATTTCTCCCCCTCCCTTTAATTTTAATTTAAACTCTCTTCCTCTGTTATTTTCAACACCAAAAAGAATTATGTTCTTACAAGCCTACTTTCTATAACCTTTGGGCTGCAGACTAGTTTAGAATTAAAGTTAAATAAATCATCCTTTCTATAATTCCATACTTTTGAATATATTGTATATTTATTGCTAGATTATAAGCCTCATTAAAATCTATAATGATAAATTAGTCAGTCTCTTGATTCTGTCACTACTATTATTAATTGCTTTCATAGCCATTACTACACACTTCACCGGTGATAAAAATTTTAAAGCTAGATAAAATCAGCTAAGCTAAAGCTCACTCTCAATATTGCAGTCTTAAAACTTCTCAGAGTAAAAGTAATCAAGTATTCACACATCCTACATTTAAGTTAAACCTGATAAATTACTTATACAGCAAATGGAGCCTCCCTAGATCCAGTGGCACCACTGTAATGCATGGAAAAATATGCACATTAAGGCAGGGATCCAAAAGAAACACTTCTCATATTGAAACTCTTCATTGTATGTGCTTGTTTAAAACTCCATGGGATATCTCATTTCTGACATTTTTCAGCCTTTAACAGCTTCTTTTTTCAACCTAACTTCTCATTATTTTTTACATAAATTTTCTCTGTAATAGACAAAGGGCTTAGAAAAATGGCTATTTTCACATTTGCTTACAAACTTGAGAGCAGACGTGCTTTGAAACTCAATCAGGAAAGGAACAAGTTTGTCCTTTTGTGGAAGAGCACTGAAATTCACTGACGAGAGAAAAAGCTCTTTCTGCCAGCTCTAAAGCAAAATCCATTCTATGGGCAAAATGAGGAAAGGCAATTCCTGTAACCTGCAGAGTCACCCTGGTATCCTGCAGCACATAAATAGTAAATACTGAACAAAAATTGAGAAATCCATGCAAAGGGATCCAGGGTTCTTCCATCATTATACCCAACATGTCCATTCTTGCTACTTATAGACTTCAAAATATCCTTTATATTATGCCCAAGCCAATATTATTTTTCTCCTCTTCTGATGATTTCACTTTCAGAGAGTGTAAAAGCAAGTAAAGAAGACTTTTCCTTCTGTGTTAGTCACAATCCCTATGACCTGACAATACCACCATGGAAGCTTCTCAGGATACTCTATTAAGCACTAATAAACCTGGGGATGCAAAATCACGTGCTTTAGTAGACCTGCTTTCCTTATAAGTATAAAATACATTAATAAACCACAAGATTTGATTTCTAAAACTGTCTTTCAAAAGTTTATCAGTTTTAACAGATTCTTATCAAGACATTTCTCTATCCTTCCCTAAACTACAAAAAAAAAATAGTGAAATGAATACACTGACAGTTTTCTTCGCATCTTTACCTTTTAAAGCTTACAAAGATTTCAAGTTTTTCCTTGCCAAAATAACATGCAAACCTTTTTTCTTTTTTTCTCCCTAGTAAAATATATTTTAAAGTTCACAGACTCAGGCAGATCAACTGTCTCCTGAATTTTTGACTGAATACCATAACAAGATTTGTTTTAATACAGTTCAGGGAACAGGCTTTATGCAATCTGTAGTGTTGAAGTCAAGCAGCCATTAAGAACAAACACTGTTCTCGCCCATTGCTGCAACAATACACACACCTGCTTTCCTGGAACGTGTTCAAAATTTCATTCTTTCTGATTATATGTAAGGCACGAAAGACACAAAGCCTTCTCTGACTGATTCTAATTCTTTTATCCATTATTGAACTGCAGAGATGATTTTGAAAAAATTGTATGTAGTGTAGAATACATAAAAAGCGAGGCACATATATTAGTTTTTTTCATACTTCGCTTTTAATCATAAAGGAGTTGTTGTAGTTGGAGATAGTCTCAGAAATGGAGCATGAAATAAAAAACCTAAGCAAGAAACCAGGGAGTTCACATGGTAAAAAAGCAACTTAACATGAACTGTAGAATTACAAATGGTTTGGGTTGGAAAGGACCTTAAAGTCCATCTAATTTCATTCCCCTGACATGGCAGGGACACCTTCCACTATCCCAGATTGCTCCAATACCTGTCCAGCCTGGCCTTGGACACTTCCAGGGATCCAGGGGCAGCCACAGCTTTCCCTGTGCCAGGGCCTCACCACCCTGATGGTAAAGAATTTTTTTCCTGATATAAAATCTAAACTTTTTCTCTTTCATATATGAAATTACTCAGAGAGTAAAGACAATTGCAGTGTTACCACCACTCCTTAAGAAGTGTTAATAAATCCATAATGTGACAGGTGAACCCTGTTCAAGTACAGACTTGATAATCATCCCTTTGCCAAGCACAGTCTTTTCATACAGGCTTGCTATACCCAGCAGGATCCTTAAAAATTAGCATTAAAATGGAAGCCAAAGCTTAAAGAAATGTGGAGGACATCACACAGTGGAAGCCTGGCAACCAAGAGCCTCCAAAAGCACAAGGAACAGACTACAGGCTCAAAGGGAAAAATCTCAGTGTGCATCAAATTCAGACCCAGTTTCTGCAAGGCTGTCAATACCAGGCCAGGACCAAATTCCTTCAAGAGGTTTCATCATCTCTTGCAGCTTTGCAAAAGCTGGGACAAAGTGACCTGACAGGTAACCATGGGTATGCACTGCCCTGCTTCAAGGGACCTCACTTCTTTATTCACCTCCACAGTGGTCATTTCTCCTCTTTACAGTAATTTACAGTGACACAGCACAGATGCTTTCATCAAACACGTAGTTATCTGCTCAATTCCAAGCACACACTAATGCCAGCTTGGCATTTAGGTGCCTGCATAAATATTTCCCTCAGTGGGGCTTTGACACATTTCATGAGGATTTCTTAATGAAGCTCCAAACCTAAATATCTTCTACAGTTTGCATTTTTACCCAAAGCAATGAAAATACTGAACAGCTCTTAGCTGAAAATTTACATTTTTAGCAAAATTAACATTTCTCTCCTAGAGACAGTTCCTGTTATACAATTCCACTCTAGCTCTTAGCCTTGTGTCCCTTAACTTTTGTTTCATTGTTTAGGGCTGCATTAGGTACCACACATTTTGCTGTCCAGATCATAAATAAATCAATCCACATCTGAAACTAGAAACATGCAAAAGAATAGCAAATCTGGCAGTATTTTGATCTGAGCCAAGCCCAGTAGAATTGAAATGTCCTCCAGTAACCGGATTCATTATCCAACTTATTCAGTGGAATTAAGTACAAAGTTTTCAATGTATTGTTGAAATAATTTATTGAGCCTCTGAAGAGAATCATGCTAGACTGATCATTATCTGGGAAACATCTGGATAGGGAAATGATCACATTGAAGAATTTATGTCTGCCTCAGTAGTGCTAAAGATAGAAAGTTGAAAAGTACTATTTGAGAACTTTTATTCTACATATGCCCTTGATTCTTTGTCTGTGCCAAAACTAACCCAAAACACCTGACTTTCCCCTCCCGACAACCAATGACCACCACCACCACCTTCCCAACCTTCTTCACTACTTACAGATAGAAATCACATACGTTAAGATATTTTTAAGACCACTGAGATGTAGCCTCATTTACTGAAATATTTTCTGTGTGAAGAAGAAAATCAGACTTCCCAATGAAGATAAAAAATATCTCAATATAAAGAAAGCATCTTTTCCCAGCACAGCTTCTAACAGACACCTGACATCAGGTGTAAAAGCCAGATGGAAAAGGAAAATCCAGTAACAGAGATGCTGGGCTGAGGGATTGCACAAATGTGACATTCAGGTGCTTTTGCAGATAAAACTAGGACTAAAATGATGAACAGGTATGGCTCTGACCATCTGTATGGTCAAAATTGGCTCTAATGTTTCCCTCTTTTCAAGTGGAGGTTAAATAAGTGGAGACTCTGGTCAAAAGCTCATTCATTTCCAGAGCTCCAGATCTAGAAAACAGAGTTATCCAAATATGAAACAGACAGAGAAAACTCGCCACATAAAGGTTTAAAGAATGCAAGAGACAATGGAACATAAAAATGAATGGAGAAAGATCTATTTAAAACATAGAAACACTGCAAACAAAATAACCACTATATTTACTCCTGAAGATATTTCCCTGCACAGTTTGCTTAAAAACCTTCTAGGGATTCCTTTTAAGATTGTTAGATTTCATGGTATCTAGCTTTAAATTGCATAAAAATATCCCACTGCATTAAGCAGTATTAAAAGAAGTATTTTAATTCTCTGGCAATTGGTAAATATTAACTACTGTAGAGAGATGAAGTTTCGTTGTGCTAAGCACCTGTATTTATAACTTAATGTCAGATAACACCAGTAATCACCGAGCCCAAGTAATAAGGGATGCATTATCATCCTCCTCTTGTTTTTGTTTACTCATCACATATATGAAATAGAAGCAATTGCCAAAATAATCTAACACTGGAAAGAGGTCAGGAGGAGACCTATTATAAGAATCTTTAACACCTAATTCAATATTTCAGACTTAATTACTCCATAAAAAGGCCATCTCACTGATCAACGATACACTGGTTAATTTAGATTCAATGCCCCAAAAATTTGGTTTAGATCATAGTTTCAAATCTGTATTACCTGAACAATGTTCTTTTTACAGCTTTATAAAATTAGCCGACCTATACAATCCCTTCTCACATATAAAGCAAAGACATTCAACATAAACCAATTCAGAAGACATCCGTAAAATGTATCCCTGTCAATATTAATTAGCTTTCTAAGAAAAAAAATTTCTTTTGGTTATTTTTTCTAGATGTCTTTTTTGTTCTGTGTTATTTTTCTTAGCATCACATCATCTGCAGACACTTCTCAAAAGTGCTGAAGAAAGGCAATTTAGGGAATGTTCCAGATAAGGGGAAAAAAAAAATAAGCATCCCACTGTGCTTTTCATAGCTTGGTAATTTTTACAGTCTTACATCTTGTGATGTATTTTTTTCATGCCGTTGTATTAAAAGTCTTCAATTTTGAATGTTTAGTGGAAGCAAGATAATGCAAACTTTAAAAATTCAGCTCTGAAAACTCACTTCCTATTAGGACAGGTTAAGAGAGAAAAAAAATTAGATTAAAGCATTCCCTTTACTTTTTGAATGTTAAGGCACAAAAGAAAAAAAAAAGCTCAGAAATTTGAACAGCTTAGTTGGGTGGACCAAACAAGTTTCTACTTGAAAGACGAAAATAAAAAAATGGGACAAGAGATTTTAATCCTGAGATGAGCCTTTAATTCATAAACCACCTAGAAGAAAATATTAATTATTTAGAACACATGGTAAAGCAACTGTCAAAATACATGTTGCATCCTTGGTTTTCACCAGCAGCTTCTTAGCTGAGCTATTCCTGACCATCCCCAGCATCAACACATGCAGCTTCTTGGCTCAGCCTCTCTCTGCAACCTCATTTTCTCAGTGGTTTTACAAGGAGTTGATTTTTATTATATGCAGCTACAACATGATCTGTATGAGGACACTGGACAAGCTGTTAGCTCCATTAACTTAATAACAGATTTCTGAGTGTGATTGCCTATTAATTTCATTTTCCTCATTCCATGAGAAGACAAAATTACAGACAGCCATATGGTGCTTCATAAACAACAATTAAAAGTTATTTTCTGATTTTTAGGCACCAAAAAAAGCTCACAAAAATACATATGGTTGGAATGATATAAAGGAAATTATGCTTCGGAATGTCTGCAAATGTCTAAGATGCTCCAAACACTTCCTCAGCCTTTTTCCCAATCACACATTCCTGGTCCATGCCAGCCACTGGAGGTTACAATTAATCACAGTTCATGCCTCAAAGATCACAATTACAATTTTTCTTCCTGAAGTGGAACTTCACAACAACAGCTTGCATGAACCGTGTAGCACAACTCGTGTTGTGACTCTGATACTCCTCACCTTTACCCACTCCATGGATTTGCTAACAGGATGGCTCCTGCCTGGCCAGAAGTATCTGGCAGAGCTCTGCCAGCAGAGAAATGACATCCATGGGTTGTCACTGGGTCTGGGAGCCTGCCAGCTCATCACAGGCCCTTGTCATGTTGCAGGGACTAAGAATTCCCAGTCCCAACACTGAGAAACCAGCCCACTCCAAATCATTGCAAGCTGCTGCCCCAGAACAGCCTCCAGCTTCCTCCCTGCCCTTTATTACATCTTGTGTACGTGCTGATTGGAGAGCAATTTGGTCTGAGAGACCCATCTGAGTACCTGAAGTTACATAAACTCTTAAAGTCTCTTACTGCAAAATGGAAATAAAAAACCTTCATCAGAATGTTTTTTTTTTTTAAATAAAGCATCTGTAAGGGAAGAAATTTCCTTAGAACCCCTTGGGGTAAGTGATTTTACTGCTGTCCACTACTGAAAATCAAGCTGATAGGCAGAGTTTTTGACACACAAACACACACACACACACACACACACACACACACACACACACACATGTATATATAATGTATAATATATTTGTTTATGCACACACACACATATCAGTTGGTTCATTCCACTTCAGGGCTGAGCCAATTAAGGCAGTTTACTGCTTGCATTTTCTTTCCTTGGTATTTCATGCTGGCATTGCCTTTAGATTTCCCAGAACCTACAGCACAGCCTACACAATTCAAGCCATGCTAGAACATGGCACACAATAGCAGAAAATATCTGTCAGTACTATGGTGCAAAGCAGGTCTCCACAGATGCTTCCTCAGCAGAAAAGAGTCACAACCCTTTGCCAGGATACAGCTCCTCAAAGATAATCACACTCATTTGTCCATTTTGCCTTTCAGAATTGCTTTGAAAAGCTCTGAACTAAAATTTCACTTTTGCTAGAGAAAACAGATGCAGTTTGAAAGAAGACAACAATTTCCTAAGTAACCTCACTTAAGTGCACATTTTCCTCAATTAACAGGGAATGGATTTAAGTATTTCCTGAAGATCTCTTCTTAAGAGGCCTGTAACTAATTAGCTGATTAAGGCTATTCAAAGAAACAATTGTGTTTCTCATTTTGAGTTGTAGCTATCCAACAAAACCTCAAGAAAGTGTCCATCTTACAAGGTCATTTCAAGACTTGAATTTATGAACCTATTCACTCTGGATATACATCTTAGCACCATTCTCCTAAGAGCTGTGCTGTAATGAGTTATTTGGCTCGGGGCAGAGGGAAGAGAATTCAAATTTCATGATGTTGCCTTACAGGGCAAAGCCAGAATCAGTAACACTCTTTTAGTGTAGTCTCAAGTAAAAAAGAGCAAGAAAATCACAGTGGTTGAGTTTTAACAATTCCACAGTAAAAATAAAAAAGTTTTTCCTTAGAAAACCCAAATGTTAATTAATAGGAGCTTAAAGGTCACTCTCTGAGCATTATGGACATTATAAACCTTACTGATGTTTTACCTCTTAACGCTGAAAAGCAGCATTTTACCTTTACAGAACACTGTCAGTAAATTTGTCCATCTTGGTGTAGAGTAATTTATCCCAGGGTGACAAGGATATTGTAGTAATTAACAACCACACTCATAGTTTTCCTATTTTTCCCCTAGGACAAATTGTCTCTAGCATACGTTCTAAACAAATCTACATGAATCTAAACCATTCTTTATTTTCTTCTTGTGCACTTTTTTAACATATTCTATTTTTTTCTTCTTTGTATGTATGAATTCCTTTGTTTCACAAGGAAAGACTTTTTCAAATTCATCACAAAAGCAGCTGTTGTGATATAAATAGATTTTTCTTCAAAGTAGATCAGATGCAAAGCTTCTGGACTAGAATTTTAAAGCCAAGTATTCTGGATAAATGAGAAATGAAATCTGATAATGCACATAAAGAAAATTATTATTACCACTGAACATCTACAATCTCTTCTTTCAACTGATTAACACAGAACTGCTTTTCTGACATTACCTCTGCTGATTTCTGCAGAACCAAGTCTGCATTTGTTAAAGGAATTTTAAAGCAGCAGCATCTAAATTGAGGGTAGGTCCTACTCACTTGCAGCCTGTAGAAAGGTTGAAATATCAACAGTTTCCTCAGTTTTCAGTATAGGAAACATCAGGAGGCAAAGAGATTTTAACAAAATCCCAGCATGTTACAGAAAAATGGCCTGAGTTAAATGAAATATTCCAGCCTCCAAGGCAGCCTGTGTGGAACCCCCAGGGCCAGGCCAGAAGACAAAACAAGGCATAAAGGTCCCCCACCCTCAGGGCAAAGCACTGTCACTGTGCTTGTAACCCAGGAAAACTGCAGGGGGACAAGGGACCTGGCAGCAAAGAAGAACATCAAGGATGTTGGTGTGAAACCAAGTAATTTCCCCCAGGAGTGAGCTGTTTCATAGCTGTGTCCAGGGCAGATCCAGCCAGCAGTGCAGGGAGGTGCTGATGGAGAGAACAAGACATCCCAGCCTCTGACCTTGGCCACCCTGGGCAGCCACGTGGGCTCCATGCAATAAGCTTTTCATGAAGCTCTCAGCTGCCTCAGACTAATGAAAGAAGAAGCAGGACAACAAATAAAAGTGAAAATGAAGAGTGCATTTCTTTCAGCAGAGAGCTACAGCCAACCTCTGCTCTCCTGTCTGAGAAGTGAAGTGATAAAGTACCACAGTGACTCTTCCATGGCACTTCAGACTGAGCAGATGCAGTTGCCAGTTTTCTGTCAACATCTCCCAGGAACTCTCCTGTTACACAATCAATTAATGAATAGACAACGAAAGAAACATCTTGCAAATGAGCACAGTTACAAAATCAGGCACATTTCATTACTATTATAGCAATTTTCCTACATGGATTCTTATCACTCACCTAATTCAGAGCACTTTGTCATCAAAAATTAAGATTTACCTGCCCAATAAACAAGCTGCTAGAAGTTTGAAGTGCCTCAAAATCTATGCAGGTCAAACATACAGACCTATTTTTATTGTTTATGTAATATTGACATCAGGCTTACTAAGCTATTACACAGGCACACAAATTTAAGGCCTTAAATCAATGGACTTGCTTTCAAAACGTTCCTTTGACACATCTGACCAGAATGGGGAGGTTTTGGAGCTAATCAGTGCTTGAGGAAAAAAATTATAGGCCTAAACTTTATAAATCACTGGTCATTTGTGGCACTCACCTGGAGACACTTTCTAAAGGTTCTGTTTTTCAAGTGCTACAGTGCAGAGTACCCTTCCCTGCAAATACTCCCTGAAGTCCCAGAGCTGCCAGCTACAGTTGCTGTTTCTGAAACCATCTGTATTTCAAATGAGCGTTCTGTACATGGTTATTTGCATCCCTACCATGCCAAGACACACCAAACACAGAGTCCCAAATGCAAATGCATTCTGCCTGCATGGGTAAAGATCCAACACTCTGATACACAACATACACACAAAAATATTTTCCTGCAAAGATGTGCCTTGAGTCAGAGGTAGCCTGTTTATTTTGTACTTGTAATATCCATTGAATTAACATTTAGTATGGTTCAAAACTGATGTCTACATGATAGTTTTCTCAAAGAAGTGAAAATACATTAAAATCAAATACTTTTATAGCTCTTTTCAACTTTTTACCTTTATGCAGAAGGTAATGAATATACTCCATAAAAGCTCTTCAAACTGTTTTTGAGTTTGGGGTGCTTTTTCATGTGTGTTTAAGGAGTTTTCAAACTCCTCCTTTCTGTTTTTCCTGCTGACACTTTAATCTCCTCCTCTTGTAAATATGAGCTTATAACAATAAATCATGTTTTATTTATTAAAGATATAAACAGGAATCAAAGCAGAAAAGCCAATCTCCATAAAGTTTCCCTCCACAGTGACTGAAATTAGTTTTCATATGAAGATTTAAATAAACATCTGGTTGGCATTTAAGCAAGAATAAAAATATTTTCTCTTTTACATTACATAATATGCTAAAAAAAGAATGAAAGAAAAAATAAAAAAATTAGTAGCTTTGGCCAGTTCTGGTGAAGTAAAATCAATGAAAATTCTTTAAAACATAAGTATTCTGCAATGAGGAACCTGACACACCTGAGAACTGTAGCCTATATTAGCTCCAAAGAACTCCACAAATTGTAATACAAAGCAGGGGTTTTTTACTTTCCTATTCAGGTCACTTTTAGTCCCAACATCGTTGATTCAGAGATATAAAAAAAAAAATCTTGATTCCTCTGTAAATATATTCTGCTTGGAATAATGTCTGTATGAAGCACACCAGGGAACAGGAGTGCAAGCAGCCCACATCACCTTGCCCTTTGTTTGGACTGTCAGTTTTTCCTTTTGATCTTTCTTTGCAGTTGAGGAACCAAAAATTGATTTTCCCAGTTGAACTAAGGTAGAAAAAGGACAATGTTTTATTTAAGATCCTTCACTCCTGCACATAAGCCTATTTTTTCTTTATATACAAAAGAAACTGTCTTTTTGTTCTTGAAAAAAAATATTTCCAAGTGGGGAATGCTCTCACTGTACTGACTCTGGATTCATAACAAAAAGGGGGGGAAGGTGTTTAAAATCCAAATACTGGCCTCCTGCAGAGAAGCACACACACCTCAGGAACCTTCCAGAGGTACAGAAGCTGAGCTTCAGGGAAGCAGGTCACACTTGTTAGGTGTTTGCATAAACCTGAGCCATGGGCAATGTTACACTCAAAACCTTGTTTATGGGCAAAGAGAAAACACAATTTACATATTTAGACACAAGAATATATTGTAGATATACCCATGATCTCAACAATGTAGTTTTTTCTTTTTATTCCAGATTTACTTGTTACAGAACAAGAATAAATGCTTATATGTGGGGGAAAAAAAAACCTCTATAATAATGCAGTTAACTCTTATACAGCTATTTCCAAATTGCTACTTCCTTTCCTGGTGATATGCTCATCCTTCCACTGCACTTCTGGGTCCAAAGGTGGACAGTTTCATTCTGGTCCAGGGATGTTCGCTGGAGCTCTTTGTTGGGAGGAATATGCTGTCTTTGTTTAGATTTGTTTAGGCTCCTTCTTCCTCACTCTTTAAAAATGGGCTCTTTCTTCCCACTGGTCCCTGCTCACCTGAGTTTACTGTATAAGGGGAATAATAGATACCAGAGACCCACTGTGAGACCAAAATTACTGAATTTAATAATTAATTTCTTTGATTGCTGTCATAACTTGTATTTCAGAATAATGTGTTGATATTGGCAGAAACCAATATTCTCTAACACCTACAGGTAATACTGGTACTCCTGGACCACAGATTTCCTGAGTTATTTGCACTAATTCTTATTAAGCCCTTGAAGAAACCTGATCCCACAAACTGCTGACCTGCTCTTGAACCTCACAGGAAAGCTGAGGACACACAAATGCCCACTGAGAAGCACAAGAACCTCCTGCCAGTTGGAGGTTTTCCACTGCTTCCCCTTGACTACTTTTCCTGTGAACTTGGAAGGGTTCACACAACTTTGGCCCAGCATTTCATTTGAATGAATTCAGTCCCTGACTTGTCACACAGCACTCTGCTCAGAGCAGTTTACAGGACAACACAAATTCTGGGTAATGATGATCCAACAGGCTGCAGTGAGTCCAACCTCTGCTAAGTTTAAACTCAAGGAATGCAAGCTGTGATTCTCCTCAGGATACATGAACAGCTTTTAGAACTTGGGAAGAGCAGGGAGGGTACGGAAGACAACCAACTCCTAGTATTCAATGTGGCATTTTGCAGTTAAAGACAGGGAGCAGTGCACACATTCACGTGGCACAAGTCTCAATCATTAATAGCACTGCTTAATTAGAACCTTACTAGTCTTTCTCACACACCAGCCCTTTCCCAGTCCTTCGAGGGAATACAAGCATGCTACCCCCCAGTTCTGACAGCTCGGCATTCGTATTCAAGCTCCAAGCACCACCTCAGCAGCAAAGCTATAACTATATACATTAAACTTTATATTTTACAGGTTTCATAACATTAAATCAGCTTAGAAAAATGAATATAAAAGCAAGAGAGAGGCGTTAGCTTTTGGTTTGGCAATCAGCATTAGCAGGAAAGGATGTATCTCAATGTGATGTGGAAACCAGCAAAGCTGTTTCATTTAGGCTTCCTGCAAGCTGAGCTCTGTGGGGATTTTGGAGGCAGATATTATGCTTGGAAATTGAACTCTACATATTTTAATGAAATTGCACAGTCTAAACACCACAATGAGTGAGCAGTCATATCAAACAGTGGAATTTGGAGCTTTCTCGATTACTCACATATAAACGGAACTTTCTGGATAAAAAAAAAAAAAAGTAAAATTGGAAGAAACACCAACTTTGTTTGCAAAGAAAGATAATGTGCAGCTGATTTAAGTGCCTTGAACCTGTGCTGAACCTATAAAGGGACTGACACAACAGGTGAGCCAGTCCATCTCAAATGGTCACATTCTTCATGTTCAGCACCTTCTCAGCTTCAGACCAGCAGGACCATGGATCAAATCTGTGCCAAACTTGTCAGCAGCAGATGATCCCATCTGCATCAGCTTTTAACCTTGGGCTGCTGAGTGTGTAGGTTCTGCCAATCTGCCCTTTAAATGAGAAACATGTGACCTAAGCACCATCCCAATGGCCCCTCCTATGAATCCTCAAAAACAGATGCTCTGTGTCATCCTGACAACTGTTAAGCACTGGTTAATATTTCATTAACTTAAGGTCAGCAAGCAGCTTTACCACAACAGAAACGCCACTTCTCAGCTTCTATAGAGTCATGTAATCCTGTCTGCTTGGTTTACTAATTAGACAAGGTAACAGCTGAAAATAAACCCACAGTACATTATTCCTTCTCTCTGTGCTGCTGCAAAGAGCTCCAGATTTTATTGAAGTTTCAGATATACAATAAGGCAATTTTTCCTTAAAGACAACACTTTTGCATTATGTTTTGTTCATGCTCCTGCCATTTTTTCCATTCCAACCTTCTCACTTCAAGGTTAAGTTCAGACCTGGTGTATAAGGCAGTATAAATTACATTTGTAAAAGTTGCGGTCACAGTTTACACTCAGAAAGTCTCTTGCTATATTATTTTCTTAATAGTATGCAAAACAAGAAGGCTCTAAATAGCTAAAACAATTCATAGAGACAAGAGAACATATAATTAAAGCCTTACCTGCTGTTAACTGCACTAATTGCAACCTTTCCACACAACTGAAAATTCTGACATAATCGAGACATCTTCAGTGATCTGCAACTCATGTTAAATTACCCCTGAACCTTGGCCCTCAAAAGTGTCTCTCTAGTATTTGACTGGTTTATTTTGTTTTTTCATCAGCATAGAGAATTCTGAAGGAATGCTTACTCCAGTCTGTGGAAGTCCAGACATGTCACTATGTACAGGACACCAAACACAAGAAACTCAGTGTAAAACCCAGACATAAACTGGAACCCACAAATCAAAATTGTGAAAACAGCCACGAAGCTGCATAAGCTCAACAACATAGGAGTCTCATCTTGTAAACTAAGAATATAAAATATGAAAATACATGAAACTTTTTCATCTTAAAATTGTCAGATAACTTTTCCATACAAACATCTTTAAGCACAAAACTTGGCTTCTTCTGGATCAAAGAAACAACTAAATAAATACTATCTGCATATGCAGTTCAAATAGGAATGTCACTCACGAGAGAAAATAAGCAAGTTATTTATAGTATACATTAATCATCTTATTTAAATGGCAGATTACTTTATGTCATGAGAAATAAGCCTGTATTTAATTGGGGGGAGGGGGGGGAAGGGGGGGGAAGATTGCATAAGAATAGTTTTTTCCTAAGACAGTCAAATTTGCAGCCTCAAGTCCCTCTTGTTCCACTTCTATCGCAACATATCAAACATACACTGAAGGCAAGATGTGGAAAGGCCAATAATAAAATCAACCACAATGAACATCTAATGGGCTAAACCAAAAAACTGGATACAGATTTATCTGTGCTAACGAGAACAAGAGGGGGTGTTGGACATGCAGACATGGCATTAGGACTGTTGTGACAATAATCTACAGTGGAGAAAAAGCACAATACACAAAGATTAGGAAACTAATATATAGATAATAAATAATATAAATATAATAGTAATCGATAATATAATAGTTATATAATAGGTAATAACTGATATATATAATATCTATAATATATATAGATACTGAACTATACATGTGAGTAACTGGAGGAATAGAGGGTAAGACTTGGCAGGGAGTGGAAGGAAGTGAAGAGCAGCAGTGGTGAATCTTCCCAGGGACTTTACGTGGTTAACTGTTTATACAGCAAACTCTTTGTGGTTGCCTTTCTCTTCTCTTTCTCCAAAACCCCCCAGGGCTGTTCTTAAGTATTTAGAACAATAAATATATTTAAGATTTATAGCCTGAAGTTTAGCTATATTCATCTTACTCAGGTGAGCAGTCCAACTAAGCCCAGGGGAGGTGCAAGAAAAATGTTCCCCTTCATAATGATGCAGGGAACAAAAGCTGACTTTAACTGTAGGACCAGGGAGAGTATACCACACACAGGTAAAACTGTCAACTTCAGATTTTTCTTAATAATACAAAAATCACTTAAAATAAGAGCATAGCTAACTTCTGGACCACCCTGAACGTGATAGTCACTAAGTGTTTTTTTTTGTGGTGACATTCTCAAGGGTTAGAGCATCATTTAAAATATACTGTGATGCAGAGAGTCAGATAATATCTCCCAGTTGAATCCAGCAGTGTTACAAAGACACATTTTGTATTCATAAATGTGTTGAAATATTTTACTTTTCTTGAACTGCAAATATTTGAAGAAATGTAGATAAACATATTTAAAATTCACAGCACTTTCTCAAATATGAAGTAGCAGATTAACAAAATGTCAGAACATCCTTAGCTTCAAAAACTACTCTACCATTTTAGGTAGAGATTATCTACCAAAAAAAAATAATAATCGCAGCCTCTTATGATCATACTTCTCAACTGTTGATATATTTAGTGTAAATTACTCCCAACTTTAAAGATAAAACAAGATCTTGCAATCAAACAAGATCATCCTAACCTTTTGCAAAATATGAGTTAATATTACCTCATTGTTTGGAAGAGGCTGAGGAGGAGACAGGGGATGGGAATCATAGTATGGAGAGGCTGGATGCTGGGTGTTCTCTGAGCTTCACACAAGCTGAAAAGTCAATTGTGAGAGATTCCTGGCTTGGTTCAAAACCATGTGCTTTTATAGCAAATGTACAAGTTAATACCCTTAATCCTCAACCCAGCTCATCCTAAACCACCACCTGGTCCATAAAGACAAAAGGTGCAATAAATTTAATAGAAACAATTGACAATTTCCTTTTTTTAAAAAAAGCAACTTTCCCAAATATATTTTATATAGAAAGTGGATAATTAACAATGGTATCTTCTTGCTGTACCGTGTCATTTGGGAGACACTACAGGAGATCAGGGAAATTATGACAATATCAATTATAAACTATCCTATCTTAGGAGTGCCATCATTCCCTCTTAGATTTTATTCAACATGATTTTGCTACTAGTCCTTCCACTGAAAAGTTTAAATGAAAAACAAGCATAAGTATCAGTTTTATGTTTATGTTTATGTACATAGGGTTATCCACTGGGACTGCTCACATAGAAGGTGCAGCACTACACAGCACAGAGTAACAAACAAGGAAAAGAAGGAAGAAAACCAGAGAAGAATTAAACTTGCTTTCAGTAATCAGCCCCCGAATATTTAGAAGCTGATGGGCATCTAGAGAGTGTAGAAGGGAGTGATTTCTCTCCTTTACACAGCTGCTAGTACTACAGAGAAAACATTGTTGTTTAGTGTTTCATACCTTACACATAAAGTGTGTCTAATGGTTCTGATTTTATGCATAAAAAAATGAAAGTTTCATGCAGCTGCTTCTCAATTACGCATCTGGTTATTGTTCTGCAGCTGCAAAACTACCTCGAAGAACCATAAAATATGGTGTGACAAGAGTGGAATAAATACCAGAGTCATCTTGTACCTTCCTTGTAAAACTTTGCATTTTTTACTGCCTGATAAAATTCCTGAATCAAGAACTATACTTCTGTTGCTTCCTTCTTTTATGAACAAAACTCCATGAGTGTACTTAAGACAACTGAAATTTGCAAATGCCCACAGTCTGTGGCACACATTATGTTTTGAATTCAGCACCCCATTTCTAGAGTATTTTTGACTTTGTGTTTTATTTCCAAGCAGCTATTTTGGCAATTTGATCAGAAATCCAACATAGAGAACAATAAGTCAGCTCAACATTAGTGTCAAACATCTGAAATGAGATTTTGATTTGTTAGCCCCCAAGCCATTACTCATATTACTATAAATCTATTGAATATGAAGACATTTGGTGACAAAGAATGGTTATAAAATATCCAACTAATGTAAGCAGTCTCGAGGTTGCATTTACTGACTCACACTCAGCATGTAATTCTCTAATGAAAGGAACAGATAAGAAAAACAAAAAAATTGTTTTTCATAACAGTGCATTTCAAATTAACTATTTCTGTAATTCCTCTGGTGACAGAAGGTCCCACAGAGAATTTCCATATCTAATATACTAAAAAAGCCTCAATTTCTAAGTTAACTTGAAACAGAAAGGCTCAACTTGAAACGCAACAATACCCAATGGTGAGTTTTGACAAAATCTATTATTAACTTTCTTTGAAAAAGAATACAACTCAAATTCCAGTTAGGGAAGCTGGAGGTTTCTCTGCCTGTTTTTCCTGGCATGCAGGATGCAACACATGTGGCCATTACCAAAAACTGCACACGTGGTTCCACAGCTGCCTGGTTTCCACAGAGGTGCCAAGGCTTTATGTGAAACAACATTGCTGAGCTGCAGAGGGGGAATGAGACAAGCAGGAAAGCAAAGGAAAGCCCTTGCAGGGTGTACCAAGGATGATGCACTGCTTCAATACTGCTGCACATGAAAGTTTGCCTTTCTCTGCTGTCTCGGTGAAGCAGTTTCTCAGCTTGAGACACAGAGGGATGAGGGAAACACAGGGGAGAAGCACAAGCAGGAGTTACAAGATTCAAACCCAACCCACCCACACACACAGAGGAGAAAGCAGCAGCACTTCAGGGCTCCTGTCCAGGGGAAAGGTCCTGCAGCACCAACAGGAACTGAGCGTGAAACCTTCAAATGAAATCCTAATCCCACCTTGACTGTGCCTTGTGCAGTTCAGCTTCCAAGACAGATTAAGCTAAAGCACCACAAAGCAATGTGTGAGGAAATGAAGAATGTCCATAAAAAGAACTGCTATGCACAGGTGCTTTACTCCTGATTGTTCTGTAGCTGTATCACAGCACATTCCCCAGGACTTTGACAGACTCTCTAGCAAAGCACATTTGGTGAACAGAACCCTTTAAGACCTTTCCAGCTCCTCTCATTTTCCATGACTGATCTTTTTCATCCAGTAGATGAGGTAAATAAATTGGGTCACTGACATATTGATTACCAAGCCTCCTTCCAAGAATTACTTTTAGTGCAGCAAACAACATGTTGCCTTAATAATCTTTACACTATTTTATTATTTTCATCATTTTCAGACACATGTGAGAATCTTAAAATTGTTTGCAAAACCCTGATATTTGGAGACTTTTTCCCAAAAATCAAATCACTGCAACATGGACAAATGTAGAAAAAGAGCTATTATTTAAACAATATTATTTGATAATATTTAAATATAATTTAAACCTAGTTAGCAATCAGTATTTGTCTTCAGATCATACACAGAAACATTACTTTCAGTGATTGCCAAGTCAAGAAAATGTGGGTCTGAGCAAAGCATTTCAGCAAGCAAAAAACCATGTATGTATACACACAAATGGCTTTTAGCAGAACACAACTGCTAAATATGTGCTCTGACTATGCTAAATAGGGTAACAACTGACCGCTTAGCACCAAAAAAGAAAAAAGGAAGAAGATTTTCCCAATCAGAACTCATAAAGTGGGAGAAGGGTTGAGAAGAAATGAGAAAATGGATACAGGGAGGAAAGGGCTCTAAGAAATAACAGGGAACTGAACATGGGACAAGAAAGAAAGCAAAATCACTGACATTGACAAATTCTGTGGAGCTTTGAATTGATGCGTTCAAGGAATGCCTATGAAAAGTGCAAATAACAGTGTTAAAAGGTATTTTCTATCTCTGAGAAATGGCTGGAAAATGCAGATTCACTCTAATCTTAGATTTCATCCCTCTGACAAGACAAAATCCATTAAGTGGAACAGAGAAATACTCATGCTCAGTAACACTGAATGTGGTCCAAAGGCAGCTCATCCACCACCAGTTTTCTATTAAATTTAAAAGATTGTTTTCTAAATACTTACCCATCTGAGAATAGAATCATATTAGTCAATAACTTACAGCATTATTTTGCCTGAAAGAACAGTTTCAGAAAGCTATAATTTAAGTCTAAGGAACTTTAATAAAAGCTGTCAGAGAAAATAAGAGGACTTGTGGGAGAGCTGTTCCTCACCAGCGAGCAGGTTCTCTGTGTACAGCTCCCTGGAATGCTATTGCAGCAACTCATGATTTTTTCAATGTATGCAGAAAAGGATAACCTGAGTGGCTTTAAAAAATAACTATTTATAACCACTAAGTACATGAGGGTTTTTGAGAAATAACTCACTATGCACAGGTGAAAAATTATTATTTCACAGTGAAGCATACGATGGAAAGAAATACAGAAATCACAGAAATGCTGAAAGAAGCAATTTTTCTACCTATCCTGATGGGCAGAAACAGAGAGGAAATTAAATCACATAAGCAACCCCATGATGACAGTGAAAAAAGATCAGCTAAGTAGCCAAGTTTCTCAAATGAAACTTTATATAAAGGGCCATTCTGTACAGGATACTCATAGAAAAGCTTTTCCTGGTATAACAAAAAAGAACCTGAATTCACATTTCAAATATCCTCAGAAACATCAGGTTCAAGGATGTTTTTAATTTTCCCAGCATAAAGGCTTAGATTAAATGCAGACAGCATTATCACAAACAAATTCTTCACAATCTACACAAAAAGGACACTACCAACCTAAAGTTCAATCCTTGATCCCTTCTAAACATAAATTGCTTTCAAGTGGTTTTCGCAACTAGTACTAGAGAGGTGAATTTTCAGATAAGAGATCTAAAATAGCATCTAAAATGCAGCCTTCCCTTTAAATTAAAAAGCCATGGGAGAAAAAAAACTCCAGCAGCTGAGATAGGAAGGAGACTGGTGCTCACATGACCAAGAACTCTTTCAGTATTCTACAAAATGGTGAATAATAGGTGACAAGTAAATGACCGCATGAGAAGATGCTTCAATAAACCTTTTCTGTTCTTTATAAAATGCATGTTTACCTCTCCAGCCTGATATAAAAAGCATGCCTTCAGTCCAAAGCCGAATTTTATGAGTTCCTTCATGCATAAGCAATAGAAATAGGACGTGCAGAGGCTATATTTTGGGTTTTTTTAAAGAAGAGTGAATAAAAACCTTGCACTCAATTGAACTGCATTTCTCTGTGATAGAGTGTGAACACTGCACCTGACTGATTCCTAAATGTAATGAAACACTCTAAGTGGCAACAGGCAGCATTCTATTGCTTTTGTTAAAATTCAGAATAAGAAACACATGCCAGGTTCCCAGCATCTATTTAGGACTCTCAGCAGTGCCAGCCACCTCTAAAGCTCTCTACTGATTCAAGGAGCCAAATGACAGTGCACAGCAACCCCCTCCAGCATCATTACAACCCCTCCCAGCTCTGCCCACCTCCTCCTTTGGAATGAGGGCTCCCTTGATGACTCCTCCATCAGGCAGAGCACAGAGAGCAGAGCTTGAGACTCAAGGGCTTCTGCTGGAGGAGCCCAGAGCAAATGATGGCCCCAAAATGATGCACGGTGCAGACAATGGCAATGCACACACCTCCACAGGGGATTTACGTATCATTTATAAGGATTGTTTCCTTAGGTATTGGCAAGCAAGGAAATGCCTTCTCTGGCTAAACAAGCCCTAAGTTAAGTGAGAATTAGATCAGAAGGCTTGTGAGATAATTAAAAAACAGCCACATGAGCTTATATTTCAGACAAAAACTTGGCTCCCAAATTATTTCTCTATTAAATAGTTGCACTGGAATTGTAAGAACTTGATTACAAATTGAGTTTCTTCAGAGAGCAGATTGAGCAACACCATGCTGTGCAGCAAAACAGTACAGAGTCTTTCCTTCCTCTCTTGAAAATCAAGGAATTTGAACACAAACCAGAAAACTATTGTGACTTAATTTCTTGGTACTCTGTAAATATTGCCTTCTCTACAAAAGTTACACCTGAAAATTGCTTAGCACATAGAAGCCAACGAATTCCTTGGGGCTTAATTCTGTATTCTTTATTGTGTACAACTTCTTTTGAAGTCAATATTAGTGATGTCATGTTAATTTTCCTTACATCTGCCATTCTTATCTTAGAAGGGAAAAAAAAAATATCAATCCTTTAATTCCATTAAAAATTCCCTGTAGATTGCCTTTTGTGCAGTTGATAAGTTTTAAAAATCTTTAAGAAAATTAACATTCAGCGTACATATTAATAAAAATAGAGAAAAACAGAGGAAATGAGCAAAGTGTAACAAAACTGCTGATACTGGATAAAGGCAAACTCTTTCAAGAAGACATGCATTAACACCTTCCCGACAAGTGAAGACAGCAGCAAAAATCATCTCATCTCATCTCTTTCCATTGCATCAACAGGAAATCCAACAATAGCAAAACTGGTGAGCACAGGCCCTGCAGCAGTAAAGACAGCTCTGTTAAGCACAAAATAGTTGGTGAAATTGTGAAATGAAATTATGAATTCCAGACTCTATGCAGACTTCCGTGACAGAAATTCCTATCCCCTCATCCGTACCCCTTTATCACACAAACAGACCCATGTGAGTGATGTAATGCTGTAAGATTATAAAGGAAAATTCCTGTTTTCCTGTATTCACGAGGACTATAGATGGAATCTCCTTTCACAAGAAAAATACAGAACCTTTGACTTTCAAGTTTTGAGAACTTGATCCTATTTTTATCTTTAATATATGTTGAAAAGCATCTTTTCTTGTTTAAAAAGCCAGAGTTTAAGACAGCTGCAATATGACAAAAATCAACTAAAACATCAGATTTTTGAGCAGGACTTGGCAGGGGAGGTTGGCCTCTCCCCATATTTTACTGCAGAAAGCCTGTCTGTCAATAACACCCCCAAATTGCCTTCACAGGCTATTTTATTTCATAATATTTCATGCCTCCTGTAGGCTGATGTTTCCTGTTTTCCCATAGCTTTTTACTTTGTGTGGCTACATAGTCAGTTGCAAATAATGCAGACAAACCTAAATGACAGAGACAATATTAATCTGAGGGATCATAAAGAACATAAACCTGGCAAAATCTTGGAACAATGACCACAGTTGCAAAACTGATGTTCTTGGTTCTTAGTTTTCAAAGTGCATGTTAGAAGTACAAGGACAGCACACCACAGGAATGATAACGAGGATGTTGTTAATTATTAAGTGGATCAATGGAGCGTCAGTCATTCCAACATGAAATAGATTCCACACCATAAACCACAATTCTTTCATGCTCAGTAGTGCACCACGGCTGAATGCAACTACATCAAATGAAGAAAGGTACCACTAACTTCCACTTTCTGAAGTGCTAACAAGACCACACAATTAGAATAAAATTTACCTGATAAAGCTGTGTGAGCAAACTTTTTTTGGTTCTGGATTTTACTTTTGATTATTTAAACACATTTTGTTTGTTTTTAATAGACGGATATTTGTGTGATTTGCAAAGCAAGCAAGCTACAGAGGTTATTTAAAATAAACATAGCATCATAAAACAGAAGAGGTTCACTGCCTTTAATGGAGTAATTTATTTCTCCAAATAGTCATAGAGATCAAGAATAGCAATCGTTATTGGACAGACCAATCCATTTATGAGTTCAATCATGAAGAGGAGAGTTTAAGGGCAGTAAGACTGGTGATAAACCTGCACAGCTTCAGTTAGCATTCCTTGATTTTCTCAGACATGCAGATATGAGGAAACATTCCAATTTTATGTGCTTTGCTTTGTGTCTGACTTTACCATTTTGTACTGCCAAATGACCGTAACACTTGTATTTCATTTTTTGTTTCAGATATATTTTCAAATATACTGATTGTCATGAGAAGGTTTTGATCACTGGAAAATGTATCACCTTAATGAAGTTCTAGAGATTGAACAGGCCATTATGCTAATGCTACTCAGCTACTTGAGCTCTGATGAGATCTTGGATATGAGTAAGTTGTGTTAATTTACCTTCCAGTGTGCAAAATTGAAATGCATTTAACTAAGTGGCCTGTGCATTATGTAAAGCATAAAGCAAAAAACCTTCCTGTTACTACACAATTAGACTACAGTAATGTCTGGCCTCTGGCATTTTGATCTTTGATATATTAACAAAAGCTAAATGAAAAGAGAAAACTGTGCAAACTACTCAACTTTAAAAATTAGAAAAATTATTTCAGAGTGTGAGCAGATTGACAGAGTACTTCAACACTTTCTTTTTGATAAAAAACCTATTACAGAAGTTCATTTCTGACCCACATTACCATCTTTTGTTCACCAAACCATAATGAGGACGTTGTCAAGAACCAAAATAAAGTTCCAGGAGCCTTCTCTCCAAGCCACTGTCACACTCTTTTGTGATGGTAACTCACCTTTTCAATTTCTTCATATGAACACACATACATTAACAAATATCTAAGTATCTTTAAAAATGGAGATGCCACAACCTTTTCCTTACTTTGCTTTTTAATAGAACGAATTTTTGTTTGAAAACAGCATTTTACACAAGTTCATTTATTTCAGTTCCTTAAATTATATCAAGTATAGAAAAAAATTTTCCTCACCAACTACTCAAGACATTCTGAATTATTACAACGTTAATTAAAGAATTCATGCTACATGCAAAGTATTTGAGAAATAAAGTTCTAAGTGTTGCTGTTATAAACTTGTTCATATATAAAATTATGCATATATTTATGGTCTGGATAAAATATCAAAGCTTTTCAGCAAGCATGAATTTAAAGGCTGTTTAAACTTATTAGAAAACAATTTATTTTCCAGATTGCTACCCTGTGAAGCAGAGTCCTCCCATTATCAGTCAACTTACTCAGTCTCTGAGCAGCCTCCAGGGCATCATTTGCAGAATCAGCTACAAAGAATCTCTGAACTGTAACCCCATGGTCTGCCATTATTTTTTTGCTTTGGTACTCCTGCAGGTTGAGCCATCGTCTGGGGGTTAATTGAACAGTCTAGAAAAAACAAGAGGGGAAAATAACAAAATGCTCATTAAGAACAGTTCATGAGACAGCCCACTGAGCTCTTCCACCTCATGGTTATCTCAAACCAGCAGTTAAACAACACTCAGAGAAAAGTTAAAATATGTATTGATTTACCTAAGTGCCTTTTCTTAACATTTGTGCATCCCAAGTATTTTGAAAGCTACAGATATTTTTTTAAAGCTACACAAAGCTCACTTGACCAGACAAAATGTCTTGCATTTAGTATCAAAGCAAATTTGGCTAGAACTCTAAAGTCTATTTATATTTTCATGCTATAAAAATAGTAACAGACTGTTAGGTTAAAACGAATTTTCATATTAAATATCCTTATTACATGACATTTCACCTAATTCCTCCCTATAAAATTACTGCCACTGGTTCTATGCATTTGTTGAAGCATATCTGAGAAGAAAAACATCTGACACAGAATTATTTTATAAGAAAGTATACATGAATACAGGTATGTTCAGTGGTCTAGCTCTGCTTTGTTGGTTGTGCTTCTGAGCAGGTTCTGTTGAGGACACCAGCTCAGCCACCTTAGCCATGCAAGGCCAGCAACAGCTGGAGAATAATTCCCTCCTCATTCCCAGCACTGCAGTTTAGGCATCCCTGTGGGAATATAAACATATCCACACCCCATGGGTTCAAAGCCACAGCAACGTTACACACACACAGACACCAAACTGGCTTGTCCTGGCAGGAAACCTTGGGACACTGCAGAAGTCCCAGGATCTTCACTGAATGGATTTAAGAAAGGCACATTCTCCACACAGGATAAATTGCTACACAATTTATCTACAAAAGCAATAATTAAGGAGCTGGAGCTGACTCCTGTCAATGGTATAATGGCAAAGGTGGAGCTGGCTCCTGGCAATGGTATGATCTCATTTTGTGCTTTAAAGCAGAAGATGCTTTTCCCACATGGAGGGACAAACTGCTGTCCTCCTGGAAGCCAGCCACAATCAATTCTTGGTTTCTCCTGAAGTAAAGAACACAGCAGGCAAGCCAGTGCTATCTATTTAGAAATGCTGGACAAAGAGGATTATTTATTATCCTGATACTTTGATTTCTAACAGCATGATAAAAAAATTATCAACCTAATGCAACTTTATACTGAAAACAAAAACCCTCCATGCTAAAGTCTTTTAATAACACACACCCTCTCACAATACTCAAGTTTTAGAAGCTGAGTTGTCTCAAAAGCAAACTCCCATCTGTTCTATTCTCTTTGAAACACAGCACAAAAGGATAATGCATAAAGAAAACACAAACCCATCTTTTACAGTATATAACTGCATGTTTTCTGTAAAAGTGACTCCCACTGAACTTGAACAGTTACAAATAGTTCAGGATGACATTTTAAATCCTTTTCTCCATAACCTGATTAACATATTTTAGAGGAACAAAATGACATTGTCATTTTGCTCTATGGCTATCTCTAATTCTACACATCATACAGACACCTCATATGGTTTATGTTCCTCCATGCCATTCACAGACAATGTGCTATTACAGTTACGCAATACTTCAAATGTAGGGTCAAAATTTAAAGTCGCTTTCATAATTGTTGACATTTAATTTGTTCTCCTGTTATAAATTCTCTGCTAGGCTCTAACAGTTATCACTTCAGGATCATTTCCACAAAGGGATTACAACAAGGGGCCAGGAAGGACACTTCAGGTTTATCTAAAAACTTCCACAGTTCACTAATACAGCTGATAAAATTTTGGTCACTGGTTTTAGAATTTAAGACCAAGTCTTCAAAACAGCTTTTACTCATAACTTAGAACAATAAATTAGTTTCACATGAAGGTATTACTAAGCAGATGTAAATCAAATAAGAAGGAAATAATTTTAAAAATTTCATTCTGGGGAAGACTTTTGTGGCTTTTGCTTAACTGCAGTGACCTCTGTTCCCAAAAACCCTCTTGGAACCTTGCAGCTGCTTTTGGGATACAACAGCTTAACAACTCAAAAATAAAACTCAAAATGTCCCACAGAGATACTACACTGATGAGATGCTAAAAATCTTATTACATATGCAAGAAGTGCAGACATACATTAGTATAGGACAAAGGTTCTCCTATAAAAATTGGACATTTAATATTAAGACATTATGACAATATTTCTTCCCTAAATTATGAACCAGACCAATCTGAGGAACACAAAGAGGAAATAAGAGAATAATTCCTTTGAAAAATGTCAAAGTAGTCCGAAGGGGGATGAGACAAAGGTCTGCTCAACAACTGCTGGCTCAGAAAAACAAAACCTACAAACTCCAGGTTAGTGGGCACATTTTTTTCCCCCTGCTATATTACAAAATTCTAAGAGACCATCTTAAGAGTGCCAGCTGAGGACTTTCAATCAAGTCTTTGCACAAAAGACAAACTCCTGGTTGTGAATGAACTGCTTGATAAAATTAATAAGTATCTGAAGCCTGTACCAGAAGCTCTGAAGAGCAAGGAACATGAAAAACTTGCTTCAAAGCACTTGCAGGATACACACCATATGTGATGAGAACAGCAGGAAAACTAAAGCAGTTACAAGAGATGAAATAAAACACCAAGCTTTGAATCTGCAAAGGTGACTGCTCTTTCAAGACCATCTCGAAAAATCAAAATAGCTGTGGAGATGCATTTTAGGGTGAAAACAAGGAAAAGTGACCATGAAATCTCAGAAACATGAGTAAACAGATGATTCTTTGAACCAATTTCCAGCTCCGAGATGCTTTGGTTGCAATAAATCTGTACTTGGATTTATACAAGAATCTTGAATCCCTACCCTCCAAATACATTTATACCAAACATTCTCAAAAACTTCAGATGGGCTTCAAATGGCCTAAATTCTCGGGCAGTATAAACTTTTCTGCATTCCACAGACAAAACCACACCAGAGACTGACAGTAAGTGCTAATGCACAAAGGTACAGCCTCAAAACAGCCTAGGGAAGAGACTACAAAGGTTTGAGAGAAAGTTATTTCCCATGGACAAACTTCTACAGGCAGCCAGAACCCAACCTTTCCCCCTGGAAATTAGAAGGAGACTTTAATCCAGCCCAGAACACACCTCTGCCATTATGTCTTTGTTTCTTATTTTTCCTGTTTTACAGCTGTTTCATTGCTTGCAGGAGCATCAAAAAGCACTGTCAGATTTGCCAATTCAGTTCCAGCTCTCTACAAAGACAGACTAAAGAATTAGGTGTAAATCAGCCTCAGAAAAATAATCTCAATCTCAAAAAGGGAATGGGGAAACAACTAAAAGAGACCCTAAAGCACAGGAAAGCAGAGCCTGGCTTTTAGTAATTTCTGTTCATTATTGATTCTCACCACCTTCTATTCCCAGCTTATCCCTGCTTGAATACTTTTATCTCCTCCCCCTACACATTAGTCAGAAAACCATATCAGAAAACAGCAGAAATCTCTCAGATCTTCCCATGAAGCTCTGTCCCAGCTGACACCCAGTATGTTCCAGCAGCTCAAGATGTTTCTGTTTAGTCTGTGTCTTTATTGCAAGGTAGGGCTGGAGTACAAGGAGTAGATGCTGTCCCACCAGCCTGTGAAGAAGACACTGGAATTTGTGTGTGGATTTTAGTAAACTCTGACTCCTTGTGTGAAACCTCATCTTTCATCTTCATAAAATGAGAGACAAAAAACCAGAAAAATTTCCATTGGTGGCTTTTTTTTTTTCCTGTTATCCTTTCATGTGGGAACTTTGTGTTGTGTATTGATGTACACATTGTAGATGCAGAGTGGCTTTTACTTGAGATTCAGATCTGCCTGGTAAATCAAAAGCTGGGTTTTTTTCTTTATTTTGAGACCACAAATAAGGTTTAAGAATAAATCAGTTTGTAAAACTTAGAAAACATTACTAGCAGCACACAGAAAATAAAATGTTGTTATTTAAAATAATAAGGCTATAAAGAGGAATTAAATTCATCCTAATAAGGTATTTCTTAAGATTAAATTTCTAATTTAAGTGCTTATCGAAGAGATTAATATACTTAAATAAGGCTCTTTTACAACTGATAACATTTCCTGAGAGGCTGAAACAACTTCAAAAATCCTAAAACTCAAGTAAGTGGAACAAAAGGCCTCAACTGAGCAGTAACATGAAGTGAGATGAAGGCAGAATTATTTAATCAAGTACAAATATCAAATCAGATTTTCTCCTGCTGGCTACAAATGTTTGGCATTTTCCAAAAGCACAAAATGTTGGTTGGGTTTAACCTCTAATCACCCTTCTCTTCACCAATCTCCAAGATTTTTTTTACCAGTAAGAATTACACTAATGTAGACCACAAGTACATAAAATGAGGAGGATTTAGAAAACTACTGTTACTGGGAATTGTGTATTTTGTTCTGAACAAGCTTCCTGTTCAAAGTTCCTTCTGTACATAGGCAGAGGCCATGTTTGGTCCCACAGCATGATTAAATAACTGGCACACACATCAAGAAATCAAACATTTCTTTTTGATCTTCTTAACAAGGCCAGGTGTTGCAGAACTGCATCTGTGGTTTATTGACTACTGCTAGAGACGAAATTGATCCCTCATATAAACTGCATAATCTCTTATTTACCAACTTTTTGCTTGGTGGCTTGGATTTTTTTTTAATAAAAAGGTAAAAGCTGTGCACAAATAATATATTTGGAAAGCAGTTGCATTATTCTTCCACTAAATTACTCCACTTTGAGGAAGAGAATACAGAGTTAATCAACACTATTAAAGAAAACAAAACCACCACTAAGCAAATTTCTAGGATAACTGAACATCTCTTGACACACCAATATAATTTGAGCAGCCCTACTGCTTTCATTAGCACAGCTTCATCCATTTTACTGCATAACTGTTAAAAGAAGACACACTCTAACATTCAACTTTCCTTTTTCATTCACAGTATTAATGGAAGGCAGCATTAATAACACAAAACAAAGATGGACCTCTTAAAAGCACCTGGCAGTAAAGCTGCTCAAATACATGCCCTTGACTTTCTTCCCCCTCTGCTGCTCCACTGAAGCCAAGTTGCTGTAACTGTGCTCACAGATCCTGTGCCAGCATGAAACGGCTCTAGCCTCACAAATTAGCTCTGCATGAAAGCAAATTATATGTCAAATATATAAAGTATCGGGTTTTATAAACTTGGACTTTATTGTAATGGTTATATTGGAAATAAGTCAATTGGGTAGAAAAACGGTGGTGTTTCTGAGGAGGTGAGGAGATGTATTCTGTATCTGAAATTAAAAGGAGGTGTATTTAGTGCATGTGATCAAAAATAAATGTCTGTCACCAAAAACCTCTATTTGCTTAACCAACACATTCTACAGCATTCCAGTGTATTCAATTTGTGCACTCTGACCTGTAATACAATTCCAAGCACATATGAAGGAAAACAGATACACAGAGATGACAGTAATGAAAGAGCAGACCATTCATCAATATGAGGCATAAACCTTTATTATATTTATTGACATGTAGCCTCTGTAATTGACAAAGATGTAGACATTTCTCTCAAAAAGAAACCAACAGAAACAGACTAAACTGAATACCCTTATACAAACCACTGCAGGTATAGACACATTTTATTAGGTCATATACTTAAAATATACCAGATAGGCCCCTGAAAACAAACTAAACCACTTATTTCAGTTTGCTGGCAGTGCCCACAACATGAGTAAGTTAATCTGATAAGAACAAAAAATAGCAAAAAGACACCACACAGAACAGAAGTTTATTACAAAGTCATAAAAAGCAAAAATAAGATCTGCAGGAAAGCATGTATTTCCAGCACAAAAGCAAACGTTAAGAGCCATGGTAAGGCTGATGGGCTGTGAGCTGTCCCATGGAGCCCCACCACACATCCCCTTCCCTCCAGAGATGCCAACGCTGCAAACCTTGGGCACATCATGGGAAACAGGACAGCAAATGTCCTTCCCAACTAACATTCTGCTGGCTGCCACAAAGCAGCAATTTCATTCTTCCAAAGCAGGAGCTGGCATCCAGGTCATGCTGCTTAAAAGCCACAGAGGAAACTGTCTTCCATCAGCATCCCAAATTGGCCACTTTAGCTGGGATGCCATATGGCAGTGAGGTCCCTTTGGTAGCAGCAGAGTCCAGCAGCCTCATCCAACACTGAGCATTATGATCAAAGCCTCAATCTAGACCTCTGTGATATATTTCTGAGGGATAAAATTGATTCTGTGAGCTAGTTTAGGAAGAAGTCTTGAATATTTCCCTGACAAAAACAGTTTCTATACTTTTGTTCCCAGCAGTCAGGAATTGCTTGTTTTTCAGTCTGTATCAAAGAACCATAAGCAGACCAGGCCTCAAACAAGAGCATTTGATTTTAAAGTCTACAGGTATGGCTGAAGGCCTTTTAAAAGTCACATTCAATTACTTATTCCTACAAATGGGAATTCATTTTTAACTGAATTAAAACCAACACACAAACTCTAGTTAACACCTACAGGCCTTTTAGTTCCATATTTACTCCTGAGAATACAGCACACAAAATGTCTTGAGCAGTAAAATATAGTATGTCTCACAGAAAAAAAAACAAAACAAACTATCACATTTCCCAGTTTTCTAAAGGCTAAGGCATTTTGATCAATAAACTGCAGGGGCAATTTACTGTTTTATACCACTGAACCATATACTCACTTTTCAGAACGAGTGAGATCTGTCAGTGCAACAAAGGTTTATGAAACCTAACTTCAAATAAAATAAAAAACACCCATGAAGTATGCCACTACATTTTTGTTCAGTAAATCTGGACTGCCTGTTCTGGTGGATAATTATTACTATTCCTAACATCTATGACTCCTTGAAACAAGATGCTTATGTTAAATAACTAAATGGTTCTTTTCATATACTCAAAAAATACAGGGAAAAAAAGAAATGGAGGCTTGCTTATAAAAGGAGTTCACAGTTGCTACAATTATTAATATTGTTATTGTTAAATTGTTTACAGAAATTGGACTCAAACAGTTGAGAGGGTGGCCAAGAGCTTGGAAAGCGTAAATTTTGTTTAAGTATGCCAAGTTTAAAAACTTCAGAGGAGTAAAACAGGCCACCACCTCTGATCAGAAGCTCTCATTACTGAAAATGAGACTGCACTGCCTGCTGCAAACCAAGCCTGGGGAAGACAGTATGAAAATACTGCTCAAGAGCATTTTCCTTCCAAAGCAATTACTCACAGTCTGTGCAATTCACTGTCCAATAGAGTAACAGTCCAGAAGAACTTCAAAAGTCTAGTTTGAAACAATTACAGGATATTTTTTATTACTATATTAGGTGTTTGTGTCACCATTTGGTTCTAGTCGATGCAATCAAAACAAGAGCTTAGTTAAATCTTCTCCTAAATACCTTTCCATAGTTCAAGGAAAAGCCAATTTCTCTTGTCACACACCACAAGATTCCTTTTAAGAGGAGCTGCTGCAAATCAGGGAGAGGAAGGCAGGAATCTCAGTGCATCACAGCAGGAAAAAAGATGGTGACAAACATGAAAGAAACAAAGGGAAGAGCTTTGTTAAACTAGTAACATGTCCATTTTAGAGAAGGAAGCTATTTTAACTGAAAAGCTACAGAGGGTGTATTAAGAGATCTTATCCTTTTTATTTAAGAGAAACTACTTTTCTCCCATCACCAGGCAGCAGTGATTATTCTAATACAACCTAATAAAACACAGATATCAACCACAGATTATCTACCTGTAGGTAACAAAGCACACTAAAATAATTGATGCCAGTTGACATCACTCATCTGTTGAGAAACAGGCAGTCACCAATTACTAACAGAACAATAATTTGTTTGTTTAATGAATATGTTAATTTACTGAACTCTCATTAGACAGATACACAGGCAATATTGATGAGTTCCATAAGGCATTATAAAGTATGGTTGAATTATTTCAAAACAAATTAAAGCAGAAAATATTGTACACTACTTAATGGAATAATAAAAGTCTGGTAGTGAGCTCTCTGAAAAAGGCACAAATTCTCAGAAGTGCACAGGCTTAAACACCAAATGCTACTGATGCCTTGTTGGGACTACCTAAAAATAGAGGCCAGACAAAATTAAGAGAATAAAAAGCAGTTCTATTTATTGAGGGGACTTCAGGTACACTCAGGGCAGACAAAGCTCCCCACACCAGGGGCTACACCCAAAATGGAGTCAAGGGTTTTCACACTTTTATAAGCTTGGTCCATTTGCATGTTGGGGGTTCATCTTCCAATTACAGCTTCAGGTAATGAAGTCATTCTCCCCAAGTTTGCTCTCCCCCAACTCACTTTACACTTCTTGGGGCCCAAATCAGTCAGGTGTCCTTGATTCCCAGGCCTGGAGAGGAATTGTTGTGTCTGACCAAAGTGGGAGAACAGTAGCTGACACTCTGTATGGAGTTTGGAGCTATAAAATAACTTATTGTAACTAATAAATCCTAAGTAAAAACTGGTTCATCGGCAGATTTAGTGCAACACAACACGGCCCAGAAAACAAAAGCAGGGATTAAATTTTCAATTCATAGTTCATTTTGCTTGTGTGGGAGCTGCATCTTTTTTCCCTCTTAATAATTTTAAGTTCCTAAATTAAGAAGGAAATAGAAATTGGTTTTTCACTCAAGAAAGGAATCACTAGAAGCAGTATCTGTCAATTTGTAATCATTTATTCATACACAATTTAAATGTGAAACAATATTAAGTTCTCCTTCAAACTTCAGTCTTACCAAAGGAGTTTTATTTTAATACCACAGAAATGAACAGAAATTTCTACCAAATAAACACCTATGAAATAACCTCTACATGATATGGCCATACAAGCCACAATTCTGCTTTTTAAGAAGAAAATAAAAAGTCAGACACAAGAGACTGCAGCAGGGAGCACTTTTAGGCAGAGAAGGAAGGTCTGACATTTTTATGTAATACAGGACAGTTCAAAGTAGCAAGATCCTGCAGAAACCAATTATAAAAAGAACAGTTTCAGCCTCAGCCTGAACAGCCTACCCAGAATGTTAAAATTAACCTGGGAAAGTGAATGATTTAACTAAAGGAATAAGCCTACTGGGTTTGACCCCCAAGTCAAGTCATGAATCAAACTCCCTCTCTCTCCCCCGATTTGCTCACTGAAGTGGCAGAACCTTCCCAAAACTCGCTCACTAGCTGAACTGCCAGCTTTCCAAGGTAATTGAATCTGAAAATATGTGGTTCTAGTCAAGTTTATTCACATTAAAATGCCACCATTACTGGGGGGTTTAAACATTTCCTTCACTATCCACTACCTCGAAATTAATTCATTAATAAATATATGAAATATTCATGAGGATTTACCTCTTCCACCTTTAAAACAATGTTCCCTTCCACTAAAAGATATATTAAACAATGACATTAATCAATATTTATTAGGAAACATATAATGATACTTCAACATCCATCTTCATTTTTGACTCACTGTTTTCTTTCCTCTCTCAGTGGTGGAATGCTACCTGGGAGAAAGAGGAACATCAGGAGTGTGTCCATCACTTCTGAAGGGGCTGGATGCTGGCGAGGCTTTTTTTGCTTTATTTATCTCTTTCATTCAAGTCCACCCTCTAAATCTTTCCACAGTGGATCTAACAGCAAACAGTACAATTTTGCTGTGCTTTAACAAATGTCAAAGAAACAGAAGAGGATTTCAGAAGCCATCATCCATCTCTTTCACAATTCTGAAGTTTAGATTACAAAGCCATATAGTCTGGATTAAAAAAACATAATAATATCTATTCATGAACCTTTCCCTCTAGGCACAACTATTGCAATATGCACATAAAGCCCACAAAGTTCCAGAAACATCTTAGTTATGTCTTGGATAGTTCACAGTATTGCAGATGAAATGCTAAGGATAGTAAATGTAGTACATTTATTTATCAGGGTGCAAGTGGGACTGAAAATCCTGACTCCCTTACCAGCTCTCCTGAATATTCCTGCTTGCTGTCTGCTGCAAGAAACACTTTTACTTCAAGGATTCCTGAATGCCTGCCCTACTACTGTGTACTTTTGACTGATTCTCCTCCTTGTCCTTTTATAATCACTCTGATTGTAAATTGATGGATCCCAGCTTTACCTCTGCCCTTTCCTGGACATGATGTAGCATGGTGTGATGTTCTTCCACTGCAGGGCTCAGTCAGGTCATTACACCCTCAGAAAACACAAATGAAACTACACAATTCTCTTCCAATGTGTCTTTGTATCTTCCAATGTGCCTATATATGTACAAACTCAGCTTTCTGATTTATCCTTCTGTTTACTCCTCATGCAAGGAAGCAGACACAAGAATGAACTCGAAGCAAGTCCTTCACTCATTGCAGATTTAAAGTCTCCAGTAACGATTACACTTTACAGACTTATTTACAGCTTGCTTACACTCAGGGATTTTGACAGCTATTCTGTAAATACACTCTCCTAGCCACTAAGCTCCATTGTAAACTCCCAGGAACATGCACAGGGTCAGACTTGAGCTCCTTCTGTCATTCTTATTCTCCTTATCTCACAAAACCAGAACCTGAGGTCACATCCCCATGCTCTTACAAGGAAGATCCTGGTAGCCACCACCTGGATGATCCTTCTGGGTGTCTGCATCTATGGCTTTGTGAGGACTGCAGTCCTCAAAAAGAGGAGATGGTGGGAAGAGTGACCTCCTGAACAATAAGATCCTGACCTCTGTTCTCCATTTCTCATACCTAGCCAACCTATTGCTCAGCAGCTGTTTCAGTCAGGCTGCTACAGAGTGACCTCCAAATAAAGCAGGACATCACCAAATCCCTGACAACTGCATCCCGCTCCCCACCCAGGGGACTATTCAGGCCTCTATTTACATGCAATCAACAGAAGAAAAATTCTGCAAAATAAGTGACAGCACCCTTGTGATCCTGAAAAGTTCTGGGGTGCATTTTGGGTCGTGTGGACAGGCTGCCCAAGCAGAGCTGAGCACACCCCAACCCACAAACCTTCACCTGACCAGTGAACCATCAGCAGCTTCCAAAAACCCTGGAACAGGGCAGCTTCCTTGTTCCGTGGGATTAATGAAAAATGTCTGGATCAAAAAACATGCAGAAGGTCACATCACAAACAGGATGTCACAAAACAAAGCTGCCAGTCCACTCAAAGGGCCAAACACTCTGTCCTTACTGCAGAAATTGTTAGCAAATTTTTTTTTTCCTTACATTTTTAAACCAAATTTCAGCCAAATAAAAAAGTACTAAAATTACTTGTTGTACATCCACATGTGCCCAAAGAGCAAGCATATCTACAGCAGCTTTACACCTCTGGAACTGATTTTCAGTCTTTGCAAGGGTAAAGGCAGAACACAAATTCCCAGATTCAATTTCTGGTTTTGTCAATGTGCTCACCATCACAAGTTCTGCTTTGCATTAGTAATTAATTTTAGCCAAATTATGTTCATTTTGCTTATTTTGAACTTCAAAGCTTTAAGAGAAGCATACTTTCCTGACCTAAAAAGTAAGGCTTTGAAGTATCTGATGAAAATAAACTCACTACTATACACAACTGCATAATCAGTTGCAGAAAATATTGTAACACATTCCCTGCCTTGACAAAAGAAAGATGATTTTGCACAGCACATTCAAAAAGTGAAATAAACCATCTTCGCCACATAAATCAGAAATATTCTTGTATTTTAAGATCTTGAGGGGAAGTTTTATATTTTTGTTCTGACCTTATAAAAGTGTTTAATTTCTTAATTTTTTCAAGATTAAAATGATATTTTTATGCGACTATGAAGAAATGCTCTACATAGTAAACATAGGCAGGAAAAAAAATCTAAAACTATTATACCACCAAACATGAGACAAAGTAGCCACTATCCATTTTTTATTTTCCTGCATGCAAATTAAGATTCCTAAACTGTTATAAAACTCAAAGCATATTCAATAAGATGAACAGAAATGTTTCTGCATTCATATCTCAAGTAATCATATCTATCAAAGAAGTGTTTCACGCCTACCATACCCTGGAAGAATGCTTTTTCAAGTTTTGGAAGTCGCTGATATTTTAAGAAAAACACAGATAAAATGCCAATTTAGACACTTTGAGCTCCATTTTTCATCACAGAGAAGGAAATATGAAACATAATCACTGCTTTTTTGTTCCAGTTCTTTAATATTGAAGTGAAATCATGATAATTTCCACGCTACCTGACTATGTCATCACAGAATATGACTTGGAGCACTAAGCAACATAACACTTCCAAGCGACAAAAATGCAAATGCCCATGGTAGTAAAATAAAGAAATATAGAAAAGTATCTACAGAAACAGTTTCACTGCATGCCTAAGTCATAGCTAGTTATTAAACCAGTGCAGTCTGTACCAATTTCTTTCTGGGAAGCAGCAAGAAAAGAAAAGACCCATTTTTTGTTTCAGTCTGAATGCTTACACCCTTTGTTAATAGGTCTTGGTTTTAATTAGACCATTTGACTTAGACTGACATGAAGCAAACTCGAAGACACAAAGATACAGGAGGCAGAGAGGCTTCAGCTGCTTGGGTAGAGCTGGGGAGAAACCAGAAACCACCCAGAATAATCAGTGAAAATCAGCCTTTAATAGGAAGTCAAACGTTAAGAATATTTTTCTTTCCTTTGCAGGTAATTTCTTTATTAATATTTCTCCATTGTTTATACCCATTTATATAAATTCACCCTGTTGCCCTTCTCAAACCAAAAAGCAACCTTAGGCCACTACAAGCATCATCTCATCTTCCTCGAAGACTCCCACCTCAAATCAGATTTCCACATTTCTGACTTATGGAGGGAGAGCAAGGTAAACTCTAATCCAGAGGAACAGCCCTCCCAAACCCAAGGGATGATGGCATTGCTGCACTGGTCAAGGAAACTGGGACTGTGCCCAGCCTTGTTTCTTGTGCCTTATTGCAGCCCATGCTGTATCAGAAATAAACAACAGCCACAGTTCCTCCCTCAGCTTCTCCCCAGAGGGAGCTGCCAAACCCTGACCAGTTCTGGTTCCCTCATGTGAGGCCCAGCAGCCTCTCCTCTTGTCAGCTCCTCAGACATTGGCATTTGGGATCAGAGCTCTTCAGAAACCTCCTGGAACTCTTGATTATGTGTTCCCTGCTGTGCTGGCAGTGCAGCTGAACCTGGAGGGAATGAAGTCCTTCATGAGGACCAGGGCTTGCTGAGTGAGGCTTCCACATCCTCTGCAGCTCCATCCTCTGCAACTCCATCCAGTTCTTGCTGATCCAGGTGGCTGCAGCAGAAATGTCCAATAACCCTGTCAGTGATGCTGGGCTGCCCACAAATCCTGACCTCTGGGCTCTCAACCCTCCCTAGATGGAGCTCCAGCACTCCAGCTGCTCTGGAATCATGTTAAATTATCTCACATAATCTTTAAAGCAGCTCCAAATAACTGTTCCTCTACTTCCAAAATTTATGGCATTGCTTTAGACTATTTTAAGCTGAGCCATTTAACTGAAAAACAAATCTAGACTGAAACTCTGCATGAAAGAATTCAATTAAATAGATTCACTCTTTCCAATGTGTTTGGAGTGACAGAATTGAAGACGATAGAAAATTTAAGGGAAAATACATTTTTATGTTATCTTCAGACCTTAGCAAGTACTATCTCGACAATAAAAAGGATATGGTTGCTTTTAACAGCCCTCTCATCTTTAATTATCATTAATAGCTCTATGTTTTACCTATACCCAACACTGTTATGTACAATTGGCACACAGAACTCCTCCAATAACTGGAATTTCCCTGACATTTTTATACCAGAACTCTGTATGAACAACTCTTTTTTTTGGGGGGGCGGGGTGAGGCAGGGGAGGGTCCACAAGGCTGTAACTTTTCTTGGCTGTCATGAAATCAGCAGATGTCAAATTAAACTGTCCTTTTGTCCACAGATCCTTCAGAGGATGATATCAAAAGATGATTAAGTATTCTATTAGTAATCTATGTCTGGTTTTTAATTTGCAGCTTTATATTTTTCAGTCAAAAGTCTTGGATCAAAAATCTCACTTAATTTTTCATTCCTCCTGACAATTCTTACAAGACATTTGCATCACCTGAAGAATTTAGGTGGACAAGAGTTAAGACATCAAAGGTAATCTACAGCACGAGTGATTCTCTCTCCACCTGACAAAAAGTGAGGCTGTTTCTCACAGCTTATGTTGCTCGCTCTCCAACCCAACCCAGGCTGTGATTCTTTGATGCACAAAATAAAGACAAACAGGGTAGACAGAAATTGATCTGTCACCAAGTACTACCCATGTGCAATGTAAGTAAACACAAATTAATAACAATGTATCAAAAAATAGGTTCAAAAGTCTTTTCTTAAATGAAACAGTCTTTTGCGTTAAATATCCCAACCCACATTCATGCCCGATGGGGTTGTGAGTGCCTACAGCTTTATGATTTTGGATTCAAAGCTTACAAACTCTCAGATCATCATAGAAATAAAACAAAATTTAATTAAATTTTGGGATACAGACTCTTACAGGGAAATCTATGAGCAATTAGAAAGGAATTGCTCAGAAAGGAGAAGAAAAAAGCTCATGGGTAAATCTGCTCAAAGCAATACCTTTTACACAAAACAAAACTTTCATTTATTGAATGTATTTTGTGCTATCAGTATAAATTGCTGACTGAAGATTTAAAAAAGATGTTCCAACAAGTAAGTGGAAAAATAGCAATCCCTCAGATAGCTGTAAAGAAAACAGAGTTTGTCTATTGACACTTTATCTAATTCCTCAGGAGGTAGAACAATGAAAAAAAACCAGCTGTTTTTTTATATAAAAAAAATTCAACCAAACCTAAACATACCCAAAGAATGTACGGAGTCTCTGGATAAACTGGTTGGGAGTTCAGATGGATTTATTCATTCAGAGCCGGGTTTAAGACCACAGATGTGGCTAATTCTCCATCTAATGTCATATTCATGAAGGTTGTCTCTTCTTACTAATTAGTCCCATCCCCTGATTATACCTCCATGAGGTACAAAGAAAGGTAAATCAATGCAGTAAAGTGCAGCTTTTCTACTTCAAGACAAAGCTGTGTCAGTATCTGTGTCAGAGCCAGATTGCTCCCAGGGTAGAAGTTCCACTAGTATAAAACTGACTGGGGAAAAAAAAAAACTTCAAAAAAATCACAGTCTGAGGTTATATTTATGTTTTCATTTCCTTCTTTCATCTCAAAATAGGATTCAATAACCATGTGTTTAATGGAAGTGCCGGGGAGGAGTGGGCCAAACATCTGCTCCACTTTGGCATTTCAGTTTTGTCTAGAGTTTGAAGAGGGCTTTCCTGTCATTTGGATGAGGTGCCTGTAGAAAAAGCTGTTTGTGAAAGTCTGTAGGCTCATGTATTTCCTGCCTCTAAATGTAAAACCTTGAAAATATAGCAAAACTGCCAACCAGGAAAAGCCAAATAGGGAAGCAGTCCAAACCTTCAAGAAATTTTCAAGAGCTCCAAAGAAAACTAAGAAAAAAAAGAAGAATTCAACATTAAAGTAGCTTCTGAAGCCATAAATTTTTTTCAGTAACATTTTGTGCTGCATGGAAGACCACAGCTATCACAGCTGATAGCTTCTTCAAAAAGGCAGAACTTTCTCTGTTCAAATTAATGATGTTTTATAGGTATCCAAGTCTAAGAACTGAAGGCATCTGCAGTGGGCAACCTTGCAGTTCCCTATTTGAAACATCTATAGATTCCAAGCAGATTTTATTACAGAAATATTGTTTAATTTCATCTTTCCCTCCTTCCTTTTTTTATTTTTTTTTTTAATATTTTCAATGCGTGTGGAATCTGGATGTGTTCTGGCAGGACTGAGGCCCATTTTGAAGGCTGGGATAGGGCTCATAATGCACCAACCAACCTGCTCACTATTAGAATCCTGGAGAATTACCTTAAGCAGCATTTTTTTTTTCCATATGATTCTGATTTAATTGTTCCTCATTTATATTCATCGCTGAATTTCACTGCATCTGAAGCTATTTTGAAAACACAGCATTCTCCCAAAGGGCCCAATCCAACTCCCATTCAAATAAACAGCCTTCAATGGAGCCTATTTGTTGCCAGCCAACGAGATTGAATTCTGCAGCCGAGTGCTCCCCGGAGCGTTTGTCACAGCTCTTTACAAATATTGCTCCAGCAAGAGCAGGCCTGGATGCTCCTGTCCACATGCACTGCAGACAACTCAAATCTATCTTTTATCTTCTTCAAACACTTGGTCACATTTAAGACTCCAGAAGCACAAAGAATTGAATCTACCAAGAATATAAACAGCAAAAGGAGCAAATAATGTTTAACGGTTATAAAAAAGTAAAGGGAAAGCAAAAGGATGATAAAATAATTTCATGTGATCCAATCCACTATCATTTACTCCACCCCTAAAATGAAGCTACACAGGAAAACGTGTGCAGATTACAATGGCAGCATAAAACCAAATTTAACAGCTATTGAATGCAACAGTTTTGAAATAAGAAGAAATTTTGCAACAAAGTGCAGAAACAGCACTCCAACAGTAAATCATAAGGACTATGAGGAAAGATTCTAAATCTCACACAGGGTTACCAAAACAGCAAAGTTTAAGACAGATATTTCTTGATCACATCCGCACCATATGGAAGACCCTCATCTGTAAAAGAAACACTGTGATGGGCTTTGAGGACAGGTTTTGATGGTTTATGCTAAATTAAGGAACAGTGTAACTTCTCATCTAAGCAACAGAATGAATGACACACATGAGAAAAAGCTTCAATGGAAGGGCTCTTACTCTCAGATCCTTTATCCTATTTCGTTGCACAGAAATCCAGACTCTGGCTGATCAACTTATCTTTGGCTTAAAGTCTCAGACAGCAGATTAGGAGACTGTTTAGATGGAAATTCTATTATGCAACACTGCAAAATTGAAGACCTTTACAAAGGAAAGTGGTTTGCTTTGAAATTAAGACCGTGATTTGTTGTTATACTGTATTGACGTGGTTGTTGAAAATAGCCTTCTTGGAAAGTACAGATCTTGGGAGATGCTCTCAGTATCTGGTGAAGTTCAGAAACAAAATAACAAAAAGTGATTTACAATACAAATTCAACATCTCTCATTCAAAAATAAAATCTGAGCAGATACCCAGTTATTTCAGTGGGGTAATTTAGAGTCCTTCCATGCTTTGAGAGATGACAGAATAGAACATGAGCTCCTCATTTCCACTTGTATTTCAAAGCCCCACTGCAGCAACAGATACAGAGAGGGCTTGAAACCAACCTAAGCAGCTCAATCAGAACACCTTCAAAGTTCACACCAAGATGACTCTGTTCAGACAATGCTCCATACTCCAGCCTTTCCAGGCCCTCCCTGTCTCAGCCCTACAAGAACAGGGATGTTACCTCCAAATTCCTTATTGTAGGATCAGACTCACCTAAGCCATGATGGCAGGAACACATCTTCAACCATACAGTGCATATTACCCAAACACTGTTGTGACTGTCAGCATTGCCCATCCATACTAATGAAATCAAATCTGTATATATACAGATAAACGTACATATATACACACATAAACAGTCTCCCTGTGTATGTATGAAACGGACGAAAGCTAAATCAACAAAACAGTTGCACTGAGTTCTCAGCGCCAGCACTCAAATAGGAATGCTGGGCACAAAAGATTTCAGATTTACAACTGAGGTGGGTAACTTCCTTCAGGTTAAAAGATAAACCACAGAGCAGCAATTGTGCAACACGAGTTAAGCTCAGCACCAACAGCACCCTTTATCCCACAGCTCTCCCACACAGCCCTGCACCTGCAGCCAGGAGCGCTCCCAGCAGTGGCACCTGCAAAAAGAACCGGACACAAACACGTTTTGTTTGCTCCAGGGGCTTTTGGGAAAACACTTGTGCTCAGAAGTGTGGACCAAAGTAGATTCTCATGCAGCTGCTCATGTTGAAAAGGTAAAATAACAGAGTTGGTTGCCAAAGGCACGAGAGCTGTCTAAATGTGCAGATCTCATTTTACCTCGGCATGGCTGCTGTCGAGGTGAATAATGAACTCCTGCTACACCTCAAGAGAGCCCCTGAGCCCTTCCAGGAGGTTCATCTACCCTCTCCCATCGCTCTGCTGAGGTTCAGTACCACTGGGAAGCCGGAACTAGGACGGATTTTCCCAGGGAAGCACAGCCAGACACCTTCACCCCAGCCTGACCTCAGCCACCCGCAGTGAGCCAAACCAACGCGATGCTGCCACCCGAACCGTGTTCAGACAAACGATATCGCTTCGTGCACAGCGTCGCCCAGCTCTGCCACTGGAATAATTCAGAGTTCTGTTGGGTTTGGGGGCAGGAAGGCGCTCGGAGCGGGCGCTCCCGGTCAGTGTTGTTCTGCCCAGCCCTGACCGGCGCCGCCGCCACAGCTTCGCCGCGACCCCGCAAGCGCCGGGGCTGCAGCTTGGACACGTCCTCCAGCCCGAGCATCCGCAGCCAGAGGATAAAGGTCGCGCCCGGTGCCGGGCACGGGAGCGACGAGGCTGCGAGAGGAGGCGGCGAGCGG